>VZRX01024042.1:0-39787 GCA_013398075.1 Notiomystis cincta | reverse complement strand
CAGCCCTTCTATCCCACTCAGCCCTTCTCAGCCCCACACAGCCCCACTCAGCCCCACTCAGCCCTTCTATCCCACTCAGCCCTTCCATCCCACTCAGCCCTTCCAGCCCCACTCAGCCCTTCCAGCCCCAGCCACCCCAGAACCTGGGAATGGGAGGTTCCTTTGCAGCTGGGCAGAGGCAGCAGCACCATGGTCTGGAATTCCCCATGGGGAATGTGACCAAGCCAGGACACAGCCAGCACAGGCTTGGGCTTGGGCTGGACCAGCTCGTGAGCAAGATTGTTTGAAGTTCACCCACAGGTAAGAAGGCTTTTGATTAGAAAGGTAACAATGGGCACATTTTTTCATTTTTCATTTAACAATTGAATACCAGGCAGTGCTTGTCAAGTCTTAACAAATTCCAGTGTCCTCTTGCCAGTTGATGAAGAGAGAAGAAAATTAATTCCATTACCTCTACTAATAGAACATGTTTGCCAGAGAGTAACTCCAAACAAATGAGCACATGAAAAAAACTCTCAGGATTTACAGGGCTGCTCTTTATAAAGTAGACTTGTGTTCTATACCACTGCCATAATTTTCAGGCAGGTCTGACCTTGCAATCTCACAAGCTGTATTATCAAAATCCATTTTCCAGTGACTGATTTGCAGAAGTTCCCAGGATTGCCAGTAAGGCTGGGCATGGAACCTGCAGATCCATGGTTTCAGTTCCCTGTGACTGCTCCCTCCCTCCAGGGGACTTTGCAGCTGTCCTCACACCAGCAAAACAGATGGGAACATTTTTTATCTCAACAAAGCAAGTGAGCCTATAGTGCAGTTGCTTCCACAGAGAGCAAAGGTTCCCTTTAATGGGCTCGCTGCATCCTCATTTCCATAATTAATTCTGTTAATCAAGAGGCTCAAGTTTAATCCTGCATCCTCTTTTTTAGTGCAAACCAAAGACTGATGGCTTCACATCTCATCAAGGCCGACACAGGTACTGCTGAGCAAACCAGAAGTTTCCACCAACAGCAACAGTTCTGCTTTCACTCAAAGCCTCACTCACAGGAAAGAACATAATTAAGGAACGAACATTAATCCTTCACAAACTCCCCTTTTTTTTCAATATAACCTTGCCATGAAAGACATTCACCATCAAACTTTATCATTCTAGTCAACAACACTCATGATTTGAAATGTGTCCTGGTCTTCAGCTGAACATCAAAGTGAAAATGTGAAGTAATTTCTAATTATAAACAAGAAGAAGCAGCAAGTCTATTTCTTGTTAAGTATATTTAATATTAAAATATATTTTGCTTTTCAGAGGAATTCATGTCCTCAGATCCTTCTGTTCTCACTCTCTGAGAAAGTTCCTTTGAAAGTGCTGCTGTGTTTAGATGAGGTCACTACATATGAGTTCCTCGGGTGTCTGAAAAGCACAAAGACTGAAAAAAAATTACAAAAAGTTGCTCTAGAAATCACCTGGAAAAATATCTATTTTTGTACTTACATTGTTCTTAATTGTTTTTTTCCTATCAGGAATATATGCAAATTGCATTTAAAAAAAATTGAAATAAGCGTTAGATAACCATAAATAACAGTGTGTGCATCCTGTCTTGTGTGAGACTCACTCTCAAACAGTGGCAGTTTGGTGGGTTTTTTTTCAGTTTCATGCATTACTAAGGACTGCTAATATATAAAGCACTTAAAGGGGTGCCACTGACAAAACATCCCTGATAATAAAGAGCAAACACCTAAACACATAGCACAGCCACCAGAAATACAATTTAACTTCAGAATTAACATGTGTTTTACTACATATTTTAACTCTGAAGCTTTAGAGCTTCATAACCACCATTGCTTTATCCAAATTTCCCAAAGCATTTGTGCATTTTGTACCACAAAAAAGCTGATAAAACCCCTCTATTATCTAAATGGTGCTATTGACCTACCTCTACGTACAAAAGCAATCTCTTATTTAATGTGATCCCTCACATGAGGCAGGCTCCACTGAGAAACGGAAAGGAATCCACCTTTGCAAAACTGCCAGTAAAATATATTTGGAGTTGGACAGTGTAAGCTATAAACAAGATAATTTGTTCCTCATTACCTTTATCCCACTCAATACACTCTCTTTTGGTAATTATACCAACATGCCCTCTGTTCCATAGTTCTTTTTTTTTTTTTTCAGCTAAGAAGTAAAAGAAAATATGGCTAAAGCTGTAAGACTGAGAAAAAAACAGCTAGGAAATGATCCTTGAGTATAGTTCAACATGATCAAATTCTTATTGATTTCAAATTGTCAGAGGCTGACAAACACCCAAAGACTCTGTCTCTTGCCTTCGGATTTCCTTCTGATTTCATTACTTAATGTACCAGGCTGAGTGACAGTTTTTTAATGTGCTTACTCGCTGCCATCACTGTTGGACACAGAGCAAACACCTTCTAGAGCTCTTTTTAATGGAGGCAAAATGAAAATGGGAATGGTATGTGCTAATGAAAGTACTTGTTTATTAAATCAAGCTACGTTAATAATACTGGAGAAAAGTTCTCTTGAACAGCCTAAGCAGAAAAGTACATTTTAAATTTCTGTGATCTCAAAACTGCCATTCTCTTTACTTGGAGACTGAAAGAGGAGTCTTTCCTAAGGAAGGCACAAAGTGTCACCTTGTGCACCACTGGAAGATGCTCCACAAGCAGCTGAGTCACACTTCATCCATCCCCCTTCAGTGGTGGCTGCACCAGATCCTGGGGCTTTGGTCCCCTCTGATCTGCAAACCCTCCCAGGACCCTGCTGATGGCCAGAGACAAAGAACTGGAGCCACACAATTCTGTCCACTGCTATAAACTGAACACACATAGCAAACTCCGTGGGATCTCATTGCATTTGCTGCTGCAGTCCACACGTGGCATCTCTCATCCTCCGTCCAGAGCAGAGCTCGCTTCTCCACACAGGAATAAAGGCACTACAGCTTGAGCAACAGGTACTTTACACAATGCCTGCTTCAGCAAACTGAAGTTTCTATTGTGATAACCAGTGGAAACTTAAGGAAAACTTACAGTTTTCCTTGTACAGAAGTACAAAAGATGACAAATTTAAAATGCTGATGGGTCGGGCTGAATAAGCAACTGTACTGCACACAGTGACAGTGTGGTGCAAGCATGGGGTTTTCAGTTCCTGGATATCAGACATCTATTTTTGCTGAGCAATTCCTCAGCATTGTTAATATTCATACCTCCACGTGAAAATTCATGGGACTAAAACCATGCTGAAGTTTTGCCCATTATTTTTCTAAACAGAAATACTTTCAGAACAATTTCTTTCAGCTCGCATAAAAAACTCAAACCAACATGAAGTCAATAAATATATAAATATAATCTATATTAAAATAGAGTAATGAAGTAAAATATTCAGGATTTTTTGTGCCTGTCTAGCAGTGAAGAGGACAAATAAAATGGATGGATATTTTTTCCCTCAATTATCATTCTTTTAATCTAGAGTTTAAATATAATAATCTAGTATTTTATTTTCATCATGGTGAGAAACATCTAGAAATTTTCTCATATTTAATGAGCATGGCTAACCATATTCAATCAAAGAGAGAGAAAATACTTAATGAAAAAATAAGCATAAATGAAGATACAAATGTCTCAACCAGAAGTCTAAAAATATTGACAAAGTGCTGGAATCCCAGCACACAATCTGAGTCATGTAAGAACAAAGACCTTATGATTCAAGTTCAAAGAATTAATCTTAAATAAAAAGTGAGATAGCAGGTTTGACAGCCCATGCTGTCAGGTCTGACACTACATAAATTACTGTAATCCAAAATGCAAAGGGTATCATTCGATCTTCTCCTGCCTGAAAGACCTTGAGCTCTTCTTAATTTCGTAATAATGTCCACAAGTTATTTCTACAGAAAATGATAAATGATCTCCTTGCTCNTATCAAGACTGTGACTGGGATAGTCCAGAACCATTTATTTAAAAAAAAACAAAACAAAACCAAACAACCCAAAATTCCAACTAGTTATTTTTCTGCCTTTATTTTCCATGGAGAGTCTCAAAACTTCCCCAGAAGTTTGCAGAACTTGCAAGCCAAGGGCAGAACAGCGTGTGTCTTTCTGCAATGACATCCAGGCAGGAGCCTCAGCCCTCTGCCTCTTGCCAAGAGCTGAGAGGATTTGGCGTGTGAGAACCCTGCGGCGTGGAGTGAGTTCAATCTGCACTCAGCTTTGTCAAATTGCTTGCACATCTTCCTGCTGCACAGAGATAGGGGTGCACATTGAGTGGTTAATCTGCATTCAGATGATGAAGTCCTGGACAAGGAGGCTTTCTTGGAATCAAAGAGGTGCAGAGCAGTGGTGTCCGCTCCAGGCAGCAGCCCATTTTCTCCCTCTGCCTCTTAAAGGATCGCTGAAATCAGAGAGGTTCAAGGCCATTAACTCCTCTCTGGGAGCATATTTCAAAGGAATGTGGCCCTGCCACAGCCAGTGGGCTTTGGTTAGTGGGTAATGCAGCCCCAAGGGTTCACCAGGGAGGGCAAGGCAAGGAACTCACTCCGAATGCATCCCAGAAAAGCTGCTGGAAGTTAAGTGATCAGGTTTGTGTTTATTTTGCAGCACATCTCACGATAACTCTTCCCCAGAACATAAACCTGTTATGTGTAATCTTGTGTGAGCCACTTGACTCCTCCTGGATTATGCCTCAGGATCCTCCCACATGCTTCAATCCCTGGCCCAGGGAATGCTAGAGGATTAAACCCAGTCAGAAACGGCCCTTGGATATACAAAATGCAACTTGAATACACAAGGCTGGATCCTACATTCTTCTCATGGTTTTAATTAAGGCACAGCTTTAATTTAGAATTTAAGTTTCAGAAAGGAAGTTTTCAATAAAACAGATTTGGCTGGGGAAGGCACTGGTATTTGAGACTGAAAGGAGCAATCAGGATCTCCCAGGCTGAGTTGATGTGTAGCAATACACACAGCAGGCTTCAGTCATGGCTCTCAAACACAGCCTACAACTTGGATTTAACAAACAATGTCAGGCACAGGACTGAATATAATTACCTCCAGTAAAAGAAAAATCTGTCCAATCCCTGACAATCAATTACAGTAATCCAACAAATATGCTCTTCCATAAATCTTATTTATAAAATTAACTTCAGCTTGCCTGTCCATAAGTCTCTGTAACAAGGACTGAAAGCACCCAGAACAATAATCAATATGCCACATTGCCAAGCTAGATGCAGGAAATAAGTAGAGATATTTTCACATATCATCTGAAAAACATCATGAAATTATGCATAAAGTCCATATGAACCAGGAGGAAACAAATATAATGAAAAGAAGAGACAAAAATAATGAAATGCGAATAGATCCCCAAAGTGAAAAATATCCAACCTACTCAAAGAATCAGAAAAGCAATCTGTATGGTGGTAGAAACTTGAAGAAAAACATCCTTACAGCATACAACTCCTGCCTCAGGAAAGGCTGAAAAATATGCCAGAAGAGGAGCAGGATCAACTTTGCTTTGAGTGAACTTTTCCTGCTCTGTTCCTATGATCTTGGCTACTTTTTCCTTCCATTGCACGCTCCCATTTCTTCTCCAGCTGCTGCATTTTCATGCTCCCTGCTATTTTCACTTTGTCCTGCTCCACTCTCTGGGGCTCCTCTGCACCTGACTCTCCCTAATCTGCCCATAAATGATCATTTCCCCCCAAAATAATTCATAAACTCTCTCAAGAAAAGGCACACTGCAGGGTCCTAGAGCCACAGGTACTCTGAGCCACCTGCCTGCAGGACAGATTCATTCTCCTCCCGCGTTCCTGCAGCGCAGCACGATGGAAAATCTGCTGGCAGAAACCAGGAATGCTCTGCATGCAGGGTTCTCTCAGGTGAGCAGACTGAGGCTAATCTGAGCTAACATCCTTTGGAGACACCTCGGCCACGAGTCCGGATTCCTGCTGTCGGACACACCAGCAGCAGCAGCAGCACTCTGAGCTGAGCTAACCCCTGCTATTAATGTCAGTGGGGACACAAGTAGTGCTCTGCAGAATGGGCCTGAAAATGTCAGCTTGCATTTCTAGAGGGACAACGTTTGAGCTGTGAAGTCTGCACAGTCTGACACACAGAGCAAGCAGTCCAGAAATTAGGAACAAGCGAGTGAATATTCATATCTGCCGTGTAAATTCCTTTAGAGATTCACATCTCTAGGTTTAGATCCTTACAGAGTTTCTCAAAACTCCTCCTGTACAAGTCACAAGAGACCATCAAAGTTTAGATCTGATCTGTATTTATACAATATCCAGAAGCACAAGGGTAGTTTCCAATGCTGTTCTTTCTGGACATGCTGAGGATAAAACCCCACTCCTTTAATTTGTGTTCAGTTTTGAGGCTTGTCCACGGGGAATAAAGCTGAAGGTAAAGATGAAAGTGAATTTAAATTGTAAGAGTGACTATCAGGACTTAACTCTTACTCTGAGTGTGATTTTGTGTTGGAAAAGGTGCTTTTGCATGTGCCAGAGATAACTAAATCTGCTCCTTTATCCAGCCTCAGCTACTATGGAAAACAACCTCCACGTGCTACAGCAGCCATGGAGAATACAAGGGTACAAACAACACAAGAAGATTTTCTGTGCTTTTCCTTTGAGTGAATTTTCCTCCTTATATATCTTGAGTTGTTCTTGTTATTCTTTATTTGACTTAACATGAAGATGCCTGGAAGCAGCAAAATATTTTCTCTTCCTTTTTCTACTGTCTGCAGCATTACTTTGACCTTATCAGACAAATTTATGTTGAAAATTTTCTCAAGCAGTATTCTCTCGTGAGCTGCTATAATGTGCATCTTTATATTATCTGGTGTAATTTAGATATGTGAGGAATTTCTTAATTATTAATTTTGTCCTGTTTTAAAAGTACATATTAAAAATTGAAAGAAATCCCTGGACATGGACATCTGCGTTGCACTTTATAAATAATACCAATAAATAAATATTAATGCTTATATTTCATTTATATTTCAAGATTAAAGCCATGAAGCTTGAGATTCCCAATAATTAAAGTTAAAATTGCCTAATGCTTCACACTAAAAATGTTATAGTAATTTTTCAGGCTGAAAGCATGAGGAGCTCCTGCTTGCAACACCATACCAATAGCAAGGAAGAAACAAAGCACTTCTGATTTTATAAATCAATGAAAAAGTAATGACATTTACATCCTGTTAAGAGTGATCTAGTGGCAGCAGAGGTCCACAAAGCTGTCAGATTACATATGTTCATTATTTCAATAGTATTTTTGTTAGGAAACAAAAAGGAAAAAATATTAACATTGATGTAGAAGTGTTCCAAAAATTATAAAGCTGCACAAATTCAACCAAATTCCAGTTGTAAAACTCTTAAAAGCTCTTCCTTAAAAAAGTGTTAACATGATTTAGCTGATGTTATAGAATTCATTTGAGCCAACTTATTATTTTTCAAAGTCCAATGGCACCTTGGTGCAGTTAATGTCACATTTGCAGCCAGGCTGCACCTGGAAATAAAAACTTTATTCTCACACAAGAAAATTCCCTGCAGTACAAAAGTGTCAATACAAAAGTGTCAATCTATAGACTGCAACTGCCTCCACCCAGCACCACATCTCAGTGCAGGCCTGTCTGAGCACAGGAATAACCCACATTTTAAAAAGATCTGTTCAAAGTCTAAAGCGCTCCACGTAAAGGAGTTGAACAGAAAAAGCAGGCACAGGGAATTGTGTCCATCCCCTCCCTTCTGAGAGGCCTCTCCAGAGAGGCAGGAGCCCAGCTCAGGAGATGCAGGGTCACAGGAAGCCCTTGAACTCAGCAGTTTGCTGAGTGCTCTGGCACTGCCCTTTCCGACCCTCTCCCATCCACCAGCACATCCCAGTGCTCTGTGCCGGGGTGGTGGAGCAGCTCCTCAAAGCCAAGAGTGGACAGTGATCCCAGGATCAGGGAAACACCTCCACCACTCCAAAAAAAAATAATAAAAAAATAGAGGAGAAAGAATAGAAATCCGCTAAAGAAACACAACTGGATTTTGCTCTGAGCACCCTCAGCAACCTCTGTGTTGCTCAGGCCATGTCTCAGGGATGACCCTGAAGCAGCCAGATTTGGTCCCAGGGAGAATCTTCTCTTGCTCTGCCAGAAGCTTCTCCCTCTCCCAGCCCCAGCAGGCTGCTGCCAGCTCGGGCACTGCAGAGCTCAGCCTGCGGCTCAGAGATCAGCACGTCGCCTTCATCCCACGCAGTGGGGAGAACCAGGAGCAATCAGAACGCCCAAAGTCAGCTTTCTGAGGCTTTTCCCTGTGTTTCAGCTCAGCACAAAACCATCTTTCTTTGGTGTGAAACTTAGGAAGACTGGTTGGGAACCTGTGCTGTGCCATGGGGAGTCCCCGCTCAGGAGACAATTCCAAGTATTTTTGTTTTGACTTCTGATTTCTTTTTTTGCTTTACTCTTCTTTCATCTAAGTGTTTGTCAGGATAACCTCTAAAGAGAGCCTGCAGGGATGCTGCAAAGAGGAAACTGAAGGATGAAAGTCAAGCTTCCTAGCCCACAGAGCCTGAATTTTGTTTCATATGGAAATCTGTGGCCGAAGAAGAGTCTTGTTGTGACCCCTGAAAGAGCGATGGGAGTGCAGGACCTCACAAGGAGATCTGAATTGCTCTGTGCAGCTGGGTTTAGCTGACATTGTTACCTAGTCAGAAGGAGGGAGCCAGAACCACTGGAGGAAAAACAACCTTTGTGATGGATGTTTGACTTCACAAATAAAACCTCTTGAGTGAAGGAAAACTGCTTTGCTGTGTCTCAGCATAGATTTTGTCCCCTTGCTCTCCAGGTACTACTGGTGGAAAGGACTTTGAGATTAAGTAGACAATAAAGTTTCCTTCTCGCTTTGAAAGCTGGGGGAATAGGTTTCTGTGGCAAGGAAGCAATAGAGAGGCTTTGGAAAAAAAATTAAAAAATAAAATCCAGCCACATGGCATTTCTTGCAACTCCCTCAGCTGCTGTGGCATGGACTCACCCATCTGTTATCTGCCAACACTTTCACTGCAGCTCCAAATTGTTCAGGGTGGAGATTATTCACATGTCAGCTGGGACTCGGCTTTAGTGTAGCCTGCTCAGCCATCCTGGCAAAACATTTGTCATGAAACATTTGGGAGATGAGTTTCTATGGCCTGTCAATTATGATAAAGGAATTGGAAAGGGACATGTTCCTCAAAACATCACTTCAATGAGGGCTTTCTTTTATAACTTTATGTGGGTTTGGTGATGAAAAAAACCCCAAACCAGTGGAAAACATACAAGTTATTTTACTTCTACAGAGCTTTTAAAAGTCCTGAGTGAATTGTTCAGTAGCATGCCCCAGATTTGATGCTGAGGCAGGAATTCCAGGAGCTCTGCTGTGGAACTGGGGCCACTCAAAGTCACCAGGAATACCTCAGCTGCCTCTCCCACCACTGCTGGGTTCTGCCCCACAGCCAACCCTAAATATGCACTATATTTAACTTCATCATTTCTGTCCTGGTGACTGAAGAAGACAAATGAGTCCCACAAAAGATTTATTACTGTTATATCATCTTTTCTTTCACAAATATTAATCTTCCCAGTGTCCATTATTGATTTCCATAGAAAAGATGGAGAAATTAATCAGTTGCTTCAAATTATGCCCATAAGCAATGACTATGGGAAGAAGAGTTATTTAAATTTTAATGTACAATCATGAAGAAAATATTTTAGCCAGATAGCATCAAAGTAAAATAAGCAGAATCTCAAGATATTCAAGCCAAAAAAAAAAAAAAATCGTTTTTGAAATCAAGCCTTCCCATTTGATAAACAGTGCCCATAGTATTCCCCACCTGCATTTCTGCTTCCCAATTAATATTTTGGGGTTGTTGCTGGGCAGGCTGCCAGTGCATATAGTTCCCACTATGTGATTGTGCTGCTCTTGTGTGAAAGTGACCTCAAATGACATTGAGTAATTCTTTAGCCATAGCAGGAGGTGTCAGAACAGCCTATAGCAAACACTGGAAACAGCCATAAGAATACAGGTAAATGTTGGAGAAACCAGATTCATGAGAGCTTGGACAATGTTTGACCTCTACTGTAAAACAACACTGTCTCTTCATAAATATATATTTGTGTATTACACACGTGTATTAAATATTTTATGGGGTTTTTTTCTCTCTAAATAAAAATAAGACATGGTGGCAAGTATTGTTTATTAGTCCTACCAGCTGGACTCAAATATGCTGCATATGTCAGCACAAAGCTGTGACTGGGGACGTGCTCAGCTGACATTTCACTCAAATAAACATTCCTGCTTGGGAATACCTAAACCAAGCCATTTGAAGTATAGCATTACCTCTCATCAAGCTCGTAAAGCAAGAGATATATTATATTGTACAGCTGATTTCTCAGTCCGCTTGAAAAATCATGAAAAATCAGAATTTCTTCCCACAGTGTTTGAAGAGAGGCACGCTCTGAGCCAGACCTGAAACTCCTCAGGGTTCCCCATCAGGCCATGTCTCCACAGTGTCCTCAGCTCAGCTCGTTCCTGACGGCACAGTGAGCTCAGGGATGTGCTCGGCCCTCTGGAGCCCCCGACCCGCCCTCGGGGGGGGTTTGCAGAGGCAGAGAGGATCCCAAACGCTGCAGCAGGTGAATCCCCAGCAGCACACCCTGCCTGCCTGTGGGGCCAGCAGCCTTTGGGGGGCAGCCCTGAATGGGGCTCCCTGGGGGCTCCAGCTCGAGGCCAAACAATTTGTGAGGCTGCAGGAGCCCCCGGAATGACCGCCCAGCCCTGCAGGAGCAAACAGCTTTTGATGTCGAGCTGCCCAGGGAGCGCTGCTGCTGCAGATCCCTGCCCAACAGGACATTCCAGTGCCACTGGCAGTGGCAGAGCATGTGCTGCTTCAGCCCCCCCAGCAGGAACCCACCGCACCATCCCACTCCTTTTCAGGCCTTGCTCAGTCCACAAGAGCCTCAGCTCGACTGCAAATCCAGTTTAACAGCTGAGCTGAGCAATCAATCATTCAGAAACGAGATTCAGAGCAGTCCTGGTGAACACACAGAAGGCAATTAGATGCCACTGTTTGTAAAATAATATTGGTGGGAATTCTTTTCCCTCATCTGATTTATTTCTGTCAATCTGCAGTTTAGATTCTGTGTCATGATTAACTCCTTTGTCCTGAGATGCCATATAAATGTAACGCTGGCATTATTAAATGCCTCTGAAAGCAATTCTGAACCTCACAAATGCTAAAGAAATTGATTAAAGAGAGTCAGCTAGCGCTGCTAATTTGCAACTGGTTATTTTTAATGACAGACTGATAAAATGAAATGCTAAACTTGAGAATAAAACTCACTTTATGTAATATGTTCACTTGTACAGAACACATTTGCATAAACATTTGAGGGATAAAATGAGCCCTTGGGCAGTTCAGACTATTCAGGCTGGCTGGTTTGGAAGACATGCTAGACAAAAATTAAGTGACTGCACTATACCAAATTCCAAAGTCAAAAGTATCCATCAAAAGTCATAATCTCTTTAACTTCTTTGTCAGGTTTTACAGAGTAAGTTTTTAGCTTGTGGTCTTCGTCAATAGCAGCAATTAAACTCATCTGAGGGAGCTCAAAGAGTCAATAAATATGGTATTCAAGGACAAAAGAAGGGAGCAGGTTTGTACACAAGAAATTCTAACAAATACCAAGGTATGTAGAGGTTTGCAAGTATTGAATGTATTGATGGTGTTGTATGTTGGTATTGTGGGTACTTATGGTTTCCATGGCATCCTTCCAGGAATACCAGGGTGACATGAAACAGAAAACTTTTATAAAACAGGTTTGACTAAATAGCATATTGCCCTTTTCCTCCAAAGTGAGAGACAGCAAAGTGTTAGAAGCAATCAAAAGATAAAAATCTGCATTGATTGCTCTCAGGAAAGCAGGAGAAAATTGAATGCCTATGTCCTTACAAACATATTGGAAAGATTCCTAAAACCCTCTGAAAAGCAAGTTTAAGGCAGACAGAAAAAGAAAACTCTTATTTGCCAGGAGAATTTTGTATACTCATTCCACTGAAACTGCATTAAGTGAAAGTTTAAGTGATCATTATTTTAAAATTATTTAGAATATTATAGTAGTAGAGACATATTTAATGCAAACACAGCAAATTAATTAGGTTTACTGACAATCAATGCACGAGAAGCATTTTCAGAGCCCTGAAAACTGATTATCCCCTTTTGGATCCCCTATAAATTAATTCCTCACAGCTAAGCAAAAGGTGAAATTCAGTTTTACAGCACTCTAGGAGTTTCCCAAACAGCTCAGTTGACAGAGTTCTGAGTGTTTACACGGGGCCATCCCTGAGCACTGCTTTGAGAGAGGAACACGGTGCTGACACTTTGCATTCTGAGCAGAGCCCAGGCTGGGAAGGGACGTCTGAGCTGAGAGCAAAACCATTCCAGGGGTTTCCCTCCTGCTGCCAGCTCCACCCCGGGATGCTTGGTGAACTTCACACCACCATCTATTCCCAGTTAGCAGGGGGCAGATGCTGCAATAAGGAGTAGCTTTGTAGTTTATGAGCTTCAGCACCAGCAACAATTCTACAAAAAGCAGAGATCCAGCAGCTTAAAAATTCCAGTTTTCCAGTTAAAAGTATGGAAATGCCCATATTGGAGAGCAAGCATAACATTTAATCTCAGAAGTTCTTATCCTGTGACAAGAAATGGTACAAACTCCTCAAATGAACATATTTACAATCCACATGACTTCCAATAAAAGTGGTCCATTTTAAAAAATTATCTCCTATAACATCTCAATTAAATAGAATTTTCCACTGTATTCTGTTTGCACACAGAAATACTTTGAAAAAATGCACATTGAGTTCGTATTGTGGGGTATTCAGCGGCCATTATTGTTTTAGATGTTTGCTGAGATCTAAAAAAGAAAGAATTTCAGGTTAAGAAATTATCAAATGCCATCTAGTTCAGGTTAGTGCAAGACTGGCTGAGAGATAAATTGCACTGTGTGGGACTCACATTCCATTCTTTGCAATGTCTTCACGGCTGAAAGACAAAATTTTGAACACAAATCTAATATACATTAAGGTGCAGGTATTTCCTGATTTAAGTGCAGTCTTTAAATTGTAGTTAGAAAATAGTTTTCAGCTGCACTCCAACTATGACTAGGAATACTTTTTAAAGATTGAAAGCAGAGTTTTCTCCAGAATCCATCAACCTCATTAAGTGCCAGTAAAATCTGGGCAAAAATTCAAGATTAGTGTGTTTAATGCGCACCAAAAAAACCATAAACCAAACAAAAAAAGTTAGCATAAGTCAATATTCAAATTGAATGTAACACTTTATTGTCTATCCAGGTACAAATACAGTAAATATAACTGCAGTCACAGGAAGAAGTAAAAACCACATCTCTGTGACTTAAATGTGATTAAACATAGAAAATTAGTGTCTCTTTCCAAAGCATAACTAAGGTACATTGTAATTTTTTCTCCCACTCTGTAAATCTTATGCTTATTACTTTTATAGACGTACACAGGCACTTCAGCATTCAAATAATAAAAGAACTGCTCAGCTGTGACAACAAAAGAGGCAAGAACCCCTAAGTGTAAATCCATCAAAGCCTGAACACTCCTCCAAGAACACAACCACTCTGAATTACCAGAGCTGGTGCAGGGAGCCTTCTCATCTCCTACAATTATTCACTCTCACCCTCTCAGTGCAAGCCCTCATTTTTTGTCCCATTACCCATTTGGGATTAAGTCTTTGATTGGCAAGTTTCAAATATTTGGCATTGTTATTTTTCACTAATTACAGATGTTGTGGCTTGGGCTGGTTATAGGAAAATACAAAATTATTCTGGTTGAAATCAAAGCAGGGGAAAATCTGCTGCTGTCTTTTACCACATTTTTTACCAGTAACACAAATGCATCATTCATGACTGGATGGAGACTCTGTGGCCACAACAGCTCCGTGTTCAGCAGACCAAAACTAACATTGATGCATTATTCTCTCTCCATCCAGGAGCCTTACTCTGGCCTATGCCATAAACCCCAAAACATCTCTATTAAAGAACATTTTCCTGACCTCAGAAATAAAGAGAAGATTGGTACATTAAAAGACAAAGAGAGGTTTAGCTGGTTTGAAACAGCCACACTAAGGACAGGGGAAAATATTTCAACTCCTAGAAGTGAATTAAAAAGTGCTGTAAGTGCCCTGTAGGTGGACAGAGATTATTCTAAGAAGGTTATGGAGCTGAAAAGCATCAATATGAGTTTCCAATGTACCTGGAAGTTGAAATACATTTTTTCATGAGAAAACTGTAAGATAAAAAAACAGCATAAAGGAAAAAAATAAACTGGAATCAAAAAAGGAAAGGCTGAGGTTCATTTACAAATGGAACAGGGTGAGATGTGTCAAGAACTCTTTAAAAATGAATAGATGTGTAATTAAGAAACCAAGAAAGGTAACAAAGATGCCAGAATTTCCCAGGATTTATGGAAAATCAGTACTGTTTCCCAGAAACACATCTTGGGAAAGAGGCAAAGCCTTTCACAGTCCCTGCATACAATGGGGAAAGAGAAGCAAAGGCATAAATTCATTTATTAAAAACAAACAAGCAAACAAACAAACAAACAAATAACACTGCCTAAGATTATACTTTTTTTTCTCATTGGTTCTGTTTGTCTTTCTTTACTGTCACTGTATGACAGAGAAATCCTTTCCCCTCTAAGTGAGAGGGGGCAAGATCCACTCCCTTTTGCCTTGGAGAACAAAGTCACTGTCCATTTTCTTCAAAAGACATTTACTGCCCCAAATCACCACCAGGTTTTGAGCACCTTTTGAGGCTCTCCTGATACTTGTCACTGAAACTCCTCTGAGACCACATTTGAGCTTCCTTGTGGTTCTAAATGCCCTCACACAGCTTTACTAGTTTACATTAACCACTTCATCATATTTAAATTCTTTTTCTCTGTACCACAGCTCACCACACCACTCTTCTCAGCACACTTCAGACTATATTCTTAATATTTTTTCTGCTTCAGGTGTGGGCTTTGGGAAACATTTACCTGTCTGTATTACCAAAACTACCCCAAGAAACATTTCCACGCATTTCTGACTCACAAAACATGAAAGTAAGGCTGCATTTGACTTTTGTTTAGTTGGCAGAGTACAAAACCTCCTGAAATACTCCTAATCAGCATTTCTTTAGGGGGAGGGGGAAAAAACCCTGAGCACAGATTCCCTTAATACAGACAATTAATTAATAAGGCAGCAGTTCCAAGCAATCCGTGGCAGCACTGAAGTTCACACACACACATGAGATTTGCAGCCCTTGTCAAAGAGTTTGCTTCTGGCTATCCTCAGCCTTGTAACATTTCCCCATTAATTTCGGGCAGCACGAATTATCCCGCTCAGGGCATTTTAAACATGCTCAAAAATAAATAATTAATGCATTGGACACTATTAATTAGCAAAACTCAGAAACAGCTACTGTTACAGAGCCTGAAAAGTTTTTCGAAACTTGTCAGGCTGTTAATAATAAATAGGGTGGAAATGGCCAATTAACATACTTAAATAACAACCTTTATAAACAGTGGAAAAGAGCAATTTTCCTGTTCTTTTGATATGAGAAACAAAAACCACCAACTCTGCTGCTTTAGTCCTAATACTTCACTAAAGGAAATGTGGATTTACACTTGTAGGTGAAGCAGACCTGTGGAACCAAACACATCTAACCATGAGAATTTCATTCAGACATTGGGAACTCATGTATTTCTACTTCTTGTGTGTCAATAAAGTTTGTTACAAATAACATGAGAAGGTGAAGATCTACGACCATATTTACTCATTCCTACAATTTTGGAAATCACAGATCTACAGTAAAACAGGTTGTATTATAAAACATGACTTCTCTAAGGCATTAATACCAAATAAAGAGAATTTATTTCCTAGCCTCAGCTTTTTCTAATAAAGACTTTTGTTGCAGCGCTGGCAATAATGAGATAAAGCCAGGATGATGACTGGGAGGAGTCAGCATGTGTTTACAGAGTGGGATGACCTCTCCCACAAGGAGAAGTGCTCCAGGATGGTGGGAGAGCAGGGTTGATGTTTATCTTGACATCTGCAAGGCTCCCACTGCTGCTGCCCCCAAAATTCTCCTGGGCAAACTGACAAGGCAGGAACCAGAGGAGCAGAGAGTGGAGCAGGTTTAAAACTGGCTGAACTGCTGGGCTCAAATTCTGTGATGACACCTTCCAGCCATGCCATTACATCAGTGGAAAATAACCCACAGCAGTGTGGTGTCAACAGCAGAAAGGAGAGGAAAAGATGCAAAACCAGGCAGCAGCACTGTTCCTTCCCTTCCCTTTCTCATAAAAGTAATAGAGAGGGGTAAAAGAGAAAATGATACAAAATTGACTGCTGCAGCAATTGAGTCTTATCAATACTCATCTTGAGGTGACCAAGACACTGACAGAGCTCACACCCAATGCTGGTACAGCATAAACCATCTACTTGACAGCCAACAAAAACAGCAGTACCCTGAGCTCTAATACTGTTGCACCACCAGTTCATTTATTCATGAACCGCAGAGGAAAATAAGCACGTGGAGTGTATATAAATTTTCAGTTCAAAAGTTACTGCCATCGAGGGAGAGCCCTGAGTTATGCACTACCTTTAGAAAAAAAGTTTGTGGTTTGTTTCTTTTTCCCCAGGAATGCTGCAGCACCTCTAATGAGCACACCCCTCAGCCTCTCTCCTTTGGAACAAAGCTTCCCTTTGCTGCTTGGGGCTCACACTCAGCTGACATGTGCACCAGAAGAAAAGCTGCTCTAAAAGTTTGGAAATAAGAATGTCCAATTTACTGCCTCTTTTGTTTTTTTTTCCCTTTTCCCAAATACCAAGAGTCCATCTCCTTCTTTACCCATGTTGTTCTTGCCCACGTTTGGCCATGCAATAAAATCACTTTGCACAGCAGTACACAGACTTAAGATAAAACCAGATATTCAGGCAACAATCAGACAATACATTCTATCCCAGCAGCCCACAGAGCATTTATGGTTTTTTCACAACACTTGAAAAGTGTAAAATTCTTGACTGACTTATGAAAGAACAAAATAACCTGTTTCACGTGCAGCTGTTGTGAATAATGTAAATTATCATCTGAACTGGGCAATTGTCAGAGCATCCTGAAGTCTGTCTGTCCTGAGATCCAGCTGTCACACTGCCCACTGAACCCAAACACTTTTTTTGGGGTCAGGACACATCAGGGACCATCCAGGAGGAATCAGAGCCCAGGAGCTCTTCCTCCTCTGGGTGGGATGATGGATACACTGGGTTGAGAAGTTGTCCAGTCCAGCAATTCATGAAAGCTTCAAATAACAGCACGAAAACTCAGTATATATAGGCCTTTTTAAAGGAGATTAACCAAGATTCAAAGCCTTTAGGTACCTCTAAGTTCTAACAAATAAAATGTTTAAATCTTTGTGTTAATGTCAATATTTTGGATTTATTAATGAGTGGTGCTCTTACCAACAAAAGCACAATGTCATGTGCTTGGGCTGGACTTACTATGCAAAAGAACAATCAAAATTTATAGTTTTCATATAAATTATTGGTTAATGAATAAATGCAATTGATAATTAAGAATTACAAGTAAAGATATTCTACCCAATGAAACTTAAAACCTGACCTGCTTTATCACCCAACATTCCCAATAAAGCCACACTTAAAGATTCTGAATAACCATGAAGACTTCAGACATGTGAAATCTTCAGGTTTGGTTATGACAAAATTTAAAAATATCCAAAAAGCAGTGATGGCTTCAGAAAAAAACTAAGTAAGGTGCATAACTGTACACTTGAAATGAAAAAGTAGTATCAGTGAATGAAAGAGAAAGGGTGCAATTTGCTGTTTCTCTATAAAATTCAGAACAATCAATTAATTCAATTTAAAATATATTAGACACATACTTTGCCATTTTCCTTATTCCTCAATTTAGACTTCAGAATGTGTTAATTATTAAAAGAGGCCAACAAGTAATTTATTCAAGCTAAGAGAACCCAAATAAACTGCTAAGAAATGCCCCTTCTTCTTCCCTTACATTAAAATCTCTCTTATCGCAGCTCTCGCTGTTACCATGCTGCTTTGTTTTCCTCTGTCCACCTCGTGTGAAAACAAGCACCAAAAAAATGGGGGGGAGAGAGAGAGATGATGAAAAGCTCTGGAGGAGCTGGCTGCCATCTGATGTGAATCCTGATTACCACCTGCTGCAGCGTTTAACGGGAACGAGACCTGCAATCTCTGCGGAGGATGGATGGCTGTGATTTGCTCACTGACATCTGGATGCTCCACATAAATAGAGCTGCAAGAACATTTTCCTGGCACTCCCAAGTCTGGCTGATAAAGTAAGCACTTTGAGCATTAAGGCTTCAGGTGGCTCATTACATCTCTATTGACAACTCAAATATTTTTCCCTAAATCCCGAGGGCAATTCCTGCACAAACCTGTGGCACCACACACGGCCGGCTCCTGTGAGCACCTGGGGAGGGCACATCTTTGTTTCCCTGGGAAAAGCACACCTGGAAAGCACACATGAAACTCCACAGGTACAGGTAACCCAGCAGGTTTCCTTGTAAAAGTTGTATTTTGCAATAGGGACTCTACAGCTCGTGTTCTATTTCTCATTTTGCCATGAAAACTACAATGTCTCAAAACAGGCATCTTTAAATACATATTTTCATTCCATTTATACACAGGTACAAAATCAGAGTAGCACAAATAGCAAATACAAATCACTGGAACAACCTGTTTAAAGTCTAAAATATCTTTATGTGATTTTTTTTTTTAGCATTTCTTTTCACCAAGATCGTCAAACGTTGTGAACAGAATCAAATAAAAGGAATATTATTGAGCATATCCTCTGCTCTTGATGAATAAACCCACCTTGTTCAGCAGTTCAGCAGAGAGGAAAAAAAAGGACATTTTTAAAATTCAACGTAAAGTCTTACCAGAAAAACAGAGGGGATGGATACTCAGGATAAAGTTTAGCTAATGAAAACTTAACAGCCTAAAGCACAGATTTATACCAAATACTTGCAAAATGATGCACAGCTAAAATATAATAATTTTTTGCTTATGATAAAATCAGTTAGAGGTAGAGTTTTTGTGGTAGAGCTGAGCTTTTTTTTCTGGACAAATGTAAAGTGCTCCAGCACAAATAGTCTCATTTTCTAAATATATAAGATAAATAAAACAAATGGAATCTACTCTCTTAAGTATAAAAACCTCAAAGATATAAGTGCATCTTAGAGTCAGTACCAACCACAGAACCCACACTCCATCAAGCTGTTACCCAGTTTTTATGGAATTAAGAGATTCATTCAGAAGCCTTAATATGATAATGCATTAATATAATGGAGCACTGTGTCTCAATATCACTTCAGGACAACTTCGAAAATGCAAACCAAAATTAAGTCTCAACATAACCCAATTCAATCTAATTTGTTAAATCCCATTTAGTCAGGTTTGCAAACTCTTTTCTGCCAACATCAGCTGCTTGGTTGGCAGTCAGTAACAGCACTGCTGGGAATGCAAGGAGAGGTGAAGCCACGTGCACAACTTCAGACTTCTTACTGCCTCCTGCAGCAAATAAATGCTGGAGAGAAGAAATCCTGACAAACGGGCCATGAGTCAAACACTGCAATCCTCAAATTCCTCAGAAGTTTCCCAAATTTCCATCATCACAGGCTCCTTACGTTGAGATGATTGGTTCACTTCACAGAACTGCTCAGGAAATCACAGAAGCAGTGAATGTGCCCTCTGAGCAGGCAATGGTAATTGGGAATTTTCTGCTTAGGGCAGAAAATGGAGGGGTGCCTGGAAAACACAAATCTTGACTTTCTAATAGTGCAGAATACACCAGCTTTAAGTGGATTTTCCCAGGTTTGTTTAAAATTATAATGGGTCAATTTAGTTTACTCTGATGGTTTCTTCAGTTACAAAGCTGCTTAAGAATTTCTTGGCTCTAAGCTGCAGCTCAGTGCTTTTTATGGTTATGGCTGATAACTGAAATTGAATGGGTTAAAACGTGTTGGGTTTGTCTCAGAAGTCTAAAAAAAGACCATTTTTTTTGCTTTGATAGTCCAGAATAGTCCCACTAACATCTAGATCAGCAGAACCAAGGCAGCAGTAATGGAAACATCTCATGGAACAGCCTCTCTGAGCAGAAACCCCAAGGACACCAGGAGCTGGGAGGAACTCACTGGAGATCCTTGCAGGGAAATGAGAACTACTCCAACACAATTACTTCTTATTTTAAACTCATTAGCAAATCATTTCAGTGCAGAGGGACCACGCCGGGGACTGCAGGACTGGCACGTGGGAAGGACTGAGCTGCCTGGAGCAGGAGGTGGCAGGACTGCTGCTGGCAGCAGCTTTCAGCATTTGCCAAAATACAGCTTGTGCTGGAGCCTGAGAGACACCTGAGGAGGTGGAAGGTCCTGCTGGGGTCAGCAGGGACAATCCCACCGCTCCCAGATTCTCCTGGACCAGCCACACACTCAGCTGGCCTCTCAAGAAAGCAGTTCAGCTTTTTGCCAGAAAAATAACAATTCAGAAGGGGGAAAAAGTGACAAGCATTGGAGATGACACCAGAGAAGCTGGAGAAGTGCCTGGACTACAGGATGAGGGAGAGGAAGCCCAGTAGGAAGCAGCAAGCTGTTAGATGAACTTAGGTGTCATGAAACTTCACGCTTCAAGACCTAGGTTAAAACTGCTATTTGAACAATTCATTATTTCAGGCACACGAGCACTCCCAGGGAAATGAAACAAAAGCAGTGAACTTCATTTAAATACAGGCTGGGAACAACTGCCAAGAGGAGCAAGGTCAGCATCAATTCCCTTGATCATATCCCTCAGTGCTGTAAAGTACATGCTGCTTTTATCTTTTAACAGTTGAACTGATTAATATGACTAGCTAAAATTGCCAGCCTCCATGGGATGGAGAGGAACAGATAGAACAGATAGATGTGAACATGTGTTGAAAATTAAGAGGTGGTGAGAAATGAGCAGGCCGTTCCCCCAAAGTCTGCAGGAAGCACAACTCCTGGCAGACGAATTCTGAGTTGTGGTTCCCAGCTCATTGCAGAGCTGCCAACGCTGTGCCAGACATGAAGACAACCTCCCTGGCACTGACAGTGCCTTCTTCTCAACAAGGCTTTTGGGCTGATGGAAGATAAGACTGAAGAAATTCCATCTTTACTCACAACATCACACCACCACCATGCTCAAAACAACAAAAAAAAAAAGGAGAGCTCATGGCTGGCACTGAGATAACTCAACCATTGGCTTCTTCTCTATCAATTTTCACAGTATCACCCAAAATACCTTGGTTTAGTGCTGGTTCTTGTCAGGAATACTGCTGAGAACTTAGAACTTTTATAAAATAGATTTACTCAGAAGCTGGGAACAAATCCATTTAGATGAATTGTAAAATGAGGGCTTAGCATTCAGTGACACAAAATGACAGGCACATGCTGAAAAGAATTAACCCCACTGGCTTGGATGTAATACCTGGTGTCTTTAAATGTATCATTCCTCCATTTCTAAAATTATTTAAAAAGAAAAACTCCTAAAATGTCATGAAAGTAAAGGAAGGGGCTGAAAGTAGAATTGAGCTCCTCATTCTGGTTTTGATTTCTTAGTGATCTTAGCAAATCACTAACTCATTCTTCACTTTCTGCCTCATAAAACTGAGAAAAAAACCTTGATATATACCTGACACTTTTAATATGAAAAGCACTTTAGAGAAGCTTTTTGACACAGGATGAAAGATTGTACTTTGCCATACAGAATAGCTGTATTACGTGACATGCTCATTATACACTGTCAGAGCCCAACAACTCTCAGAATATTTTCCTCTTATTATTCCTCACTCTTTGACTGTGTTCAGTAATTACAGATGGAATTCTGCAGATTGCTTTAGTGACTTAGGAGAGTAACTCCCTCAGAAATCCAGATAAACCTGCTTCTCAATTGTTCAGAAATGTGTTCAAGACTCTTGCAGGTATTTACTTCATTTACTGTAAAGGTTTTGGTAATGCAGCCTTCTCGGTCCAGAGAGCTGTGAAAAAAGGAACCATTCTCATTTAAAAGAGTGCTTTTCTTAATGCTACAAATAGAAAATAACCCAAATGAATTGTATTTCCTGTCTGGTGTCACTAAACACTGCACGTATCTACACCAGCAGCATTCGCAGCACAAACACAATTATTTGTTATTTCTGTGCTTATGTTCTAGGTCACCACTCAGGCCAGTTTTGCTCCTTCTCCCCTTTTGTCTCTGCTGCAGGGAGGCACCAAGATAAGATGCCCACGCTGTGAGCACTCTGTGATCACTCCTGCAGCACACATTGCCCCGCTCCCCTGGCTGTGCTCACAGCCCCTGGAATTCCTCTAGCAAATCACAGCCATCTCTGGCACACTTCAGACTCGCTCTCCTCCAGCAGAAATTGCCCTGCCTATTTTAGAGACAATCAGAAACCACCAACCACACATTTCTTTAACTACCTGAGCTGCCCTTCGGAGCAGTCACTACCATGCAGGAGAATGACATTCCAGGGAGAGGGAAGTGCCGCTCTCAAAGGCTTTTGGGCATCCTTCTGGCAAACCAAACGGTGCTGCTCGGCCACATCACTGCTGAAAACACTTCTTTGTGTGGCAGGGAGGGGAGGCCCAGCGCCCCAGACCAGGGGCTGTGTGTTCTGGGGTGGCAGGCGGCCGGGACCGCGACCCCACCGCCACTGCTGCTCCCACGCTGCCGCAGCCCGGGGCCGTAATTCACTTCTTTGGGTTTTGCAATTGGCCAGACTCTGCCCCTTTCCCACTCCTGGCTCTCACTCGGGGCCATTCTGACGTCTAGAGGGATGGGGGGAAATCCTGCTTCTCTCCCTCTGGCTTTCACAGGAAGTTTAGCCAAAACACACAAACCGCTATCGAGAACTCTTAGGAAATCCACGGCTCTGTGTATTTCTGCTTCTTCAGCTCCTCACGCTAGTGAAATTTCTGATTTTCTTCGGGGCAAAAGTCACTGTGGAGAAGACCCTCCCCAAGTGCAATGAATCTGAGGGATGTCTCCTGGTGAAAGCATCTCCTCTCAAACACCACAGTGGGGTGGGGAAACCATCCCAGCAGAGTAGGACCAAAAGTGGGGCTGGAGCTGAGCTCTGAACTCTGAGATCTCACACCTGAGATCTCCCTTGAGGCTGCCCTGGGCCTGGGAACACATCCCAAGGTTAATTTTGTTAATTCAGTTCAAATGCTGCGAGGGCTTTGTGTCTAACGAGATGTTCCAGATCCCAGAACTATTCCAGGCTTAATTCATTGCCCAAGACTTGTGACAAAACAGGATTTGGGAGGAGTTTGGGGCATTATTGTCTCTTCTTTCAACCAGAACTGAGCAGAATGAATAAAGAAAAAGAAATAGCTTCAGCCACCTATTGAACTAGAGGATGGTTGTATTCATATAAATGAATTTTGCATTAATTTGTTTGCTTTTGCCCTTTTGAGGAAGCTTCACCTCATCCCTAGATGAAGTTCTGTGTCCTGTTTTTTGCCTTAAATATTTCTGGGACTTTCAGATCCTACCCAACACTTTCATCATTTCATCCATAGGCTACAACTGATCTTAAAAACCTTTCTGAATATTTTTACACGGAATGTCACAAAATTTTTAACTTAGATTTTTGCTCTTTTGATTCCTTTTAGGTTCATACCAAATAGAGAAGAATTTTCTCACTGCAAATTATTCTGCTTCAGGCAGTAAGGAAGGTGTACACATGGCACAAGCATGTGTGCAGTCTGAGTAGCAGGGAGATTCAACTTTAAATGGAATACAGGTAGAAAAGGAAAAATTGAGAGAATAAAATCATTTCTAACTCAGGCATAGCAGAGCTGCCGTGTTCTTAAATACACCAACATTAACAAAGACCACAACAGCAAGTCCAGCCTCAAAACTGGTGTTATGTTTTGTATTTTTTCCATGCATTCAAAAAACACTTAACGATTATCAAAACAAACTGAAAACCCAAAAGAAAAAAGCTTTCTGAAGACTGCAGAGATGCACAGTAAAGCCTGATATATAGTCAAAATAGAAAAAAAAACCCTGACAGTGGAAATATTGACTTTTTAAAATATATTTGACTGTTCTACAGAATACACAGCAGTGAATAAAGAGCAGTGCCTGTTATATTATGGTAAGAGCTCATCTTGTCTCAAAATTTCTTTTGGTTAATAGTTTAGCCTTAAGGTTCTGTAGGAAAAAAAAAAAAAGAAAAATTGTTTAATTTAGGAAGTAAGAGTAGCTCCTTGTTATAAACAACATGCACTTTGGGGCCAGGATAATTTTAGTGTGCACTTGTTATTTAAATGAGTGCAGTGTCTCCATATGGCCATATGGATGTGAGATATATGTTATGTGCTCAAGGGGCATTGAAGGATTTAAAGTACATATGTTAACAAATAATGCTGAGCTGGTGCCCAGCATTGCTGTCTCCACCACAGCAAACAGGAACCTGCTCTATTTTTTCATTTGTTATTTTCCTTAGAAGTGTTTCTAAGGTCTAAAAAACACGTGGGGATCTCACAGAGGCTTTACTGAATAATCAAGTTATTTCAAGAATTCCACTACTGGAAGCATCATACCTTTCTTTGTCTGCGCTCTTCAAAGCAAAACCTAACCCAAGTTCCATCTATAACTATAAATATTGGTTAAATCTAGAATTCCCAGACAATCTTCTTAGTATTAACACTTCTCATTTATTATGATACTATGTTAATTCATGCCAGATGGAGACTGTTCAAATGTTCATGACTTGTACTTGTCACAAACATATGTTCCTGGAATAATGGAGTGGTTTCATAGCAAACAACATCCCATATTTAAAGACCTATGATGAGGCTCATAAAAGAAGAAAAAAAAAAACATAAAGAGAGAAGGGCACAGCTGGAAAACAAACAAAAAATCAGGTTTTTCACTACCATGGAGGGCACTGCATTCCCTGCACACTCCTGACCCTACCTTGGGCACAGAACTTGAACACATCCCAACAAACATCTGGAAGGGCACACTTTGTATTTCCTGGCTTCCCTACATCACAGCAAGTCTTGGATATCCAAACAGGTACTTCCAGCACAGGGGAAAGCAAGATAAAAACTGGATCTCCAAAATAATTACGTTAAAAGGCCTCCCCTATGGGAGTGCTCAGGGAGAAGGTGTCAAGGACCTGCCTGGGAAGTGGCAGTGACAGTGCCTGGACAGAGGCAGAATTTGGGCCTAGTTACTCCAAACCCAGGGAAGGCTTGGCCAGGGTCAATAAAGGCTTGGCCAGGGTCAATAAAGGCTTGGCCAGGATTAATGAAGGCTTGCTCTCACAGTGCTGGCATTCACTCAGCCTTCAGAAACAGGTGCTGTAGAAGAAAGAATCTGTTATTTACTTCTGAAAGTGTTCTGCTCAATTAGAAAAATACATTTCTCAGCTTGTTGCCATGATGTCCTTGCACCACGGGCACAGTTCCTCCTCCCTCCCCCTGCACCAGGGTTAACTTCTGCCTGCTGCCTTTCCAGCTCAATGAAATCATTGCTTTGGATTTTGCCCTAAATTGCAACTCAAATAACTCCAACTAACTTTGTTGCAGATAGATTTCTGACTGTAAAAATATGATCTGGCTAGTTAAATGCTCCTTTCCCCCCCTTTAAAATAGGGACAGAATTGTTATTGCTAATGAAATGAAAGGTTACAGAACACCTTCCTCATATTTTGTAGAGGAGATACACCAACTCCAAACCCCACTCCTGTCCTGTCATACCCAGAACATGCAGAATTTTCAAACTCTTTGTGCATAGGTTTGAATGCGAGGATTTGTAAAATGGGAACAAGGGGTGATAAATTAACTTTGGAGAAAAAAATACAAAACAAAAATAGGCAGCAGAGTTGAAAATGTTACATGATGGACTGAGAGGTGATGGACAGGTCCAAGTGGGAAGACAAAAAACCCAGGAAGGAAAGGATCTCACACTCCAAATGGATAGAAAAGAAGTGGTATAAGCAGTTCTGAAAATATATTTAGATGAAATGAACAACAAAGGAAATTTGGAGTAATAACATTTCTTCCACAACACAGAAGCTGCTTACAAAGGAAAGCAATTGTAATTGGCAAAGGTAAAAAGCACTTTTGTTTCAAAACAAAAGCACTAAGTGAACTGAACAGATTAAACTACATGTCACACCAAGAGTTTTAAGCTTTAAATTTCAGATGTGCAGAGATGTTAAAAATCACAGACACAATTTTTATCCTTCCAAACTGATACAGTTCTGCAAGAAAAAACTTGATTTGAAAAAAACAAATGTTGGGTTTTTTTAAATTTCCCTGCTGGGGAAGCAGAGAATACAGCAATCTGGAGTGTTTATATTTCAGAGGCTCCACAAATTCATTTGACTGATTAATTCCATTTGTAGCCCAGTAATAGGCATCATCTTTTTAGGGAAACTCAGGATCAGGATACCACTCATTTTGGAAGGGCAGATGGGAGAAAGGAAGAGACAGGAAACAAGGACTTAGATTTTGAATTCTCATGGCAGAATGAGCTCCTGCAGGACTGAAAAGACTGTTTATAACATTTATCGAGTTCTGCCAGTAGTAATGGCAGCGTGTTCCCCTCTGTGCTGACTCAATGGGCACAGAAAATGAAAACCTGTTGGGTGAGATAATAAAATGTGCATGTGTTCTGCCTGATAGCAGTAGCCCTGGTGATAATCCTATGAATTCCCAAAATATGTTCCAGCATGATTCAGAGGACAAGTATTACATCCTGAACAGAAGAAGGGGAAAACAAGACGTGGCAGTGGCCATGACCAAAACCTCCAGCCTAAAAAATGGGTAAAAAACCCCCTCTACACAACTGTTTCTTTCAGAGGAAAATAAAAAAAAAATCTAAAAAATAAAGCTAGAAGCAAACCCTCAAGAAGCAAGTACTCAGCCTTTGGTCAAATATAATCTAAAAATCCCCACCACCAATAAAACACTCACGAGCTTTAATTTGTCTCTGTCATGTCTGCTTTGTTTACAAGCCCTGAGAAATGGTCTCTGAACCATACACCTTCCTACAGCTGGACCACATCAAAAAGGCTCTGAGTGTAAAGGATAATACTGCTGAACACCCTAAATTTTTTTTATTTTTCTTGTATTATAAGAGCTGCTGTGGAGAAATGAATGAAGAGATGCAATAATTTTTGTTCCTGTTTGAAGTGATTTATCCATCCTTCAGCAAATGGCAGCTTCCTGGTTTCAGTCTCCTGAAAGAGTGGGGAAATGAAGGAAAACTTGAAAATATTTTGCATATTCTCTACAAGTGGTGTGCTAAGGTTACTTATACCTAGAATATGTTATGTTATTTATAAAAGCCATATATAATATGTATATATATAAAAAAATACAAACACCTTTTTCCATGAATAGTGCTACTTATTTTGTTATGAAACAAGAATTTTTGAAAATACCACAAAGCTACTGTTAGCAACCAAGCAGAAAAAGAAATGTATTCTTCTTGTTCTTTTTTTTTTTTTTAATGATTTGTTCAATCGCTTTTTACTACAGACCATTTAACTTGCTCTCTCCTTCAGTGACAGGAGGCAAATCAAAAACTGTCAGGTATTTTAAACTGTGATCTGCACTGCACTTGAAGTTTGAACTGCAGCTCAGAATCATTGGACTCAGACCTACAATTGTTGCTATTCCTAGACATGCCACAAAATTCAGCTCTGCTAGAGGTACCTGGATTCTGCCTAATTCAAAACTAGGATAAAACGTTGCTTGAGGTGAAGAAGCCCTACAAAGCCACAGTGCCCCTGAACAGCCCCAACACATGTTCCCACCCCCTCAGCTCCCAGCAGAGCTCCAGGGCACCTTCAGCCAAGCCCCTTTCCCATGCAGATCCTTGTTTCATGGCTGTGCAGCTCTCAGATACCTTCTCCTCAGAGAATAACGGATTCCCTGACCTTCCTCTGCTCCCTGTTCCCAGTCTGATTCCAGGATTCACCCTGAAGCTCTTTTGTTGAAAGCACTTGCTGCCTTCCCTTTTCCCAGAATGGATCTTTTGCACCTTCCCAGAAAAATGCAGAAAATCCTCATTTTGCAGCCACGTTTATCACCTTGCTGAGGTCTCACCTTGCTGAGGTCTCACCCTGCTAATTATGGCAGCTGAAGGATTTGTTCCCACCCCAGATGCGACTTTTCAGTCTTTTGCTGTGTCTGCAACCAGTTTTCCAGCTACTTCTGGGGCAGCAGGAACTCTCAGTAGCAGGAGATGCTGGCTGTGCCCCATTAGGGGTGTTCTGAAGAGTCTGACATGTGCAAGGAAACAACTTGCAAATCAATGCTTCTTGAAGGACTTGTTCCGTGTGACCCTTCCAAAAGATTCTGTGTGACTTTTCCTGTCGCTGCTGAACATCGAGATTGCACCAAAGGAAAAATATTCCAAAGGAAAAACCCATCAGAAGTCGAAATTCTTTATAGATTGCAATAAACCAAACCTATACTCCAAGTCTCAAACAGTGCATCTTCCATCTTCCCTTCAGTGAATAAATCAGTGCGACTAAGCACAGTGAAAAGGTGAAAAAGGACACCCTGCACTTTATTTGAAATATACTGCCCATACTCCATTTTATATTCCTTTTGTTATTCAGTGAGTAATGTTTTACTGCACCACTTGCCTAGATTAAGAATGTTTCAATCTACATACTTATCATTTAAAGCCACGATTCCCCCGAAGGGAGCACAATGGGAGAACATGATGTTAATTAGCCTTATGGCATTATAGCCCAATTCTGCGCTCGCTGCACCACGGTTGCTGCATTCCCAATGCCTATTCCTTCAACCTCTCATGAAAAGGATCTGCACTTAGGCAACTTGGAGCATATTACTTTCCCATAAGGGAAAAAGACTCATGTAAAATGTACCGGCCTGAAGTGAACACCACTAAAACATTAATGCTCTGTTCTTTAAATAGGCTTCCTTTTATGTTCGCTTTATCCCAGTGCCATGTGAAACTGCTTGACATGTTTTGTTTGGCTGGTGTTTCAAAGAGTGCAAATTTTACTCAGTCCAACTTCCAGGCCCCTGCAGCCCATTCATCCAATTAAAGGACTGTGGAATGAAAACAGAAAAAGCGCTTTGTGGAGCTTCAGAAATATTGTCCCTCAGGAAGGCTGCCTGCAAAAAGCGAACAAATCCATTGTGCAAACTGGTGCATTGCAATAGAATAAAATTGCTCCTCAAAGTCTCTTTATCCAACATGGATTACTGACTCCTGATAGCTGTAGGTTAGTTGAAGGTAGAGTCTATCGGAGTCAGGAAAGCTCTTATTACCTTTTATTATAACACATCCTCCCCCCATAATCTATAAAAAAGCCTCTAGGAGCCCATTCACTTCCACACCTCCTCGCCGCCTTTCAGTTTCAATAATGCTGAGTACAATTCAGGACTCTTTGCAGTCCACTGTAGTTTCCATATGCCTTCACAGGCTAAATATTCCTAAAATGCCCTTGGGAAAGACAGGCTGCCATTTACTATTTCGGATTTCTGGGAACTGCAGCCCTTGCAGCTCCCTGGGAATATTGTTTCAGACAGTTCTTCTAAAACCTCCAACCTTAGCTCTTGACCACACTAAGTGAAATTAATTATCATGCAAAGTTCCTTGTGATACCCTTTTATATGCATTAGTAATATAAATAAAGAGCAGAGGAAGACATTTCAAGTGGGACTGACAAACAAATGCTGAAGACCAAGTTTTTATGATTATGGAGACAAGATTTGAGGAAGGTCACAGCAATAACTGCAGAAAACTAATTATGCACTGCTTCATGCTGATTTAAAACTCAGGAATGCTGCTTGATTGTCCGTGTTTTAGACACACACACACACACTCTTCAAAGACAGCTAGCTGCACAAACTCCTCCTCCTTTATGGCAAAAAAGAGCAGAAAAACATAAAAATGGAGCTACCACTCCTATATCCCACTCTTCAACACATTCACAGGCTTCTGGTAACCCCGAAATTAATTCACTCCCTTTGCTCTAGAACCAGCAGATGTTCCCTTTCACCATGCCCACAAATTAAAGCAGTGGTCACTCAGAAAATGGATTTGCATTTAGACTGGTTTGAATGAATCCTAAATTTCCAAGGAATTTGATATAAACCTGAAGAATTGTATGGGTGAATCAAATGTAAAAATTGTTGGCTACCACCCAGCGTGTGGTACCTGCATTTCTTGGGTAATACTGGGGCAGCTGATTTCGATGTTGCTTTTCCATGGGGTTAGCAAGTGTTTCCAAAAAAATACATTCACATTACTTTCCTTCTCTTTTTCCTGTACTCTCAAAGGAGGTTGATGTCTCACCACATTTCAGCGCCATAACTCGAAATCTGGGAGAGCCATTTGCCAAAACAAACCATGTCCTGGTATGGCGAGAACCACTCACTTCCTGCAGCCTTCAAACTTGTTAGTTATCAGCAAAAACAATGATCAGAATCCTGGACTTCTCATTTGTGTGTAACAAACAAGACTCTTGGCAGGAGTCTCGCGGAGCCAATGTGGGAGGGGGGAAAGCCCAGCGGTCCTGTCTGCAACCCTCACAGCTTTGTTCGTGGAGCCGTCACACGCTGGCAAGGAATGCCTTTTATTTGTGCCACTGTATTAGAGAGGGGTTTAACCTTGAATTCAAGAACCTCTTGTGGCTCCCCAAAGACCAAATTTTCCTCCTTTGCTTTAATATGTAAAAAGGAAAATGTAGCATTGAGGATATGTTCCCTTTTTTTCCATTTCAATATCAGACAATGGCTTTTGATTAATTTTCCAATTTTCCAATTGGCAATTACTAACCCAAAAGCATTGATTAAGGGAAAGATTAAGCTAAGAACTAGCTTAATTGAATTCTTACTATTACAAATTTGCTTGCTGTTGAAATTTGTCATTATTTCCTATTAAAGGAAGGAAGGTAACTTTCTTACCAGCAAATCATAATTATTGATTTTATGCACACGTCTAGGTTGATATATGTCACAATTTTATTTAAATGTACACTAAAACATCTGGATTCTTTCCCTGAAATTTGTCATGACAGCTTTTAAAAGTTATTGAAAAAATTTTGAAGTGAATTTTGCATCCTTATTTTCTCTATCTTGGTACAATATGGATAATTAATCACTCAAAATTATTTGCTAATTTCTGAATTCTAAATAACCTTATAATACATATACATATATATAAATGTTTGAGTTATAGAATTTGCCTTCTCTGTTCAATGGATGAAGTCCCTGATTATCCACTATCAACCAATATAAATTTAGAATATCAGTACCTGACAAAGGCAGTTGGAATAGAATTAAGCCTAAGTTCTCATAAATAAATAGCAACTGTTTAAATTTATATCTCAAGCAACTCAAAATACATATGGTCAAGTGAGAACCTATTTTTCTGTCCAATGACTCCAATAAATCTTCACCTTCAAATGAGATAAACTAGATGAAAATTGGCAGCTTGCAAATTAAATATTTACTTACTTGTTTACTGTATGACAAGTTAAAATAGGATTCTTTCTTAAATGAGGCAAATTACAGCTCAATTACCTCCTTTAATATCTGAAATGACAAGAAAGGCAAACATAGTGAATCACAATAAAAAAATAAATAAAAAATGTAAAGAAAGCAATTATTGCAATAATATTTGCTGTCAAAGGGTTTGGCCCTGCAAATGGAAGAGCTGTTCAGGCTAACAGGAACCACATTCCCATTTCTGGTATCCATTTCCACTGCAGGGTCCCTCCTCCCCATTTGCCTTTTGCAGCTTCTCAAAGCCCCCTGTGCAGCTTGGCCAAGTCTCTCCTTCAGCAGCCTCTGCAAGGGCAGAGTTCCCTCTTGGATGAGCTCAAAAGCAAATGTAATAATGATGGAAGCCCTGAAGTGCAAACCTGAGCATTCTCAAAGGCTCATTAAGGGATGAAACTCCACAGTCTCACACATGTTTGTTTGGGAATTCCAGGAGTATTGGGTCCCAAGTTAAAAAATACACTTTAGCTCCTTTCTCTTATTTTGGAGCTTACATTCTTGCTGCATTTAGGGTGAAACAGAAATCTTTTTCCTGGGGATAGGATGAAAAACATTCTCTAGAAGCAATTGTTAAATATATAAGAATTATATCTTATTTTGAGCTCCTAGAAAAATGATTTTCCAGTCTCACAATAAAATTAATGACCTGAACAATTTAATCTGTTAAGATATGGAATCCTCAAAGCAGGAGCTTTTACAGTCTTCAACCAGAGCTGTAGGACACGAAGACTTTCTAAAGAAAGCATGGCTATAAATACAAACTTTGGATGTCAGCTACCAAGTGGCATTATCAAATAATGACCTTTTTCATCTCAGAGGACTTCCTGACCTCTTAGACTTTGGGGCTGCGTGCTGAGTAGATGGGGTCTTCAGAGCTGACAGTGAAGCAGAGAGAAGATGATATCCTTAATGATATTCAAAGCAGCAGGATCACCTCCTGCACCTCACAGCGAGCGCTGCCGCGCTCCGAGTCCAGGCAAGACAAGAGGGGGGATCTGCTCTCTTACTTTGCCTCACAGTTTGAGCTTACACTGGAAAGCGAAATTTTTGACAGCCCCCTTGCTCAAGTTCAGCACAAGTTGGGAATGAGACACCTGGATCATCAGCTGGGGAAACTTTGATGCATCAAGTGGAAAAAAAGTTAAATTACTGTGCTTCCAGAAACCACATGGACAAAGCTGGCCTGGCTCGCTCCTCAAACCAACCCAGCCCCTCTGACAATCCTGTTCACACCCTCAGCTCTCCCTCCTGCCTGTCCTACCCTTCTTTCAGCACCACCACAGGGATTCATGCAGCAAAGATAATAAAGAATCACTCCCACCATGCCTGGAGTGAATCAGGGACTTCACCCATTGAACACAGAAGGCAAATTCCATAAATTAAACATTTATATGTATGTATGTGCATTAGAAGGTTATTTAGAATTCAGAAATTAGCAAACCATTTTGAGTGAATAATTAATCATATTGTCCCAGGATAGAGAACCAAGTTCTACAGCTGGAGCAGGGATGTGGCAACACCCCAGTGCCCCTGCAGTGCCTCCTGCCAAAGGAGCATCAGCCTGGACTGCTGAAGAACAGTTTTAGTCAGCAAGCTACCAAGTCATCCTGTGCACTCCTTTCAAATCATTTCAGCCACACTAAAGTAGCTCAGAGATAATAAATAACACAGAAGTGTGAACTTCTAAATTGTTACCAGAATTCCAGTTGTTCCCTGGTAATTCCTCAGTAACTTTTTGCAGGAAGCACGTGGGACATGTGCTCAATCCCTTTTTTTTGATATTATTTCTATCCTCAACTTCTGCCTGTAGCCTTGCATACAGTGGATTGGGAATATAACAAAGAAACAGAATCATGCATAAAAAGTGCTAAAACTGTTTAAAAAACAAGCTTAAATATGGTAGGTGACTTTAATGTGTCTTATAAATAAGATGTTTATAGATAAATATAAATGTCATTTTCTTACCATTAATTTATAATCTGGTAGATGAGAAAAATCAGCCTCTATGTTGTTAGGAACTTCTAGATCTTTTTGCTAAAATGGATTTTATGGTTTTCTTTGCCTTATGAAAATGAGTCCTGGAAATTTGGCCTGTAATATCATAGCAGTTAAATGTCAGTGATTTAAAAACTCCTGTTATTCTTAACACCTATCTGTCCTCTCTTTCAGTTTAATCCTGATTAGGGTTTCCATCAGCTTTCCAGGGTTCAGCACAGCTGAGTTGTTCTATTTCTCAACCTGCTGAGAAGGAGATTCTGCTCCCTCCAAGGCTCTTTTTTCTATCAGAATGTGCTGTGAGACCTCTCCTGGCATCTCACTCTCTCTTTCTCTTCTGAAAGGGCTTGTCAGGCTACAAGATGTCATGCACCAAGTCATTAAATTTCCTTTTTTTGTGCCTCCAGCTTGGAAGAAGGTTTATGCAGCAACAACAGTCTGTTTTTCTTTGCATTGTTTTTCTTTTTCCTATTTATTTGTGTTGTGTTTCTGCCACAGTGACTTCATTTGTGCAACTGACAGTGTTGTCTCACCCACCTTCCTGCTGCCAGCAGGAAAGGAATTAATGCCTGGCACTGATGGCTGCTGGTGAGTTTGTAGGGCTAAACTCTGGTTTTATTTAACTCAGTTTTATTCCTTCTGTTCTGTCCTCTAGGACTGGCATTAATGCCCCACAGGCAAATGAAATGCAGTGTTCCAAAACTACTTATTTGCTACGTAAATGTTTTTCATTCTTCTCTGGCTCTCAGCAAGCAACCCATAGCTGGGTTTTTGTGAGGAACACGAGAATGTTATGTACTACATAGCATCAAAAATCTGCTTTTCAATGCCATAAATGAGGAAAGGGCATGTGGAGGGAGGGGGAAGAGGAGGGTTTCACACACTGCAAATTTCTGAGACCCCTGTGAGAACTCTGGGAACGAAGGGACAGAAGTCTCCATCTCAGTGGGAAGTTCAGTAGGCACTGCCTGGGTGATTACTGCCCCATCAGTTCCTAGGTTATTCTGAGTAAAAGTTTCTTGATTTACAATCACTGCTTTTTGAATAAATAATTCCCAATTCAGTGTGGGACACAGAGAGAAAAGCTGCTAACTGACTTGCTGGTAAAAACTCTCAAGATGGGTTTTGGGAGATCCAGATTAAAAGTTCTAAATCAACAAATATGAGGAGAATAATCATTGAGAGGTAGAAATTTATCACAATCACAGGGTATTCTATGTTGGAAGGGAACAGAAGGATCAAGCCCCACTCTAAAGTGAATGGTGTACAGAGGATGAGTCCTACAGCCTTGGCATTATTGGCTCAATCCAGAGGAGCTGATCTGGCTACTGAAATGTGGGACACTTCTCATCTAATTTATATCAGGGAGTTTGGGGTTGAACTAGTCAAAACCTCCCAGAAAAGCTGCAAAACAATCCAAAGAGCTCTCTCCTTCCCCCCCTAGTACAGGAAGGGCTAAGATAAACAGGCAGGACATGAGAAGTGAGCTAATACCCAACAAAACCAAAGACGGGACTTCCATCTTCGCCCTTCCCTAAGCCGCCCCTGCACCCAGTTCCCTTCCCTGCTGGCTGGGATGCTGACAGCTTTAACTGAGATGTGCTTTGCAGGCCATTTCCACCCAGTGTGAGCTCATCCTACTGGTTTTGTGGCACCCAGGAGGTTCCCACTTTGGCCAAGCAGAGCCAAGCCCCCCATCTGAGCCCCCAGCTCCACCAGGAGCCCCTGGCAGGGCCAGCAGGGAGGACAAGTGGGGCTGTGCCACTCCCAGGCAGACCTGAGGAGCTGGAGGCACCATCCACGGTGCCTCTGCTGATCTCTGTCCTAGCAAGGGCACGGCTGTGGCTGTCCCAAAGCTGATGTGACAACACAAGAGCACAGAATGCAAGGCTTGTCTCAAGTTTAAGGTCTTTTGTGCTCTTGCTGACAGGCTGAGGAGAGCTGCACCACAGGCAGCAGAAATGGGTCAAGCACTGGTGATGGGACATCACACTGTGAAGAAAAGCACTGGAGGGGGGAATCTTTAACATCATTAAAAAAAAAGAAACAAAAAACCCAAAGTGTCTTGTCTTTAATTCAGAAATGTGATTAGAGATTCAACAGTTCCTTCTGAGGTGACACAGTGGAAAGGCTTGCTAAGGATTACACAAGACACATACAGAAAAAAAAAAGGTCAAGAAAGAAAGAAAATGTTTTTTCCAGGGCATCTAGGCAGTGCTGAATAAACACACAGCAACAAACATAAAACCTCATCATTTATAATGTAAGACAATGAAAAGACACAATTCCTCAGTAAACATATTATATCTAACACTAGGAACAATTAAAACTCAAGGTTAAGTGAAAAGAGATTCAATTAGTATGCACTAGGAAACAAAAATATCCCCTAGAAACTCCACATCTGCACAAAAAATAATTTTTTGGGAAGAATAGATTGATTCCTTTCAAACTGCTTTTATTGCTAAAGAGAGAAAACCTCTGGAATACTTTGGAGAGTTCAGTGCACCTAATTATGATTTTTTTAAGCTACAAATCCTGACTGTCCAGCAGATGGTAACCAAAGATTCAAAGCTTTTAATTATTCAAAAAAGTTAAAGATGGTAAGCCTGTCATCTCTGACAAAGAGAAGCTGAGGGAAGAGCAGCAAGTCACACCACAATTTAAGAAAGAATCCATTTTTAAAGTGAATTCCCTTTGGAAAAATTACGACAAGTTTGAATAAAAATGAAACAAATTTGGAATTACAAATAATTATTGCTCTGCTTACTGAGGTTTATTTCAGCATGTTCTCGTCTCTGCTTCTCCACTGACAGTGACTTTGCTGAAAGCAGTGTCAGCACAGGGATATGAGGAGCACACCAAACCCACCAAAGCATTTCAGAGCACACTTGCCTCTGCTGTGCCTCTACTCCCCCTGATTTCAGTGTAAAAAGAGTGAAGAAATGTTTAACTTGCTTAGTTGCATATTTGATAAAAACTTCCACAGCAGCATCGCCAGACAGAAAAGAAGAAAAGCTGAAAGAAGAAAAGCACTGGGCTCATCCATGAATAGCTTTGGTATTTCCAGTGGTTTTTATTTATTGGACTGATTTCTTGCTGTTAAATTGTTGAAAAGCTTTCACCCTCTCCTCATGGGACAGCACAGAAGGCAGGAGGAGCCCAAGGTCTTACACTGCCCCTTCTTCCCTGTCTTTTCTGTCTCTACACACAGGCCATGGTAAAAAGGGTTGACTGATGGACCTTCCTCCAGAATATTGCTTTTTTCACTTAGCTGAACCTCCAGAAAATCCCCTCTGATGGAGCTTTTCCCCTGTTGAGTTCATGCAGTGGAAGTCAAGCAAACTTCTCACTGCTTATGCCACCCAGCTATTTACCAAGGGGGATTTAGGTTTTAATAATTAAAAAATCTTGTTGAGTAATTTATATTCTTTTGCTAGCCTATAACTTAAGCAAGAATGCCTTCCCAACAACAACTTCAAAAATAATTTCTTAGGGCTTGATTTCCAATTCAATCCAACAGTAAATCTAGTAAGAAATTTATATGACTTAATTTAAAGCATCTAATTGAATGATTTAGCTTTGTGTAGATGTAATGAGCCATTTCATAAAATCAATAACATTGTAAAGCATAAACTAAATTATTATAAATGAAGGCAATAAAAAAAGAGCTCCTCTGTATTAGGCAGGGTGACATTTGATTAATGGGTTATTATTGTAGGTAGCAGCAGAGCAGGCAGAGGAGCCTGGGGTGGTGTTTCCAGAGGTGCAAAGGTTGGCTGCCCAGAGTGCAAACAGCAGCAGTGCTGGAGCCCGAACCCCAGACCCAGAGATGCATCCCCAGGAGCTCGAGCTGAAGGGGTCAGTGCTCTCCAGGAATGAAATCTTAATAATTCTGCTACCCAGCAAACACACACAAACCTCCTTCTGTGCACGAGGCACACGTTCAGAATCCTCTCATTTAGACAGCTGACTACCCTTAAACACTGTTTGTTACATGAAGGGCTGAGAACCTCCTCCAAAAATGAACTTAAAAGAGGGACAAGCACAGCTGGCTTTATCCACAATATATTGCACCCGTCTGCCCACACAGCCACATATCTCCAGGCAGGATAAAAGTGGAGTTACAAGTCTAAGATCCTGGGCCAAACTAATAAATTCAGCATTTAAAAATGCTGTGTCTATCCTTCTCTCCTTTGCTAAAGTACAATGTACTCAGAAGTTTTCAGAAAAGTTTAGTGATTAATTACAGGGATGGAATTTCATTTGCAAACATGCAAAGCAGCACACTACACTTATATTTCACTCCACAATAGAATTCTTATAAATAGAAATATACATTAGTAGATAGGCACATATATATGTTCATGTCAACAATGTAACTAAATCATATTGGCACGTATTTCATATAAATGTATGTTCTATATTACCTACTTCATGCAACATTACAATTATAAAATGAAACAATATAAATACATCAGATAATGTATGACATAATAAACATTATTACTATGTTTCCTGTATATTAGATATGCTATATACATATATATGTGTAGATAGAATAGCTGCAGCTGTTTTAGCTTAGCGAAAGACATGAGAGGAACCTTATAATTTTCACTGCTTAACAGAGTGAAACAGAACCTTTGGTTTCTCTCAGTGATCCCACACCTGCAGAAACAATCTGAAGACAACCAAACCAAAAAAGCAAAAAAAGATAACAGGAGAAATATAAGTTAAAGCATGTACAAAAAGAAAGATCTTTTAAATAAAACCCCACAAAGGCAAAAAAAAATAATGCCAGGCTCTCCCAAGATTTCAAGCATTACACTTGACTTCACTAAACAGCATCTTTTATTGCCCTGCAGTACATCCAGTGGCTCATGCACAAGGAATTGCTCTCCAGAGCAGCACACACAAATCCATCTCTTCCACCAAAGATTTGGGCTCTTGCATCACAGCACCTCTGACTTCAAACCTACCACAGAATGCAAACTACAACACGAAGTGGAAAACAGCTGTGATTAAGAGAAGAGAAGAATGCCAGAGGCAGGACGTGTCTCGATCTACAGTCCTGCTTGGAAAGCACAGAGCAACACGAAAAGCAAACCCATAGGTCAGCCTCGGGCCCCAGTGGATTAATAGAGGGAAACAATCAACGATCTGAAAAAGCTACGTGCAAAATCAAGCCACATGCTCACTGAGTTACAGATTTATAGCAAAATCCAGATCTTAAATTTGCTCTAAAATGGCCCAGTGATGGAGGGCAACAAGTCTTCTCCAAAAGCAAGAGCAGCAGCCCCGCCGTGATCCCTCAATAAGGGAGGAAAGAGAGACATCTAGCTGCTGCAGGGAAGTCAGCAGCAAACACCGCATTTCACAGCGGCTCCCCAAAGGGTCCGGACCCCCGCGCCCTGAGGGGTGCAGGGTGACAGCTCCCTGGGGAGCCAAAAGGCCACTGGCCAAAAACAGCTCGTGAGAGAGTGAGGGAGTGGAGAGCCCGTGGATTTCAGCAGGGGAGGTAAAAAAGGCGAGGGATCGCTCGTCCCTGGAGCGGAAGAGTGGGTTTCACTTCAGAAGGGAAAAGAAAGATTGCCTTCCCTCACATGAATGATGATAGTCACAAATCTAGCTGGGCACGGGAGGAAGAAAACATCCTTTATAGTGCAGAGCTTTTGATGGTGTGTGGAGAGAGATAAGGAGAGCCTGGTCAGCAGAGCAGCTGAACACCAAGCAAGCAACAGAGCTCTGCTCAGAGTGGGACACGGGAGCCAGGCAGGGAACAACACAGGGAATTATTAATTTGGTCTCTGACAATTAAACCCAATATTTAAGCACGTGAATGTATGTTCCAGGGGAATTTCCTCCCGAGCTGAGGGTTTCCCCATTTTGTGTAAAGCAGCTTCTCTAACTGCAGTTCTCTGTCAAATGAGCGGATCAGAGGCTGCATTTGGCATTTTTGGGGTACATTGTGTCAGGTGCACATAAGCAGTTGTGAGTGCCAGGTTGGACCCTCTTAATAAACACTTATACTCTAAATTAGAACATAAAATCCATTTATAGACTCCTAAAATCTAGTTTGGTTTTGTCTCATATTTTGGGGAGAGGAGAGGAGAGGTTCGG
>VZRX01024027.1:0-27325 GCA_013398075.1 Notiomystis cincta | reverse complement strand
GGGGCTGGGGGGTTGCAGAGCCCTGGGGCTGGGGGTGCTGGCGGTGCTGAGCCCCGTGTCTCTCCTGCAGCTGAACCCCGACGTGAACGTGTTCCACCGTAAATTCGTCAATGAAGTCCGGAGGTGCGAGGAGATGGACCGAAAGCTCCGTACGTTCCGACTGGGGTTGATGTGGCTCTGACTCTGCAGGTTTTGCTGCAAAAAAATAAACCCTGAAGCTGCAGGGCAGTGTTAGAACAGAGCAGAGGAGTGAGAGCACGGGCAGGGCTTGATGCCTCCAGGGATTCACCTCCCCCTCAAAAGATAACTCTGGCCAAGTCAGATAATCTTGGCACAGGAGGTGAAGGAATCAGCTGCTGCTGGGGCCAGGTGCAGGTTGGGGTAACTGTTTGACACTGAAGCATCTGTAATTAACACTTTTAATGCTGTCTCTGCAGGGTTTGTGGAGAAGGAGATTAAAAAGGCCAACATTCCTATCATGGACACGGGCGAAAACCCAGAGGTGCCTTTTCCACGTGACATGATTGACCTGGAGGTAATGATGTTTAAAGACTCAAACTGGTATTTGGCTCTGTATGGAAACAGGGAGGATTGTCTCTGTTGGTCAATACTTGCAGAATTTAGTGGCAGGAGGGCATCAGGTCAGTCTCCAGCTGTCCCTGGGAGCAGCTTTGTGGGCTCACATTGGCCTGGCTGTGTTTGTCCAAATACAAAAGTAAGAGCAGTCAGTAGGAATTTCACACTGAAATGAGCCAAAAGCTGCTGGAACCACGTGATTTATGGTGGTGGGTCATACAGCTTATCACAGTTTTATTGATTTGAAGAAACTCTGTCAGTCCAGTCCAGAGAAGTCTGCAGTTGCCTGCAGATGTGGATCAGTGCCACAGCAGGCTGGAGATGCACCTGTACATCCATGCAAATTAGGGGGGAATGTGAAGCATCTCCCCTGCTTCTGTGTGTTGACTGAACAGCACTTACTCATGGAATTGCTCTAAGTCCTTTTTCTTTCTCCTTTTCACATCTTCCAGGCAAACTTTGAGAAAATTGAAAACGAGCTTAAAGAAATCAACACCAACCAGGAGGCTCTGAAGAGAAACTTCTTGGAGCTGACAGAATTAAAATTTATACTGCGTAAAACTCAGCAGTTTTTTGATGAGGTCAGAATACCGGTGGGGTTTAACCCTTGGGGAGCTGGTTCTTCTCATAGAAATTACCATTTTTATTCTCAAATATATTTTAGTTGCTGTTTTGGACAGCAGGATCATTTTATGCTTTGTTTAAGAAAGCTGCACAAATTGTTTTCCATTTTCCATGCAGTACACACAGCTACCCATGATTTACCCCCTACAATGCTGATTCGGGCTTGTTCTGGTTAAGCTATGGTTTGTCTAAAAATTGTGTAAAATAATTAAGATCTCTGTAGTTTTGAAAGCACATTAACAGCCCCAAAATTTGGTGCTACAGTGAGCACTGTCCCCACTTTGGTGCATGTGCAGAGGAGTTACAATCAGGCTGAATTTCTCTTCAGCCTTTAAAGTGTTATGTGGAGACTCATCAGGGTTGTAGTACAGCATCCACTGAAGTAATAGATTGATTAATTAATCGAGCCTTTGATCAAACCCTGAAGCTTTCAGAGGTCAGTTGTGGAGCAAAGCTGACATTTAAAGTCTTGGACATTTTGTCAAATACCATCTGGGCCAGGAACTGGCAACTTCCACTGGGCCTGAGAGGAGCTTCTCCGATGTCGTTCATGGCACCGACATAAATCCTGCCTGGGAGAAGACATTGCCCTTCCTTGTAAAGCTGAAGTATCTCAAGAGTCTTGGCAGTTCTCTCGAAGGGCTCCTGTGTGTTTTTCAGGACATGTTTTTCGAGTAGATGTCCTGTTTCCTCTAATCTCAGGATTTGATCAAAGAATTCCTAAAGGAAATGGCTCCTGGTATTTACAAGGGCTATTGTCAAGTGGAGCTGGACTCCTGCACACTTCAGGCCGTTTCTTTAATGGTTTGGTTTTTGTTGTTTTGGCATAAGGTGTTGCCTTTTCAGGCACCAAGGCTGGTCCTGTGCCAGTCATAGTCACTACTGACACAGATACTGCTGCTGGTGTGGGGGCTGCTGGGTTGTGGGGTTGATTTCAGGACAAAAAACCCCTTGTCTTCGAGTGTTGAGTGTTCACTGACAAGTGTCCCTTGGGCAAACAGGATTAACTTGATAATCCATTCTTTTGCTGTGTAAAAGTAGCACTCTCTGTTCTGAGTATCATGTAAAACCAAGTGCTGAGCACTTCTGTGCCAGGAATGAATCCCAGACTGGTTTGGGTTGGGAAGGACCTTAAAGTTCGTGCCCATCCACCCCCCCTACCATGGGCAGGGACATCTTCTACTAGATCAAGTTTCTCCAAGCCCTGTCCAACCTGGCCTTGTTAATTACTGTCCACTCTGCCCACTGCTCTTCTTCAACTGCAGTCAAACTAAATGTAAAGATCAAAATCAGTTTTCTAAACAGCCCATATCAGTTCACCCACAACCTTACACAAAACTTAGATATGTTCTGATTCTCTTTCATAACTGTCTTCTGTTGTAATAAAACAAAATACACCAGATGAGATGTGCTGCTCTATGTAAAAGCAATCAGAACAGCTCAGAGGTGATGCTCAGTAAGATGTAAGTGTGGACAGATTAAACCTGTCTCAGTTCATGCTGTGCTCAGCAAACAGTGGGGGGGAGCCTGAGCAGCCCAGAGCTGCCTCTGCTCACCATCCTGGAGTGGCCAACACCCCCTTCCTCCATGCTGCCATTGCACAGCACTTTCAACACTTGAAGACTACAATAACTTGTAATTAAGATTGTCTTATTCAGTAATGAGTTGCACAAGAAATGGCTGACTCTCCAGTTCCTCCACACTTGGCCTTTGCTCTCCAGAGTTTGAACATGGGGGGGAGGGAGGGTGGCAAAATGTCCCCTTGTTCTTCCTGTGGCCATTCCAGCCCAAGCAGCCATTTCTTGTTCCAACACACCATGTTGATGATTATGCTCCTTTTCTCAGTCTTCTTGTCCTTGCTGGATATGAGCTGGAGAGATTTCTCTGAGAGCTTTGCCTAGAGTGTGAGCGTAAAAGAAGACTGGAAAAGTAACGGTTAATGGCATGCAGTCCCTTCTTCCTCCCTCTGACTCTTCTGCCATCTGCTTTCCTCTGTTTGCTTTGCATCTGTCACTTCTGTCTGGCTCTGGGTTAATAGTTAGATGGTGACCTGAATCCTTTTTAGTTCTTGTGAACATTGATTTTTGTCCTGTTTGTGACCTGGAAGGGGCTTGAATTGTATGGGCTTGCACTGGGCATCCAGAGCCGTCACAGGGCAGGACTGGAATCATGAGTGGAGAAAATGAACCTTTTTAGAGATTAAAGGTGCTGATCTGGGTGCTGATCAGGGGATCCAATAGGCAATTTAAAAATGTTTGATAATGAAAGCTCTTATGCTTCTTGATCACTGACATGGAAATGCTTTGGGGATTCCAATCCTGAACGACTTTGGTCGTTTACTTATCTGGTAAAAAATATTCCACAATAACTCTGACATTTCACTCACTGCTGGCAAAAACTCATATTCAAAGTAAATTTCCCAGAATCTTGTTTTCCTGTACTGGAACTGTATAGCTCCTCCATTTCCACATAGTCACAATTTTTTATTTCTATTAAATCCCCCAGCAGTGCTTTATTTTTCCTTCCAGCTGCAGAGCTGCTGCAGTGCCATTTCCTTTCTAGAAAGAGTGTGCTTATCAAATCAGAGTGGTTGAGAAATGAATTTAAGGGACATGGAATTTGTAATGCACATAATCCTTGCAAAAGAACGTTTTCTTTCAGTTAAACCAGTCTAATCCACATTTATTCTAAACTGTTTTGTTTTGTTTTGTAATTCCACCCCCTCTAAGCAAGACTTGTCCTGAATAAAGGACACATAGCTCAAATGGGCCAAGCTAACATTAAACATATATAACAAATTCTTTCTCAGGTGGGGCAAATCCAAAGGTGTCACATGTGCTGTCCTTCCTTTTTCATGAGTCATCTGCTAAAATGTGCTGCACATCACAAAAAATTACTGCAGACAGTGTCTTGGTTACTGGAAATACAATACAAGCCTCTTACAATTGTAACTTACTGTTCTTCAACATCCTGAATTCGAGATGTCAAACAGTTGCTGGGATGTTTGGTCTGTGTGTTTCGTTTTCAGGTACCAAACTTTCTTATTTTAGTTGTGTTCTCTGTGAACTGAATTTTCATTCAGTTTTTGATGTTGCAACAAGTTGCCTTAAAGTTGAAAGGATCAGGAATTCCCTGTGTTGCCTTTCCAAGCCAGTGAAGGGCTCCCTCCCTCACTGCAGCAAGTGTGTGTACAAGCAGTTGAGCTGCATTTGGTGTCAGCCTTGCAAAAAACTCTGTTGTATGTGGCAAACACTTTTATTTGACAAGCAAAGTGTTGGAGAGATTTCCAACTCTCACACAACTATTGCCCAAATACAGAGACTGAGGCTAAGTTACTGCACTTGCCACAGATTTTTCAAGGCTGTGCTCTGTGTGTGTGTGTGGATAGGATGTGTCCTTGGGTCAAACTCTGCCTTCCAGTGTGATTTAGCAAGTTCCCTAGATGGCTTTGTAGGAAAGAACTCCTGCATACCACAGAGGGTAGACTTTGGCCCTCTGGTTGTGCTCAGGAACTGTAATTTTTGGCATTTCATTATCTGAGCTGCAGAGGTAGAACTAAGTGTGAAGCAGAGCTGAACAAGTGTGAAGATGGTGCACAAGAGGATGTCATTGGAGCATCCTTGACCTGAATTTTTCACACTTACAAGCCATGTTCCTAAGAATTTTAGCCTGCAAATGAGTTGCAAAGAAGGACAGTGTAAAACTGTCCTGTTTTAATGCCTGGCTGGCCAAGAGATGAGCCAAGTTGCCAGCCTGCCCTAAGCAGTGAACTATACAATGAGTAAGGATAAATTAATTCACTCTCTGGAGGAATGTGTGAGTCAAGTGTGTTTCTCTGGTTTGTGCCATTAAAAGTGGTTCTTGGGAACATCACTTGTGTTTAAAACTTGAACCTTTTTTTTCAATTCTGCCTTTCTTCAGACTTATATATCTCCCAGCCCCTTTGTTGCAACAGTCCTCAAACCTTTCTTGTATGTAAGCCCTGCTGAGCCATTCCATTTTTCCTCTTGTTTTTCTCCTTCCATGTCTGATTCTTGCTGTCTTTTCTGTCATCTTGTTCCTCTTTTTGCTGTTTTATGTTTGCTCTTCCTTTTCTTTTCTTTCTTTTCCTTTCCTTTCTTCTTTTCTTTCTTTGTCTCCCTCAGCTATCTCCTGGCTCCTCATTCCCTGCATGCCACTAACTGGTTTCATTAGATCTTAATTGATTTGTGAATTCAGGCTGAATTGCATCATCAGCAGATGGCGGATCCAGACCTGTTGGAGGAATCCTCTTCACTGCTGGAGCCGAGTGAGATGGGAAGAGGTGCCCCGCTCCGACTCGGGTAATTGCAGTTTCGCATTGCTGGATTAGGGATTACCAGCCTGTGGAAGCAGCAATGGTTTGAGCACAGTTGTGGAACTTTCCACATGAAGCAGTTGAAAGCTGATCTAAAACTGGCTGTTGCTCTCTGCTCTTTTCCTGCTCATATTAACTTCCCAGTTCATGTTTGTGCTTCACAAGTTTCTCTCTGCACCAAAGAATTAAACCAGTTTGTTCCCTGTAAGTCTGTTTCCTCAAACATTCTGAGATCTCACAGCTTTGTTGAAAGTTGTAACAACTGTGAGCACGTAATGCTCTGAAATAACTGTATAGTTCTACATCCTCTTTATCAGCTGCTTCCAGGCTTCCTTGTGCATGTGTAATACTTTATCTGGATGTGAGGGTTTGGTCCAGTGAGGCCCAGAGCATGAGCCCAGGACATAGTCACTGGCAGCTGTGGCTGCTCTAACCCTTGCAGCCAATGTCCCAGGACTGCAGGGAAATGAAGGCTAGAAACTGAATATCTAAATGCTTTTGTTTCTCCTATAAGCAGTGCTTTTTAAAAAAAAAAAGATTATTTAGTTCTGTTAAAAAACAAAGCCTGTGCTATAGTGCAGTTGTTTTGTTGCATGTTAGCTCTGTGTATTTAGAGGACCTTCCACTCTGCTTGCAGAACTAATGTAAAACCAAGATTTTTGTAGCTTTCAGTGCGGCGCCGACCCCCAGTTGCCATCGCGTGCTGGGCATGAGGCTCTGGGCCGCTTCAGGTGCAGGGCCCTTGAAATAATATGAAATAATTTGCTGAGAATCCTGGAGGCACTGATGGAGAGGTTAAATTGCCCTGGCAGGTTCGTGGCCGGCGTGATCAACCGCGAGCGCATCCCCACGTTCGAGCGGATGCTGTGGCGCGTGTGCCGCGGGAACGTCTTCCTGCGCCAGGCCGAGATCGAGAACCCGCTCGAGGACCCTGTCACGGTAAGGCCGCTCCCGGGCACAGCACCACGAGCTTCAGGTGTGTAGCACGACCTTAGGGCTGTGGATGTGTAGGTCAAAGCCTCTGTCCCTCGGTGAGGTCCATCCCGGCCCCTGCTGCAGCCTCTGAGTTTCATCAGCAAGGGTTCTGCGGTCTAATGAAAACAAAAATAGGGGGCTGGATGGGGAATGCTGTAGGAAGGGGGAAACAACTCAAAACATGGACTGTGGCAGGCCTAGGGATTTCTCTGGCCCAAACTACAGTTCAGTTTTGACTGAGTAGTGGTCCTCCTTGGAAGATGCTCTTTGGGACATGGGCAGTGTGTAACATCTGAAGCTCATTTCTCTGAACTCAAACCTTTCATTTTTTTCGTGAGTCACTAATCAATAGTTTAAACACCCTCCTTAGAATCGTTTGCATTAGTACAGATATAAATAATAAATGTCATGACTGGGCCTAGTTTTACATCCAGTGTCCTCTGTGCTCAAACTGGTGGGCACTGCCCAAACTTGGGGCACCCTTGCTCTTACCTAGTAAAGGCTGTGTGTGGGCTGCCCTGGAACACAGACCCAGGAGGTGAAGCTCAGTAACAGCCTCCTCATGTGAGGCTGATGGATTCCCTTGTCCCACCGACCAGTGGTAGCTGACCTGTGGAATCATCTATCTGCTAGGAGAGACTTTGTTCTTATTGTGCAGAACTTCCTTAAATTGAGGTTACACCTAATGTAATTATTCTTGAAACATTATGTTAAAATTTCCTAAGTAAGGTAGAACAATAACTTGTCAACAAATGCAGGAAAGGGGCCCTGGCTGCCCCCACGGACACAGCTGTGCAAGGAATGTGCCTCTGGCCTCCCTGGGAACCACACTGGTTAAACTCCACTTTGTTTTAACTTAATTCACTCTTTTGGCTTGATTCTGTAGGTGAGCTGAGTGCTGATAAATACTTCATTGCATCTCCATTATTTTTGGACTCTTACCAGGTTTTCACATTTACTGTATTACATAGAACCAATAATGGATAATCTGGGACATTTTGCTTCATTAAACACATACAGTGCAGGTATTCTGCACTGAGGCTGAGAAAATTGCTCTCCTTGTTACTGTTCCAGTGTTACTCAGGTACATTCTTGACCCACTGTGCAGATCTGAACTCCTATGGACAGACTCAGTGAAAACAGTAGAACTCTGGTAATTAGCTAATGCTAATTTCTACAATTCTTTCCTTTGTTCTAGGGGGATTATGTGCATAAGTCTGTATTTATCATCTTCTTCCAAGGTGACCAGCTGAAGAACAGAGTCAAGAAGATCTGTGAAGGGTATGAAAGTCTGACAGCTGGGCAGCTCTCAGTTATTTGAAACACACTGACATGATGTAATATGGATATTTCTCAACTCCCTGTTTCACAGTGGCTGCAGGAGCACATACTTAGACATCCAACCAAATGTGCCATAAGTAACTGAAACCCATTTTACAGTGAGACTCACCACTCCCCAGCCTGTAATGCTCAAAGTACACAACTGCTGTGCTGGGGGATGCAAAAAACCAAGGTAGTATTGGTTTCTAGAACAGGTCTGATGGGACATCACTGGGATATTCTCACAGGGGAGACAACAGTGGCTGCATCTGTCAGCAGTTGCACTGGCATGACAGCTTCCCTCCTGAGCTGGATGGCTGACCAGCCTCGTGACAGTGCCTGGAGACACTGGCAGCACAGGGAGCAGAGGATTCTCTCCCACTTCTGTTTTCTTTAGTGCTCAGCTTCTGCTTTGGCCTAAAGCAAACTTCTGCATCCTTTTGATGTAGAGGCTGGAGCACTGCTTGGCAGTCCCTGCTGATCAGGAACTTCTCTTAAGGTGCCTCCAGCTCACCCCTGACTGACTGATGTTTCCATCTCTGTCACTGAGGTGCTTCCCTGTCTTCCAGGTTCCGAGCCTCCCTCTACCCATGCCCAGAAACGCCCCAGGAGCGGAAGGAAATGGCTTCTGGTGTCAATACCAGAATTGATGATCTTCAGATGGTAAAATAACTGGGGTCAATGACCTTGCTTTGGTTTTTTCCTTTAACGATATGGTCAAAAAATGTATTTGGAAACTTTGGATCCTGTTGAAACTGGAGGATTTTTGGCCCTATTAAATGACCATGTTTTCAGCTTCAGATAGCTTGAGGCCAGCAGTGCAAGAGAGGTGTTTGGAGACTGCTCAGCTTTGTCTGTGTCAGGATTTCAGGTGGGGTGGTTTGATCGTTCTGCAGGGCTGAGCAGTGCATTATATACCAGTAAGTACAGAGAACTCCATACTGGGGAGCAAAGAGGAACTCACATGTAGGGAGATCCCATGTGCTCTGACCCTGAGAGCATGTTGTGTAATTGCCTGTTTCATCTGCAAGTACTTTGAAAACATTTAAACTTTTTTTCCAAGCTGAGATAACAATGCTAACATTAACTTAGCTCTTTTTTTTTTCTGCCTATCTTTATATTTTCACGTTGTGCTGTCCTGAAGAGCTTCTGCTTTACAACTAATCTCTTGTGCAGCAGCCTGAGTGTTGGTAAAAAGTGATTAGCACCCAGATCTTGTGGGCACCACCTCTGAAATACCTGGTGTTTGCTTCAGGGAAGAAAGGCAGTATGTGATAATGTAGAAAGATTTAAAGGATTTGAGACAAAAATTAAGAAAATGTTCAGAAACTGAGAGGAAAAAGGGTTGAATTTGACCTGCTTATTTGATACAGAAACTGTCTCAAGTGCAGTGTAGCTCAAAAGATTTTAAAGTAGACAAGAACTCAGAAGCGGTGTAACTGCTGTGAGCTGCATGTGCCTTGTGTCCTCACTTTCCCTGCAATCTATGACTTTCCACTCTGGAAATCTGACTTGGCCTGAGTTTGACATGTTCCAGTTGGAAAACACCCTCAGTAGGAAACACTTTCTCCATTTCCCTTTAGTAAACAAGTCTTTCAGGGTAATTGGTGTGTTTTCTCAAGGCAGCAAACCCTTTACTTGCAGAACTCTTCTCTGCTCTTTTAACCTGGGTGGAGGTAAAACTGTTCCCTGTGATCTTGGCACAGTTCATTGTTTGAAACAACCACTGACCTTGGAGCTGGAGGAGGAAAGTAATCAGAAGGTGTCCCTGGAAAAAGCCCTTAAGCCTTTCATCAGAACTGATTTCCATCCAGACTGCAGGCGTGGGGCAGCCTGGGTTGGGGGAGCAGGCTGGGTGCTCATCCTCTGTGGGAAAGGCTTGTCTTGCTGGTGCCCTTTGAGCTTTGGTCCATGATTTGGCCTCACCTTTCTCGTGCTCCTCTGAAAGGTGCTGAACCAAACTGAGGATCATCGCCAGAGGGTTTTGCAGGCGGCTGCTAAAAACATCCGCGTGTGGTTCATCAAAGTGAGGAAGATGAAGGCCATTTACCACACCCTGAACCTGTGCAACATCGATGTGACCCAGAAGTGCTTGATTGCTGAAGTGTGGTGTCCTGTTGCTGACCTCGATTCCATCCAGTTTGCTCTCAGGAGAGGCACTGTGAGTAGCTGCTGGCACAGTCAGCTGTGGAAGCACCGCATGGATTCATTGCCTTTTCTGTACTCTGAGCCTCTGTTGGAAGCAGCCCTCACAGAGGACAGCTTATTTAGCAAGCAGGAATGATGACTTAGAGATAAAAGGAACTTAAAGTTCAGGTGAATGCTGGAATGGTGAGGAATGTCCTGTGTGTGAGTCCTTTGGTATGTTTAGTTACCCTGGCTGGGCTCTGTAGTCCCAGTGTCTGCTCTCCAGGAGGTTGGCAAACCTTCTGCTCAGATAGACAAGAGAGTTGAGTTTCTTGAAGTCCTTGCACTTGGCCATTTGTTTTCTTGTCTGTCCTACACATAGTTCACCTTTACTCCTGCTACCCAACGTGGAGAGCAGTGGAATCCTGGCAGCCTTCCTCAGCTGCTCCAGTGTCTCATTGTGCAAGCACACTGCAAACACTCAGCTTGCAGTTTTCCAAATGCCAATGGCACAGCTGTGTTGGACTTTGTCCTCCAGTGCTCCCAGGGTGGGTTTGCTGATGTTCCCTTTGTTTTTCTCAAACAGGAGCACAGCGGATCCACTGTCCCATCTATTTTAAACAGGATGCAAACCAACCAGACCCCACCCACATACAACAAAACTAACAAGTTTACTTCTGGCTTTCAAAACATTGTCGATGCTTACGGCATTGGGACATATCGGGAAATAAATCCAGGTAAATTCAGGTTGGGAGAAGTCCAAGATTTCTGTCTCAAATTATTTAGTCACGATGTTTATCTGTATTGCCCACTCTGTGTGGAAATTTCTAATAAAGAATTCTAGTAGAGACTCATCAGCTTTCAGTAGCAGAGGGGAAGCTGGGGAATTGTATTTGCTAAATTGCCTGAACTGTTCCATGGTGAATCTGGGCTGACTCACACAGTGCCCTGAGAATGTTGTCTCTTTCTTACAGCACCCTATACCATCATCACCTTCCCATTCCTGTTTGCTGTGATGTTTGGGGATTTTGGCCATGGAATCCTGATGACTCTGATTGCTGTCTGGATGGTGGTGAGGGAGAGCCGGATTCTGTCCCAGAAGAGTGACAATGAGGTGAAGTGGCAGATGATGCTGAGCTTTGCATTTCAGACAGAGAGTTGCATCTTGGTTTATTACCATCCTTTTCCCCTTGAGTTAACAATGCCCATTACTCCTCCTCTGTAATTTCTGAAGTGTACAGACAGGCTGAGAAGCCTGAAGAGCACACACACACTGAGTAGTGTAATTTCATAATAGTATTGAGTTCCCTTGGTTTTCCTTTTGGCTATTTATAGGAAATTATTAATTTCAGTTGTCTGAAGGAAATTATCAAGTGTAATAGGCAAATTGGTGTAAACAAATCACTCCAAGTTTAGTTGGATCATAGTGGGGTTTAGTCACTGCAAAACTCCCAGTTCCCACATGTATATATCCTATCCCTGGTTGGTTTTGCTGGCTCAGGGCTGACGGGAGCTGAACCAGAGTTAAGATACAGTGGCAGAGCTGCAGGAGGCTGACAGGATCTGTGTTCCTGACACCAGACTCATACTGCCAGCTGGGGGTTGCATCAGGCTGTGCAGTGCAGCTTGTCCTCCCTAGCTGATCCTGGGTCCCCTGTGGAGATCCACACTGCCCCTTTATCCTCATTATCTGTGCTCCCTCTTGCACCCTTAATCCCTGCTGAGGGGAAATAGAGACTTTGGGCTCTCAGTCCATATGGCTGATGTTTGTCCTACAACAGACTGATTTTCCTGGTTTGCTCGAGGAGGGACCTTCCCTGTCCTCATGGACTTTGTTCCTTTTGGCTTTTTACCCCAGATGTTCAACATGGTGTTCAGTGGTCGGTACATCATCCTGCTGATGGGGCTGTTCTCCACGTACACGGGCCTCATCTACAACGACTGCTTCTCCAAGTCCCTCAACATGTTCGGTTCCTCCTGGAGCGTCCGGCCCATGTTCAATAAAGCCAACTGGTCGTGAGTAAACCCTTGGTAACTTCATAGAGACAGTGAGAGGCAGACGACTTGTCCTTCCCCATTGTCCTCCCAGCTCAGGAAAATAAAAATTTCTGAACTCTGTCTCAGGTAGATTTGGAAGAGGGGTGTAAATTGGCTGATATGTGCCAAAATTCAAAGCAGCTTTTTGGGTTTTTTCCCAGAAAACTTGCAGAGATGCAGTTTCTCACCTATTTCCCCATAGTCATTTCAAGATTCCTCTTCCCTGCACCTGTTTTCCTTGTGACACTGAGTAAAAGGTTGAGAAATAGGGTTTCATTCATTTGGGAAAATCTCTAGAACCATCCAGGTTCTAGAACCTTAAAGTTCTCTCAATTTGAGCTGTTCCTTGCTCTCACAAGGGAGTATTGTTAGTTTTTACAGAAGGAGGGTGGCATTGCTATTGTTAATGTTTGTATAATCTTACTCCCAAACAGAGATGCTTTGCTGGAGACCACCCCACTGCTGCAGCTGGATCCTGCAATCCCAGGGGTGTTTGGTGGGCCCTACCCATTTGGCATTGACCCAGTAAGAGCTCATCCTTCCTCTACAGTCTTTTGGGCAAAATCCTCTGTGTCAGCAGGACAAGTTCCTGTTCACTGTGAAAGATTTCCCCAGCCCAGCCTTTCCCTTAGCAAGTCCATCAGTGGTGGGATACTCCTGAATGATAGAATTCCTGCTGAGATGCCAGATTTGGGATAGAGACTCTTCTTCTGAGGTCCATTAAAGGCTGCTTTCTCACCCTTTCTAAATTGAAGTGCTTTTATCAAATCTGATTGGACTTGAACATCACTTTCTGAAGTTACTTTTTTAGTTTGGTGAAAGTTGTTAAGCTTTTTTTTCAGTCATCCTTGGAAATGTACATTTCCCAGTAATCCTGTCACTTTGTGCCTTCCTGCATCAACACCTCTGCTCTTAACTCTGCTTGTAATACATGACAAACCTTGTGTGAGTTCCACATAAAGAGGAGGTGCAGGAAATCAGAGCTGTGTTTAATTGTTCCTTTAAATCAATAATCATATTCTTTCTGTTAAGGATACAGCCTCTTTTCTCCTGCACCTTTGAGGTGCCATGAAAACAGGTTTGATTCCTGCTCTGTGGTGGGCTGAGTTACTGAAAGCTTGTAAAAGAGATCCATGGGACAAACACATCTTTAAAAACCTGCTTTTTCAGCCTCACACTTCCTGACTGGTTCATACTGTTTAGCTTAGAGGGAGTGTTTTCCTTCTCCTGTTTTCCTTTCCCTGGTGTCTGACTGGGTGTTGTTTTTCACAGATCTGGAATATCGCCAGCAATAAGCTGGCCTTCCTCAACTCCTTCAAGATGAAGATGTCTGTGATTCTTGGCATTTTCCAGATGCTCTTTGGTGTTGGCTTGAGTCTCCTCAACCACATGTAAGTGCTTTGCTCTGCTTTTCTCATGGTGGGGGGATGGAATGTCTTTGGGTGTGGTGTGGTTTAGGATGCCCCTCAGCCCTCACCTCCTGATGGAAGGTGCAGTGCAGTTGTCTCTGGCTGTGTGAGGAACTCTGCCTGTCAGGCATTTCCTGTTGTCCTCAGCTGCTGCACTGAGCCCCTGCATTGTTGTTCCAAAGACTTTCTTCACACTCTTATTAAAAGCTTTTGCCCTAATTCTAACTAAATGTAATATAAACTTTCTTTTTTTTTTCTTCCCTGTAGCTATTTTAAGAAGCCACTGAACATATACCTTGGATTTATTCCAGAAATGATTTTCATGTCCTCCCTCTTTGGATACCTTGTTATTCTCATCTTTTACAAGTGGACAGCCTACGATGCTCACACATCCAAGGAAGCACCGAGCCTCTTAATACACTTTATCAACATGTTTCTGTTCTCCTATGAGGACACCAGTAATAAGATGCTTTATAGTGGGCAGGTGCGTGCTCTTGCTAGAACAGAATCAGAGATGTTTCGTGATACTGGAGTGTTTCATTGACCTTTTCATAATTGTGAAATCAAACATGAAACATCTTTCCACTTGGACAGAGCATTTCTGAAGGCTGATACTATGTAATGTTGAAGAAGGAAGGAATAATCCTTATACCAGGAATTTTTATTTGTCTGACCATAAGTCAACTGTGGCTTCAGAACATGTGGATCCTGATTAATTGTGGAAAGCAATTAGAAATATTGTCCCATGTCTGCAATGTGATACCTCAGCTTAGCTCAGACACCAATGCTGTTTCCTCCCAGCAGTATCAGACACCTGCCAAATTCTTATTCCCTGCAGGATCTTTTGGATTTTTCCCTAATCTAACCCAGTCTCAGCAGTAAATGCTGTACTCAGTCAGAGGTGGCAGCTGCAGTCATTAAATACCTAATTGCTGTTTCCAGGAGAGAGAGAGGTAGTGAAGCATTCACATACTGGGAATTCAGCCATTCTTGCTGGGTTCTGTGTGTGTTTGAGCAGAGGCTGCAACTGAATTACCTGAGACTTGTTTCTTTTGCAGAAAGGGCTGCAGTGCTTCCTCGTGGTGGTAGCCTTGCTGTGTGTGCCGTGGATGCTGGTAGCCAAGCCCCTGGTCCTTCGCCAGCAGTATTTAAGGAGAAAACACTTGGTGGGTGACTCCCTTTTATATTTTAAATGTGAAAACTGGTTTTGGTTGTAAAGTTGTGTTCTCCATCCTGAGCTCAGATTCATGGGTTCACACTGCATTGAAACCTGTAAAGTGTTTTTGCATATTCCTGGGCATACCAGCAGGTGGGTGTTACTGGAGAGTGTTGCCTGCCTGCTTCCCAGATCTGGATCCAGCATCAAACCTGCTTTTAAAAACCCCTTATGTTGGTAATGATCAGAACAGTGTCTCTGGCTTGGGCTTTGGCAGCTGGTTTAGGAGCAGTCTCACTGGCTGCTGGATGCACTTCTGTGCTGGGCTAGGCTGGCAGTGGGAAACAGAGATGGAATTGGCCGGCAGACTTCTCAGTTATCTTTGTTAAAGCAGCTTGGATGGTAAAAAAATAACAATTAAAAGGAAAAAGAGACTTAGAGACTGATGTGAGAGGTTGTCTGCTGGGTGCTCTGTAGGTTTCCAGCTGCACTGTAAAGTACCTGAGTGTGAGCTGCAGGGCTGTGGCACAGTGCCCTGCGGGGACGTGCGAGTCCTCCCTGCACGTCTGGCAGCGCTGTGAGGGTGTGCAGCGAGTCAGAGATCAGTTCAGTTACAGACACTCCCTCTCCCTTCTCTGACCATCTTCCATCCTCCCATGTCCCCTCCATTCGTCTCCCTTTCTCTTTTTGTTTCCTTCCTCCTCCCTGTCTCTTCTTCCGTCCACCCCCAGGAGGGGCAGCCTGAGGAGGCCCAGGGCAGCACGAACGCGCAGGCGCTCGAGGCAGCAGCGGCTGCAACAGTGAGTGCTCTTCAAACTCGCCTGATGCATTGCAGATGGGAGTTGGCTTTGTGTCTGATTATCGAGGGAGCATGGAATGTATCTGAATTTCATGAGGGAATGGCAAGTGCACCTTTAGGGTGAAAAACACTTTCTCTTGGAAAGAGCAAAGTTTAGCCAAATTGATACATTCTGGATGAACACCCAGGCTGGAGGATGGTAGTTGTGTGTGCAGAGACACTTCCTTGCAGGAGTGCTGCTGAATCCAACCTGCAGAGCAGCACAGGATTTCCTGCTACCACATCCCTCCTTGTTAAATTCTCTTTTTTTCTTCTGCTTCTGTATTTGTTTAAGATAGATTAGGATTCTTCTCGGTGCAGCATTTCTGTTGGCATTACATGTTCCCAAACACACAGAGATGTGATGGCCTCCAGCAACTCCATGTCAGTAATCCTTGGATTTGTGACACATCTGTCCTGTACACACTTTGACCTGACATTATTAGAAAATGGTAGTGCACAAACAAGATTCTCAGTACCTGTCTCTAAGCCTACAGATGGCCCTTTGCTGCCAGAGCTTTCTGGTGATGACTGTGGCAGCCCCCAGAACTCAATCCCTTCCCCAGTGCTGCCTATTTCAGCTCCATTCCAGTTCTGAGTCTGCCTGGCTGACCAGGGAGTGTGAATCTCACCGACTGTGTGAAGCACATGATGCTCTCCAGGTGCCAGAGGTGCTGAGAGGGGCACATCAGCTGGTTCTCTCCTGATATTTCAGTCTCCTCAGGGAAATGTGGGAAATGAAAACGGATCTTTTGTGTGTGAAACGCGTCTCCATCGGGAAGCTGCGAGGGGAGGTCTTGTGTGAAGTGTGCTTAGAAGGATCAAGTAAACAATTGGAGCTGTTGGAGCTGTGTTTAGGTTGGATGGTTTACAGGGAATGGATATGGGTCGAGTGTGAGGGAAAAGCTGCTCCACAGGCTAGAAATACATAAGTAGAATATTGACAGGAGTCATCAGTGACTTGTGGTGTTTCAGAGATACTGAAAACCCTAAGGAAAACATTGTTAATATTGAGGGGGTTTAAATTTTATTTCTATTTTCGGAGCATAAACACCTACCTAATTTGTTTTTAGAAACCTGCCAAAATCTCTAATTCATATCTGGTGTTTGGGGCAAATTTATAGTTCAGCCTAAAATAAAAGCAGGCTTCTAAGGACAAAGGAGGTAGAGGAACTCACAGCAGCTCTTCTTCTGGTCTGTGCAAGCACCAGGTCATGGGACCTTCAACCTTTTTCATGTGCATGGGCATCCCTGGACTTTTGCAGGCTGGGCATGGCAAGTCAGTCTGGTCACATCCTGTGTCACAGGTGACCCAAGACAGTGCTGAAGCTGGGCACAGGGTTTATTTCTATTTGTGGTGTTGTAGTTTGCCTCTCTAGGGGTCAGACTCAGGGGTCAGGTGGGACCTGCTCCCAATTTCAGCATTTCAGCTCAGTGTGTGTTGTTCTGTTCTCTTCTCTTTGGAGTTCTGGAGGTGCAGCTGAGGGTCAGATGCTGAATGTCAGAACAAATGTCTCTAAAAGGACCTGCTTGCACAACGTAGAGTTCCCAAGCAGGGGAAGATCTGTTTTCCTGTGTGGTTTGGTGTGCCTGAGGCTGGTGGGAGCAAGTGTGTGTGTGTTTGTGCGAGCATGTTCTGCTCTGTGACCTGCTCCAGTACCCAGCAGTGGTGTGTCAGTACTTGTCCAGGTGTGCTGGGCAGGACAATGGGCATGTCAGAGCCAGCAAATGTCCTCTGAGAGGTGTGCCTTTATTGTCCTCATGGTTGCAGTTACACTGTAGAAATGTACCAAGGATTCACTCAGACAGACTTTTTTTTTCCCCCCAACCCCAGCAGGAATCAGCACCTTTCCCATCCAAGCTGGGAAATAGAATTGTACCTGCCTTAATCTGGGCCTTAATATTTAATACTTTGTTTTCCTCTGTGAGCTGCTGCTGCACATGGAGTCATGAGAAACCTGCACTTTTGCACTAAAACCCAAACAACACTTTGCTCTTTCTTTTCTGCATGTGTCAGGGCACGCACAACTTTGGTGGGATCCGGGTGGGCAATGGCCCAACAGAGGAGGATGCTGAGATCATTCAACATGACCAGTTATCTACCCATTCTGAGGAGGGGGAAGAGGTAAGCACCTGAGCATCCTCGCTCTCAGGGCACTGCACTCGGCAGCAGGATGAGCTCACTGGGACTGTAGTTACTCATTTCCAGGCTGTGGAAACAGCAACATTCCCAGTGAAGTGTTTTCCTAGCAGTTTTCACACTGACTGTTTCTTGGTCTCTCCCAGGACTCCAGAAAAAGCTACATAATTTGTATGTCCTGGGAGATGTGGCTCTGTTTGTCCCCAAAGTGCCACCATCTCAGGGTGCCACATGTTAACCTGCTTCTCCCGTGCCAGTGGAAATTCAGGGGCTGTATTTCTGCAGCACTGAAATTTCGTTCATATATTCATTTTGACTGCTGGGGGGTAATATTAATTACTTCCCTTTCCTCGTGGAGAGGAGAAAAACAGTTGATCTCCTGTAGCTGGGGAGTTTTGTGATGCCTCTGAAGGACTGCAGCAGATCCTGCCTCTGTAGTGCATGGGATGTGTCACTGTTTTCCGTGGCGTGCGTAGGAGGGAGCTGCTGAATGTGTTCATGATTAATGTGATCAAAACATTGCACTAAATGTACATTTATGTTTTCAAGCCTACAGAGGACGAGGTGGTAAGAGCACAGCAGATTTGCCTTAATGTGTACCTGGGCCATTTCCCATCAGTGTAAAACATGAATGGAATTTGTTATGTCACAGCATCCTGTTTTCCAAAAGATCTTGCTGTTTTCGTGTTACAGGCCATTTTTAATTCATACATACATCAACAGGCTTTTAATTACTTCATCTGTACAGCTTGTCTGTCTGATGCCCTGTCTGCAGATTGTTCCCAGTTACCTGGGAAACTGTTCAGCTGGAGGTCTGAAACTGAAAAGTTTTCATTTCTGAGCCTCCAAAGAAGTCTCAGGGTTTTTCTGTTGTGAGTTTCTCAATTCTGTGCTGCAGCAAACTGTTTAAAGATATTTCTGCCCACAAACTATCTGTCATGTTGAAGATGATGCTGGTTGACCCAGAGAGCAGATGCAGCACAACCAGTCCAGTTTCATGTAGGTCAAGAACTGAACTGGCCAGAGGCTTTGTGTAGAAGAGAAGCTCCATTCTGAGAAATTGCTCATCCATCAGCACTTGTAACAAGTATTAAATAAACCAGGGATTTAATACTAATGCAGGATTGAGTGTAGGTTTCAGCACTATTAGGTAACCAATTTTACTACAAAAAAATACAAATGGCATGAAATCAGAACAGCTTGACCAGGGCACTGCTGCTGAAAATTGTGCTGAGAGTGATTTGCTCAGAGCTCTGCTGTGCACAGGTCTATGTGGAATTGGGGGGGAAAGGGGGGCACAAGGAGTTCCTGTTCTGGTGTACCTGATGTCTCACTGAACCTGGGGGAAATGTGTAAACCCACAAGGACTGTGCCACAGCAATCCTGATGCTCCCACTCCTGGCACAGTGGTTGCTCTCTCTGGCAGTTGCACTCAGCTTTGAAAGGTCATTGTTTAAACATTTCCCACATTCCCAGTGCTGCTGGCTGGCTCGTGTGTCCAGAGCTGGAACTGTTGGCCAGGGCAGCCTTTAGTGAAGAACTTCACAGCTCACGTTCTGTGGAGAAAGGATTAGGCTTTTGACAGCTAATTTAACTGAATTGTTTGAAATATTTATTGCCTTGGATATACTAGAGGAGAATTAAGAATATAAATAGCTTTGTGTGCATGCCTAGAGCATTAGTCACTGGATGTATTTAAAACATCATGTTCACTTAAATCTGAGCAGTTTCTGAAACATGGATTAAATCCAAAATGCATGGAATGCTTTCCCAAGCTGCAGAATAAGAAACTGCCCTACATGGCAGACTTCCTTGTGAGTTCTTTTATTATTGCAGAAAATTACCGAGACACAGAGATTTTGCCAGTGCACAGACATGACGTTTTCAGGGTAGCTTAATGCATTATTTTTGCTTTCAGAAAGGGCAGGTTCATGCCTTGCAAAGTGCTCGTGTTGCTCCTGTAGCAGAGGCACTCAGTACAGCTTGGAGCACTGCCTCCCCCCCGCAGCAGCACCTCCAGCTCATGGGGAGTGCACACCACCACCACCTTCTGCTGAACAGTCTTTTCCTGGCTAAGCCCGTGGATGAATTTGGACTGTCTTGACTTTCACATCATGCCAGAACAAGAAAACAATATTCACATCACAGCATTTGTCATTCTGCAAAACCTGTCAAGACAAGATTAATTTTTCATTTGTGAAGCTGGCGTGCTAAACCAGGAGAAGGCAGTGTCAGTGTGCAGTGTCACACACAGTGTCCCTGGTGATAGCAGCAGTCCCCTGCCTGTGTCCCCCCTGGCCCACGCCCTGCCCCCAGCTCCCCTCACCCTGTGTTCCCTTTGCAGTTTGACTTTGGGGACACCGTGGTGTACCAGGCCATCCACACCATCGAGTACTGCCTGGGCTGCATCTCCAACACCGCCTCCTACCTCAGGCTCTGGGCCCTCAGCTTGGCCCACGCACGTGAGTGTCCTCAGGGGGCTGAGCTGTGCCTCTGGGCCTGCTCTGCACAGCAGGTGGGGCAGCAGCACAGGAGGGGCTGGCACAGGACAGTGCTGCTTACCTGGGAGCACTGAGCTCCACGCAGCAGGCTCTGCTCCCACAGCTCTGCTGAATGGGAGGAAAGGAGTTAAACTCACAGAATAAAGCAAAGAGCTGCTGAGCAAGGACTCTGCCCTGCCCCTGTGACAGCTGGAGGCAATGTCCTGCTCTTGTCCCTCTTCAGTTTCCCCTCTCATTGTAGTGAGGGTTTGCTTGACTTTAGCTTTTGCTTTACCAGTGAACAACCCCCTGTTCTGCTGACCTGAGTCCTCTCCCCTTTCTCTCTGCAGAGCTCTCAGAGGTGCTCTGGACCATGGTGATCCACATCGGCCTCAGCGTGAGGAGCCTGGGGGGAGGCTTGGGCCTCTTCTTCATCTTTGCTGCTTTTGCCACCCTGACAGTGGCCATCCTGCTGGTCATGGAGGGGCTCTCAGCCTTCCTCCATGCCCTGCGCCTGCACTGGTGAGTTACTGAGCACCCCGAAGCTTGGAGAGCTCTTCATAACGGGACAAGTGATGTCACCTGGACTGTGCAGAAATGCCATCTTCTACAAGGCAGAAAGTCTTAAAAAGAGTCAGAAATTTCGATCCTGTTTGTAGTAAAACACCTCCCTCTGATTGTTCCTTAAAGTTATGGAGCTCTGCTTGGAAATAAGCATTAAAAGACTAAAGCTTTAGGACCAAAGCTTTGGGACAGGGAGGCTGTGCTGGCTGGAGCAGTGTGCTTTGTGGCTTTCAGCAGGACTTTCCCGTTCCATCTCTTGGTCTTTTCCCTGGTTCCTGTGTTTGTTGTCCTTTGAGTGCAGGTTCCTTCTCGTGCTCTTGTTCATCTATAAAACCTTGCCTTGGACAGGAGTGGCTTTGCCTTCTGCCCTTGGGGTACTCAGGGATGGCAGCACGTTTCTGCTGGTCTTGCTTTTGGAAGTTGCTTTTGCAGCCCCTTTGCTGTGATCATGAAGTTCCTGTGTATGCAGCCAGCAAAGCAGAAGGAATTACTCTGCTCCCAAGTATGGAAAGTATTCAAGAGCTTTCTCTAATCCATGTTTAAGAGAGCTCATTGTTCCACTTCAGATTCCCTGGTTAGTGCACTGGTGGGATCAGAGGAGCAACTGGGAGTGGGATTTTCTCAGCCTGAAGTGTAGGAGGGTCTGTGGGGTTCAGGCTGCTGCCAGCTCCTCAGAATGCTGATTTCCTGGGGGGTAGGAGTCATGGGAGCAAAGGGAAGTCCCTGAAGATCACAAGAAATATTCTGTCTTGCTTAAATGGGAAGGGAAGGTTGGGAGCACTCTCTGAAAGTAGTTCTGTAAGTGCAAAAGGAAGGCAGTGCCTCTAAAAAAAAAAGCAAAAGAAAATCAGCCTTTTTGCACTTTTTTCCTGCTTGTGAGGAAGGAAAGCTTTGGCCTTTTGCTCCCTCCCTTGGCAGCTGGTGAGGTGCAGGCTGGAGGGTCCTGCTCCACCTGTGTCTCTGTAGCTGAGTGAGCCAAGCTGCTCCTGGGATCCTGGGGCGAGGCCATCTTGTGCTGAGGGAGCCAGGGGGGCACTCCTGGAAATGGCTGCTGGATGGTGCCTCTGTTTTTCCTGGCATCCAGCCTGAACCCTGCATAGCAGTCACTCGAGAGCTCCTTGCTGACTGGCAGAGGTCCCTCGTCCTCTCCCACGACAGCAGTGACAGCAGGAGCCCCACAGCCCCTGCTGGGCACTGAGGCCAAGAGGAGCAGAGGGCAGCAGTGCTGCAGCTCCACATGTGGTGGGTTTGCTCTGCAGTTCCTTGAGGATTAGATTTCCAGGGCTGTGGAGCTGTTTGGCCATTTCTAAGCAGCAGCAGGGGAACAGCTCTGAGCAGCTGCTCTAGACAGGCTCCATGGAGTTTTGGGGAGGTACCAGTCTTGTGTTAAAAATCGCAAACTTCACCTCCAGATACGGCTCAGACACCTGGAACAGGTGTGAGCTGGTGGTCATGGTTCACATTGCTAGGCTTTCCCTAAAGGGCCATTGAAAACCCATCTGTGTGTGTGTCAGTGAAATGGCAAACAGGCACACCCAGAGCAGCAGCAGTGAGAGCTTGGATCACTCCAGCTGTGCAGACCAGTGCAGGGCAGCTGTGGAGCTGGAGTGCTTAACAAAGTCCTGTTTTCCCCAAACAAGTGTTTCAAACTTGCAAGCCTTTCATGCACTCACAGGCTCTGAGAGAAAATCTGTTCAGGCTCAGTGCCCAAAAAGCAAGTTTAAGGTTCTATTTCAGACTGCAAGTGATCTGCTGAAATGATTTTGGGGCTGCTGGGTGTTGGTTATCACAGGGAGGCACCTGCAGTGGTTCCAGAGAGCACACTGTTCACATTCCTTTTTGCTCCTGAACCAAAAACAGGGTGTTCCAATGGCAGGTGTTCCCTTTTTAGGGAGAGGAAGGGAGAGTGGAGGTCAAATACAGCTGTCCTGGGAGCAGCAGATGGGATTTTCTGGCTATGGGAGAACAGTCACCTATCAGGAATTTGAGGTGTGGGTGGTTGAGCCTTCCTGGAAAGGAGGAGGAATTGAGCATGTGTTTTACTGGCTAGGGAATTCACAGGTTGTTCCATATGCTGTGCCTGGCAGTTCCAAATGAGGGAGGTTTATTTTGTGCTTTTACAGTGTGCATTCTTTGAGCAGGTTGGGCTTTTCAGGGCATTCTGGGGTGGAGGCAGCACTCTGGATTGCTGCCAGGATTGCAGGGTGTGAATTTGGGCTCCACTGCAGCTCAGGATGTGTCTGCACTGTCGTGCTGTCAGCTTCTTTTGCTGTCACTCTTCTGAAATATATCACTCCTGTGAAATATTTAACCTTTCCATTTATTGCTTTTCAGTGATGTAGTTTGACATGAACGTTCAGATTAAAGCAGCTTCCCCCTTTTTAAGCCACTCACCTCTTCTGATGGGAGCCAAAGCAGACTGTGCCCAAAAGAAGTTTGTAACTGGATTCAGAGTGCTGCTTCCTGAGAGGTTGTGGGTGTGTTGGAGCTGCATCCCACTCTCAGTCCAGTGTGGGAGTGGTGAAATCCAGCTGCTCACCCACCTGCCAGGATTTGATTTTGCTCTGTAAATGCCACAAGCCAGGACTCGCCTGCAGTGTGGCCACAGGAGCCACTGCTCAAGGGGCAGCCTCCCATCAGGCAGGGTGGAATATCCCAGAGACAGATGTGGTACCTCTCTGAGCTTTTTGGGAAGGGGTGACTGCTGCAGTCTCTGCACAGACACCCTGGTGGGTTCTGTCTGTCAGGTGTGCTGCCCTTGAGGTGTGCCTGGTTTACACCTGACCCCAGGCTCTGGCACCTGTTGTTAGGGACACAAACACAGAGTGGGAGTTTGCAGCTGTGTTGAGTGACAGTCAGGGTTCCTGTTGCACTGCTGCCTCCTGCTCATGGGGCTGGAGCTGCCTGGTTTTCCCATGTTGGTACCCTGACTCTGTGGGGTTGGAGAACCCACACAACAACAGTCTGACAAACACTGACACTTCCTGTTAATGCAGAAAGCTGCAGAGTGGGCTTCCTGTAGCACTGCTGCTGCCAGAGGACTCCTGGGCTGTTTGCTGGTAGTGCCACTGTCTGTAAATTCTCTGCAGCACTTGGTCACCCGTGGGAGACACACAGGGGGTTTAGCAGGGACAATGACAGGCAGAGAGCCTGGCAACAGCAGTGCCTCCTGCTGGGTTCTGGGTGTTCCTGGAGACACCTGCAGAAAACCCCACTGACCACTTACACTGTGGTTATTTGGTTAAATACACTTTTCTGGCCAGTTCTGTAACCTTAGAGCAGTCTCTCTTCCAGGGCTCCAGTTGTGGCCAGTTGTAACAATGTCCAAAGGGAGCATTTGGCTGCTGGGGCCAGCTGGAGTTGTGAATCATCAGGGTTAACGTGTCAGTCACAGTGAGCTTGGGTGACTCAGAAACCCAACCCCCTGCCTCTCATTTCCCTTTGCTTACCGAACAGTTACTTAGTCACAGGATACTTAGGGAGATTATCAGGGTTCCTGAAAAACTGGAGCACATTGGCAAGGAGCCCTTCCTCCCACACGGAAAATCCTGCTCATCCTGGGGATCCCTTGGCCTGTGAGGCAGCAGAAGACACAAGCTGAAGCTGGTTTTCCTGAGTGTTTCCCTCCTGTAGGGAAACCACTTTTTTCTAGCTGAATCCAGCAGCTCTGGAGTTTGCCACGATTCCCCATTTGGGGAAAAATAATTCAAGTTCATCCTTTTTTGCTGAAAAAAACCCGTTCTCCTGAACGGTGTTAAATGCTCCCCAGTTTGCTGTCACTTGCTGCCTGCAGAGACTTTGTTTTCTAGTGGATTGTGCTGTGGAAAGTGTCTGTGAAGCCTGGGCTTGTTTTTGCTGGGAATCAGGGGATTAGTTTTCCCTGTCCCTCTCTGGCTGTCGCTGGCTGTCAGGCAGTTCTCTAGAATAATTCTTTCTTGACTCAAGTTCATTAGGGGCAGCCTCAAAGGGGCTGAGCTAACACTTGGCTGAATGTGCTGCAGGGAATAAACAGAAGTGGCTGGTGGGGGAGTCTGAGCTCAGTGTCACGTGGCTGAGGCTCGTGCTGATGAAAAAGGGAACTTTAGCAGCTGATGTAGAAAATGCTGTCTCTGCACCCTGTGCTTCCTGGGATGCTGCAGTCAGGGCCAGCCTTCTTCTCCTGCTGCCTTTTATTGTCCCTGAGGGTGGGATTGAAGTCTTTGGGCAGCTCTGTTCCCCACAGAAGCATCACACAGAGATGGGGGGTTCTGCCAAAAAATACATTATATTATAATACCTCTTTTTCTCTTTAAAGCATTTTATAGTCAGTAATCCTACTTCGAATGGAGTTCTTGGTAATTGTTCCTACTCAGAGCTGCTTTTTAATGAGTAATCACTCTTGTGTCTCTTGCAGGATTGAGTTCCAGAACAAGTTCTACACTGGCACTGGGTTCAAGTTTCTCCCTTTCTCCTTTGACATCATCCGTGAGGGGAGGTTTGATGACTGAGGCCCCCCTCCAGCAGTGTTCAATGTTGTGTGTGAGTGTGAGTGTGTGACTGACCCTCCCCAGCACGGGGGTGTGGCTGACCCCTCCCCGTGTGTCCCAGTCGTGTGTATGGTGACAGTAACTTATTGCAGCACCCCCGGGCGTTACTGTGGCATCCCAAAGCCAAAAGCTTTGACGTTCTGGGGTAACAACACTGGATCACAGAAACTTTTCCTTCCTTAAGTTTACTCCCAAAGGTACCAAGTGCATGAGGTGTCTGTTTGGTGTGCAGTCATGTGCTCCCTGTATTGTGCATTCCTTGGCAGCTGATCAGGGCAGAAAAGAAATGGCAGCTGTGCTGAGGGGACAAAACAGGACATGGAGAAAAGGCCCAACGACCTCAGCTCAGGAAGGGTGAGGGCTGTTCTCCCTCTTATTGCTGGAGGCAGTGGTGGGGAGTCCTCATGTGCTGGGACTCAGCTGCCTGACTGTGGCCTAGGGCAGGATGGGAGGGATGAGCCTTGGTGTGGACTGTCACTGGTCACTGCAGGTACTGCCAGGGGAACTTCCAGGGTTTCTGGTTTGAAACCAAAGCCCTCAAGGCTCATCAGATAGTGCCCTGTGTGGGCTTGGCATCAGTGGGACAGTTTTTGCACAGGTGGACGTACCAGTGACTCATCCTGTGCACTCAGGGTCTGAGCAGCCCTTTAAGGGAGAGCAGTGGCCCAGTCCTGCCAAAACAGCTCCATGGCAGGGGAGTCCCTGTGGTGTTTCCCTGCATTAGCTGTTGCTTTCTTTGCTGTCCAAGCTGCCAGTATTTCTCTGCACTCCTCAACTCGATGTAGCTGTAGAGCAGTGGGCTGTGTGTTAGTGCTGTGTGTGACTGTCACGTTTGATTCTCGCAGTGGAGCTCAGGATTTGTGTATGAGCAGATTAGAACAGTAATGAGACTCATTAACCTGGAAGCAAGGAGGAAATGCCTCGAGGTGCCAGGCTGCTTAAAATGAGGTGAGAAAGTTACACACTGTAATGTGCACATGTGTGGGGCACAGGGGCCCTTGTGCTGCACCTGGGCAGGCCCTGGGCACTCGCTGTGTTAACAGGGGGATGTGGTTGGTATTCAGAGGTGTTTGCAGACTGAAGGGTGAAATCAAAGTGTGGCTGCAGGTGGAGCTTTGACATGAGTCCTGCTGTGTTCTGCTGCTGGGTGAAACATGTTGCTGACAGTCACTGTATAAATTAAATGAACTCCACAACAAACACTGTGGCCTGTTTTCTGTTCCCCACTGCTCCCTGAGGAGGCTCAGGGGCAGCCCCTCATCCCCGACCAACACTGACCACAGCCCCCAGAGCTGCTGGGGGCACCTGGGACCTCAGACATTTGTGCCCAGGATCCTGTCACCTCCGTGGCCAGAGCCATGGGATGGGCAGGGCTGGTTTGTACAGCACGACCGGCATGACCCTGCCTGGGCTGCAGCGTCTGTGCTTATCGAGCGCCAGCGACATCCCGAGCCGGGCCAGGGCCGCTTATCCCGGAGCCTCCTGCTCCCCACAGACCCCGTAAGGGCGGAACGAGGAGTTGTGCAGGAGAAAAAGTTCGGCTTGTTTAACCCGGGCGCTGTGGGTACCCTTGGACCGGCAGTGGGGCCGCACGCTCTGGCTGCCGGGGCTGTGCCCCGCTCCCCCTTCCCCGCTCCGCCCGGGGGGCCGTGTTTACTCAGGCCCTTCCTGCCGGACAGGGCATTTCCACGTGTGCGGGAGCGGCGGAAGGGAGGGTTCCGCAGCGGTTTGGCGATTGTGTTGGCCATGTCGGTGTGTTTCCCACCTCCTGATGTCTCCGGGAGAACTGCGGCCCCAGCGTCCCGCACCTCTTGGACGAGGAACCGGCTTCCCGCTGGTCCGAGGGATGCTTTTCCTGCAGCCGCAGGTGGTATCGGGCCGGGCTGATGCTCTCTCTCCTCTTTCACCTCTTCCCCGTGTAATCACAACATTCCTGCCCGTTTCCACGGCTCTGGAGTCACAGGCGCAGCCCCTGTGCTGGCAGGAGACCCCCGCCCCCGTGGGCTGCACTGGGGGCGCTCGGGGAGCCCCGAGTTCCCCCGTCCCCCCGCCGGGCCGGGCTCTGTTCTGGAAGTGTCTACGAATTCCTCTGGAGCTCAGAGAGACCCCGGGCAGCCCGAGCCGGAGGGTTCCCCGGCGGGGTTCGCCTCGGCGGCCCGGATGGTGCCGCTCCGAGCGCTCCCCAGCCCCGCGGCACCGGCGCTGCCCGGTCTCGCA
>VZRX01024026.1:0-35715 GCA_013398075.1 Notiomystis cincta | reverse complement strand
TAATTTCCAAGACACAAATATTTCCATATTTTTTTTTCTGTAGACACTTCAGACATCTGCAAAACCATCTGGAAACAAGGAGAAGTAGTTGGTTTGTGACTAGACTTCTTCCAAACAACCACAATACAATTTATCTATCTATTTTTAGTGCATAACCTGCATAATCTCAAAAGTCTGGGTGCTCCCATCAAGCACCAATGGTCTGAAAATCACAGTGCTTTGAAACAGTGATTTAGGTAAACTGGTATAATTTGTAGCTTCTAATTCTTTGTAAGAGCCTTGGAGTTGTACACAACAGGTTTGTGTATTAAGACAACTAGAAAAGGTCAGAGTGAAGCTTATTTGGGTTATAATGCTGCTGGTGGTACTGTGCAAAGGTTTGCTCTAGGGAAGTTAAAAAGCAGAGGAAGGAAAACTATTCTCCAAAGCTTCCTGTGTTCCTCAGGAAGAGTTTCCATTCCCTTTCTCAGGTGCTGGATAGCAACACTGGGTGTGAGATCATGGCCCATCTCAAACCACTGACAATGTTGTCATTAACCAGGGTGGGGCTCATATTCAGAGTTCAAAACATGTCAATCACTACCAAAATGCAGGGCTCTGCTGTCTGTCTTAGCTCAGTAGTGGCACTGATCACAGCCTGTCACACTCATATCACCCTAATATCCTGGATATGCCAGGGACTGACAGAAGTCCTGCCTCTTGATATCCAGTATGGCAGTGGCCCTGAAAACTTGCCTTAAATGTAGAGATCTCTCTGTCTAGGAACACATAGTGAAAGGAAACAAAAAAACATCCAAAGGTACGAAGGGAAATACTGAAGATGCTTGGGCCTTGAATTTGGCATTTTTATTGAGTAAATTTGAGCTAGTGCTAGTGCTAGTGCAGCAGGACTAATGAATGCATTGATGTGCTCTGCTCCCTTGTGGCCTGGAGGAGATTCCTGTTGCAGCATGAAATGAAGGTGTCTGTGTTTGAAAACATAAGTGGGTTCCACAGAGCTGCATTTTGCTTTTCAAGGGTCCATTCCACAGATTCAGCTCAGTGGAAAGAGAGTATTACTCTTGGTGCTTTATTGCTTTCTTCTGGAAACAGCAAGGAAGTGCTTCTGCTCCTCTCCTCCATCATTTTTCTGGCTTACACTTCCTGCAGCCGTTCCTCAGTGCCAGAAAATAGGTATGAATCAAGACATCAGTCTATTGTGCTGATCAAAACTGAGGCATTTTTGCCCACAGAGTTTCCATTCTCCCCTATCTAAACAAGTCAAGGGGAGAGTCTGCCTGTTCAAATTGCAAAACATAGGGCAATGAGTCAGGAACCATCTCAACTTTTTCTGACAGCACCCAACATGATGGGCTGTGGTCTGTTGCTTGGATTTAAGCATTGTTGTGTTACAAACAGTGTATGTCATGGAAATTTGTCTCAAATAAGATGATTTCTTTTAAAAAACAACCTCAATAGCATCTTTTATTTTCCTATAATGGATGAAGAAAGATTTTTATACAAATCATTTACCATAGACATAAATTAATGTCTAACACACTTGTCAGGGAGAGAAAACAAATTTGCATGAAGCCCTTTGATGTATTTGTTAACTGACCCCTTTCCTACTTCCTTTAATTAGAATTTCATATTTGGTGAAATGTATCATTTGTTTCTGACTGCTATGCACCAAAAGAGGAGGAATAGAGTCATTTTAGAATAAGCATTCACACCTGGTATATATATATAGCTAAACATCCTACATCTATTTCATAGCTAGCTTGAAGAGTAGATTAAAAGAAGGATAAAGTGCACCATTTATCTGACTTTTTCAAAACAACTAATGCCTATTTCCTTAGCAAGAAGGAGATGGAAGAAGAGAAATGTAGGTCTAATTTATTTATCACCCTGTTTCCCTTCTCACATTGTTTCTCCACAGACCTTCTGTCATCTTTATCCTATTAAGAAAATAAATTGAGAATTAGAGTTCATATATATTACTTTCTTCTCTGGACATAGTTCTAGAAAGTGGGGGGAAAGCCACAGGAAGGGTGTGGACTCAGCTGCTCAGTTCTGCTGCCTGTCTCAGTGGGCTGGGGAGTAGAAAGGTATTAGTGCTGAGAGAGGTCCTCCTCCCTTTGTGCCACAGTGTCGTGTTATCTTAAAACTGACTTAGGCCAGCTGTGCAAACCTCCATGTGGGCTACCTTGTTCTAAAAGAGCTGGGCACCCTCCTGCTTTGCTGCCCTCTTGTATTTCCTCCCTGCAATAAAACCATTGGCTATCACAGACCATCTCATTTGATTATTGCTATTTGCAGCCACAGGGTCCTTCCAAACATAATTATTGTTGTTCTTCAGAAATAATTGCTTCTTCAATCTCCCACTGTTTTCTGCTTCTCCTGGACTCTACTTGTTGGCAACTGAAACCCAGATCTCCTGGAAGAGGTGGAGGGAGGCTCAGGACATCTCAGTAGATTGTATCTAAAGCCATTACCATGATACCCCTTGTGCAGCATAAACACTCATCACAACAGGGTGTTTGAAGGCTACCAACAACCCAGTGCAAGCAGAACACCTCTGGAGCCCATCTGCCATCCACTGAAGGGTCAGGAGAAATGTTGCTATGAGATGGACTGAGCTTTTGGCATAAAAACAGCAATGTAGGCTGTGATCATCACGAGTCCAAACTGTCTTGATTGTCTCTTGTAGGTAAGTCTCTTGGTAAAGGATTAAGGACAACCTGTTTTGCAGGTAGCCTAGGAGAAGATGTCCTGAATGAAACTGCAAAATGATTAAAAAAGTGAGGGCATAGTCCATTAGCTCATGAGGTTTAGAGGTTTTTCTTTATTTCCTGCAATCTGTAGACTTTGCTTGAAGTCTGAAGGGGAGGAAGGTTGACTTCTACCTCTTGGCTGGATTGTCATTAAATCCCACTTGTGCACTGTCTCACTCCCAGCGCATGACTGAAGCTGAACATGGAGGAGAAAAGGCAAGGAAAAGGGTTTCTTTGAATCTGCTTTGGTCAGCTAATAGACAAGAGTACTGCAAGATTTTAGCTAATCACAACAGGGCAAGAGGAAACGGCCTCAAATTGCCCCAAAGGAGGCTTAGATTGGATACTAGGGAAAATCAATTCACTGAAAGAGTTGTCAAGCACTGGAATGGGCTGCCCAGGAAGTGGAGGTGTCACCATCCATGGATGTATTTAAAAGATATGTAGATGTGTCACTTGGGGGACATGTTTTAGTGGTGGACTTGGCAGCACTGAGTTGATGGTTGGAGTTGATCATCTCAGAGATCTATCCAGACTAAACAATTCTATGATTCTAAGGGCACTCCAAAGGTCACAGAGCACACACAGGGCAAGAATGCAGGGAGAGAGAAGAATTAATTTCACCTCTGAGTTAATTTCCCTTGGCTTTTGGCATGGCCAGGGTAAGATGGGCATTCACCCAGACTCATCAGGGGGTGAATCAGCTCCCACGTGATGAATTGCTTCCGAAGGAGCTCATTTCTTTTAATTGACAATACTGGGAGCCTTGGCTCCTCACTGAGGAGACAAATTAGATGCTCAGAAATAAGTGGGGTGAGGAATCTGAGCCAAGGAGCCTGAGAACAAAAACTTTATCAGATGTTGATGCAGGGAAAAGTATTAAAAAGCACATGAAGCTTTGTAAGCTGCCCTTACAAATGGGTTCAGGGACTATGGAGTTATAGTGTAGAGATGGCAGTTCCTCTGTTTGAACCAGTTGTCTCTCTGATAAGGCTTCTATAAGCCTTTTATCTCCCTTATCTCCCAGTCTCTAGAAGCTGCAGTACCCAGAGCTCAAGTGGTGCATGTACATTTCAAAATCTGACTGTTTGATAAGGCATGTGAACAGAAGATTAGGTCTTAGGCCCTGAAATAAGATCCAGCACAATAGGGGATCAAATATTTTGGGGTCCTGGTTGTAGATTTTCTGTGAATGTCCTTCTATTAAATGCTCCCAGGAAAACTTTACCAGTGTTGTTAACAAATGCCTGTTTTAGATAGACTGGTCAGTAGATCCCATAGATGACTACAATGCAAAAATATGCCAACAACCTTTCCTGCAATTCAAGAACATTGAGAATATTTTTGGTGTCACTGCCTCTTTTATAGTTGTGTACTAGACACATTCACAATTACTAACTTTTCTCTTTTTTTCCTAATCATATTTACTGCATTAAGACTTTCTGTTTCAGATATGTTTCAGTGAGATTTTTAAATCTAAATTATCACTTTGCCAACATCTTCTTGCATATTCACAACCATTTGTGACATGATGCCAACTGCTGAATTAATTATTTAGTGAATATTTTGTGTGACACTTGAAGGAATGTGGCAAAAGTGCTGGCTCCAGACCCTATTTTAAGACCCCTCATTAGCAAGTGTCAGAAGTACCTCCAGGTTTGTTGCAATCCTGGAGACTGTATAATACAACAAAAGGAAGTGGAGGGGCAAAATATTAAATTCCTGAATTTCCTTGTAAGTAGTTGAGAAAGAGAACTGATTTGGAGAGACCTGACCTTTGCTAGCTAGTGATGAGGAAAAATCTTTTTAATCTAACTAGAATAAAGGTAAATGTCCTACTGACACATCTTTGCACCAAGTCTGGAAATATTAGATGAGAGATTCCGCTTTTCAATCATGCAATTTCTTCTTGTGTTTCCTCTCCTCATTTAATTCTATGGTCTATTTCATACAAGTATTTCAATTAGACATTGCAAAAGCTTATTCAGTCATCTTGTCTGAAGCCTTGCTGATCCTTCATTGCCTACAATAAAAGGCATTTCCTGGAAGATTCAAGTTTAGCTGACTAAATCCCAAGGATCTCAGAGAGCAGACCTTCCACCATTTCACACAGGCACCCGTGTCTCAGTCTAATACTTCCATGATGTACAGCTTAGTTTTTCTCACTCTAATTTCATCCTGCTGCCTCTGGGTATAAAGCTCCACAGCTTTACAGAATCTCTCTTCAGATTTACTGTCTTTATGCAGCCCCAGTTAAAAAGACAAAGTGTTGATTTCTACTCGTGCAAAGCTATATATATTTAAGACAGAATTTTCTGAATGGGATAAGCTGACATGGGATTTTGAGAAAAGAAGCTGGTATTCTAAGTGCTGAGAATGACTTCAGGCATTGCTTGGATCTCACTGCTTCAATAAACTCATTGGTCAGCCTTTGGCTGTGAATTATTTTTAGGCAGCTGCAATACTTCCAGCTTAATCACATCTCTAGGGATTGATGTTACAAAAGTGGACATTAGAGGCAAATCTCCTACCTGAGGAAACAGAGGGTGAGGTCATTGTCATCACTTGCTTGAGTTTCTCCATGCATCCCAAACTTTTAGATCTCTCTGGAAGAGAACAAGTCAATTTGAAATAATAATTACATATGATAAAAATTCACTTGACCTGGTTGTTCATTTCTTTCCAGAACTGGTACCTTCCTTCCAACAGATGTCATTCATAGCAAGAAGACAAGAACAAAAGGCCACTTTTTATGAATTTTTCTGTTTTCAAGTTCTGATGAACTTCAGTTTAGCTTTTGTGGGTGTCCCCTCCTGCTTTTGAGAGTTTTCTGCCAGTCTGAAAGGGAGAGACACAATAATAGTTCTTGTGATGTGAGACATGCTTAAGGCAACTTCATATATATATACATTAACATTATTGTAATGGATTTATCCATATCTTAACTCCTTCATCAATGAAAGAGGATATAATCTAAAGATAAGAACTTTTTCTTCTTTAAAATCTTGACATGTGAACACCTTGAAGTTAAAAAATGTGTAAAAATATGTGTAAAATGAAAAGGCAAATCTTAGTACAAACAGATTTTGGCCTCTGTGTGAATCTGAACAAGCCCCTCTTGGGCTGAGGGGCAGACAGGGTAAGAAAGAAAAGGGACACTCAGACAGGAGACAGCTTTGAAGTTCCCAGCATTGAGTAGTTTAAAATCAACGCTTACCTCAGTTCCAGTGGCTTGAACGCTATCAAAGCATAACTTTAAAAGATAGTTTTTCAGAGTGTAACTTGAAAGGTTTCTGCATCCCAGCAATAAAGATGTTTAGAAACAATCTCAGTAGCTTAGCTCAAAATCCCTCATCTGCAGACATCTGGAGTGTGAAGAGATATTTTTAAAAAGTCAGGAATTTGAAACTTCTGGTAAAAATACTCTTCAAAGGTGAGAACAGCAACTGTGAATGAATATGTAGAGATGAAATCCTGTCTGCAGCCACTAGCACTATTCCTTTAGCAGTTACTAGTATCTCAAAGAAAAATAGTTTTTCTCTGTTACTGGGGGGTGAGATCCTTCAAAAGTCCAAAGAACAGCATTGATCAACAAAGAGGAAAAAACCAAACCCAAGTTTTAAAAAGGAACTGGTAGCTTGCAAATATTTGAAAAATCTCTGTAAAACTTTTCCTCTCAGTCTTTTGCAGTCCTAAAAGAAAATGACAATTTGCCTGGCGCTGTCCCTGTCAAAAAAATATCCTCCCTGTTAAATAGCTCTTGGGAATAAAAAGTCCAAAAGATGCCTTGCACAGCCCTGGTCTTGACTGCACCATGACAACATCCCTCTGTTAGCATAAGCCTTGACTTCCCCCACATACTCTGATATCCCTGCTGTCTCTGGGCTGTGAGCCCAGCCAGAAAATTTTCAAAGCAGTCTTCTCCTCTTGCTGGGCCTTCCCTGATCCTGTGACTTTTGAACATGATGGATATATTAAACAGCTGGTTAAATATCTGGTTGGTATTCTACAAATAAAGAAAGAGAGAAGAGAGAGCATAATTTCCCAGGAAGCAGGCTGGGACATCATTTTTAGCTCCACATTATTATAGGCAAGCAACAAGCACTTGTTGCATAATAAAGCAAGGGCAAATATTAACAGCTGCTACCAGAAGAGTGTTATGCTTACAATAATCAGAAACAAGCTGCTGATGGGCTGTGTAATAGAATTACAAACCAGTAAAGAAAAACTAGCACTGTCTCTGACAGGTTGGTGTAGGTAGAGATGAGATAATTATGACCAAATAAATACCACAGCAATAAAAATTCATAGGGAGGGCAGCATCAGGCAGATGCAGGCTGCAGTGCAGAACTAATGAGCAAGTTGCTAAAATTCTACTCTGTTTAGCTGCAAAATGGAGATTAATTTGCTTTGCTATAAGTCACAGCTACTAAAAACCTCACAGGCCTACAGATTGCAGTGCAGAGATGGTGAAAGGAGATTTCTATGTCAAATTTGTACTTTGCAGTTATGCATGAGGCTTTTGCATATTATGTGAGAAGCCAAAATAATGGATGATTAGGAATCCTTTATATAGACTTCTACATTACTCTTCTTATGCAAAACTGTTAAAGATGAGATTGCTCTCTTCTTTTGTCCCTCTGGTCTCCTTCTCTTTTCATCCAGACATATGTCAATTAATGGACAAATATTCTTTCCTCTACTTGTGACAGTATCCAATTGCATTTTTAGGGAAGTGTAAAAATCATGTCAAACTGCCAACATTTTGAGGTCCACTTGTTCTCAGACCAGATCATCTATGTTTTGTTGTTAGCAGGTGGACAAAAGCTTTTCAGAAACATCAAAAGGCAAGAGAGTCAACTACACAGCATCTGTCAAATGAAGGAATGTACCTACACCACATCACCTCCCAAGGCTTTGCCTATGACAGACCAGGCTGGTAGGCCTTACCAGGCAGGCTACCAAAATCCCAGGATAATTTAGACTGGGAGAGATTTCCTAAGGCCATCAGGTGCAGCCTCCATTTGGAGCAGTGCTGGTTTCCACATTAGCACGGGTGCTGCTGGCAGCAGTAATTTACAGGATCTGGGAGCTTCAAGCCATGTGCCTCTGCATCTGGATGCTCCCTCCCTGCTATGTTTTTGGGTCTAGCTATTCTTCTTTAACTCTTGGAGGGATTTGGGTCCTCTTTCCTCATCCCTTTATTTTGCTGCATGCCAGGAATGATGTCCCATTTCACTCTAGTAACACGAAGTCCACCTCTCTACCACCTTCTTCTTTCAAACTTTTTTAAGTATACAGGCCACAGCTATTATAAATGTTATATCTACTCCATTCCTTTGCCTTTCTTTGGTGTATTTCCTTTAGACTGTGTTTAGATAGGAAATAATTCGGGGCAGCGTGTGTCAAGTCTTAAAATCTCTGTAAAATGTCATAGGATACCATGCTGTCATCCTGCAAACCAGTAATTATGAGGATAATGATTTCCTTCACAGCTGTCAAATTACTTTGACAGGAACTCAGTTTTTAAAGATACAGAAAATTAAATGTTTATCCTGACTTTCTGTCAAAAACATAAAGATTTATGTGAATATGAATTCCATTTTTATCATTATTTTCACTCATTTATGTAAAAAATCTGCAAAAACATTAGATATGCAAAAGCACATTAAGTGATGTTGTCGATTTATAACTAGTTTCCTACTGTTAAAATAGTGATTTATACTGTGTCTGCTCTAGCTCTCACATTGTGTCTTACTAGCACCTGCACAAACCAGCATTAGCTTAATAACATTGCCTGCTGATTCAGGACTTACCTTTTTTCTCTTTGAAAGGTTTTTGTTCACAATAGATTTTTTAAAAAATATAAAATTTTATGGGATTTTTTTTTGTTTTACTCAGCAATTCTAGTTAAGTTTTTATTTAAGTATTTGTTTTTTTCCATAATCCAGTGGGGAACAGTTGAGAGTCATTAAGTTGAGGCAGTTTTTGGGAGCATTTAATGTAGGAGTATACTTATAGAAATATGACTTTGGTTTCATGGGTGTAATTTTATTGAACTTCATGAGTTGGTTCCTATATAATTGAGAAAATTATAAGGTTTATAATACATATATATACAGAAAATAAGCTTGAATTCATGAGTAAGGCTGTTTATTACTCAAATTATCTATCAGACTTCACAGAAGTGTTTGAAAAGCTTGAAGAAAAAATTAGCAAAAGCTGAAGCACAAACATTTTGTTGCTCTTAAGGATGATTTTGTACAAAAGCAGAACACATCTGCCTAATAATTAAAAATTAATCACTGTAAAAAATACTGAGGAGAAATTTCAAACATATATGAGCAATGGCTTATTCTAGCAGATGAAAGCATATTTTGCTATTTTCACATATCAGATCAGCCATAAATCATCTTACATAACAGTACATAGGTACATTTCATTCTTTCTTCTTCTGTGGTTAGACACAGGATCATCTCATTATACAGTTGAGTGAAAGCAGAAGAGGCTCTTCACTTTATTATAAAACTCATCGTTGAAACCTTATTTTTTTATCCTCCTGTTTCCAAAAGTATATGTAAGCACAATATAGGAAATGTGAAAAACCTCACTGCAGTACTCACACCAAAATATGTGTGTGTGAATTAGTTACTTGATGACATTGCAGCCTATGGGCAATGTTAGAGTTGTACATGGTACTTGCTCAAAGCCTTCAGCAAAAAACATCACAGGAAAACCCATTTCAGGATGAACAACTCATGATCTTTTCTGGCCTTAAAATGTTTATTTTGATTTCTGCGTTGCTCAGGAGTTCTGTCCATCACGAGCATCCTGCTTCACTAGTTTTGTTGGGTGACTAGTCACATAATTGAACTTGGTTCTGTCCTTCAAAAACATTAAGGTGTCTATTTCTAGGCAGGCTTCAACCCACTGCAACTTCAGAAAAATGAGCTTTCTATATACAGGGTAAAGAAAAGGCTTCCTGGTGCCTAATTTGGTGAGGGGCTGGAACTGGAGATCCTGACCACTGGTGATGGAGCGATAGAGATGGGAATGGGGAGCAGAGCCTAAAACAGTTCTAAATCATCAAATTAATGAGTGCCAGAAAGCATTTCCAGGCTCTGGAATGAGTTTCCTTGTACTGACACAGCGAGGGCCAAATTCCTGAGCACAGCTCAGATCACAGCATAGACAAATAATTAATTGTTCCTGGAGGGCAGTTTGCATGCAGCCACCCCTGTGTATTCTGGGGAGTGAGAGCACTAGTGGTGTGCACTTGGGCTCTTCTGTGCCATTTGACCTCAGTGCCTGAGAGTGGTCCTCAGCATATTTATTTACTAGTACATACACAGCTCAAATGAGATGTAACCAATGAATTAAACAGCTCCAGTTCCTTGTCCTTAGCCTGTCTCTTTAATCAGTTAATGAAAATTCAGTAAGAGCTCATGACTTGTTGTTGCACTATTGATTTCTAGGCAGCTTAACTAATTATTTTATTTAAATTTTCCTTAGCATACTATCAGAATAATTGTCCAAATAATTAACTTCTTAGATCATAAACCAATCCAGAGATTTCTGATACCAGATTATTTAAAAATGAGACCTGACCTGGTTGTGAACTCACCTCTCCTAATACTGAGAAATTACTCACTGGAAGATCTTTGATTTCAGTGAGGCTGCTAAGGGAACAGTGACATGTTAAAATAAATAATGTTTCACTCTCAATATTCCTATTAAAGCTTTTTAGAGCACCTGCATCTTAATATGACCCACTGTTAAACTATAGAAGAAATTGGAATTTTAATTAATACTATTTTTTAAAAATGTTTATATGTAGTACATCATATAACCTCTGAAAAATGAACATTCTGTTCAAGAATTAAACCCACCAATGTTAAATCTCCTCAGGAACTAAATGAAACAAATGAAAACTAGAACATTTTGTGCCTTTTAAACATAGGCAGGATACTGGAGCATTACTGGATAAAATTTGAAGCATATCACTCTTTATATATGCAACCAGGTAGGCAATTTAGTTCTTTTATTTGCTGTATGTCTAGAAAGGCTTCCAACAGTTATTTGTTAAGTCAAGCAATTTTTTCAGTATTCCACATCCTTTTGAAACTGATTATATTGAGCCCCATCAGTCAATATTGACTCCTTTACCATTTATTGTGTTTACAAAAGCTGCTCTGGAAGCTGTCTCATGCTGTAGCAGAAGAGCAGCTTCAGCCTATAAATCTGTTGTTAGTTCACTTTTAAGATTTTCATATTAACACATTATGAATTATGCTTCTGGATGGCATCATGTATTGCTCTCCAGTCCAAAAAATAATTTATCAGCTATATGTAGCCACCTCCATAATCTTAACCCAGATGTGATCTGCAGTATATTTGCTTGTCTTATAACTCACTTGTAAACAGACAATCAATCTTGGTCCAGCAGAAAACCTCAAAGGTACTCTAAAGGCAACACAAAGATTCTACACATAATATGATATCCCCTTTTTGTTCTATATGACAACATTAGTGAACAAAATCTTTCTGAATACTTGTCACAGAATGGTTTCTTTTCTTTTTGTTATGCTCCAAATATTTGGATGTAATGAGTCTATATCCTTCCCAGAAAGTTCTATAGTGTGCTACACCTGTAGCTGGAAGAGATGGATTTTGCAAAAGCCTTTAACTGGCATGTAACACCCACCCCATCTCAGGCTCTACATGTTGAGATTTATGATTGCCTAAAACTTTCTCTGTGATTTTCTGCATCTGTACTTCACCATCCAAATCCACCAAGGCCTTCACTCTGGATTTGGATTTTTTTCTGGCTTCCTTTTTCCCAGAAGTATTCCCCTGCACTGTCCACATATATGTGGGAATTTGAACTTGTAAGCCTAAAGTATGTATCCAACAATGGTGCTTGTGAATGTGTAACTCCAGTGAAAGCAAATCCATGAAACAGCTTCTCTAGTCCATGGAAGCTGCTTCTCTCTTTCTTTCTACTGCTCTGGCTATCACTCCCCTTCCTCCTCTTACCTCCATTTTCTTTGTGCATTTGGGATTGATGGTTATTCAAAACCAGGAATAAATACCTTCAAGAAATATATCACCTTTTTGGGAATTTTTTTTCATACCTATTGTAACATGAAATTTTCTAAAAAATTTTCTAAAAATTTTCTAAAAAATTTCTAAAAATAAGACATGCTGCAAGCAAGGCACACATAGCAAATTTTAATTTCTTTTAGCTAGTGCCCAGCTGGGCTAGTCATGCTGTTAGCACAAACATATGCTAATACCTCTACAGAATCCTAGAGAAGCAACCAGTGTTCCTGCATTGAGAAATGGATCTCAATATTGTATCATAGATTTGACTCAGCTTCTTTGCAAATCTGCATTCCCTCCTTCAGTTACATCAGCATAAGCAAGAAGAGGGATAGACTGAGTGAGCAACAGCTTTCCAGCATCTATTGAACCTTGGCTTTTTTCCTTCCTCTTCCCCATACAATTCTGTCAGGCCTGTAAAATCTCTATTGGAAAAGAGAACTTTTATATCAAATCTTTCTTAATGTCTTTATCTTATAAAAAATGACTGTATTTAGTACTTGAAAATTATGAAAAACCTTGTGCATGTTTAGGTCAGGACTCATTAGTATACACAAGTGTACATAGTTCCAATGTGCTAATTCAAAATTAAGTTTTTATGGTGGAAAATGCTCCTGGAAGTTATAAATCAGATAAATGGAAGGTCAATTGTATACACACTTGTTAAAGCAGATTGGGTTTCAACCTAACATTTCATCTACAAAATGTATCCTAGAGTGATACCAGCAATGTTCTGTTATTATGATAAAGTCCTCTTGGCAGTACAGAGCTGTACTTAGTTGGGAGAAAAAGCTCTGTTTCATTTTATTCAACCTAAGGAACTGCAGCAGAACCTTATTCGAGTACCAGGATCAGCCAGAAACCAAGTGTGCTTGATGTTTTTTGCATTCCTGTGGAGAAAGGAACGAGCACTGAGATACCATTGGTGCCAGAAGACCTTCTTCACCTCCATTCAAAATAAAAGCTGCACTTGGAATTTCATCATCTGGATCAGTTTTTTTCCTTGAGTTTGGTCATAAGAGAGCAAGAAGATGGGTGAATAGTTTATGTACTTCTGATTTTAAACATATTTAAATATAATAATCACACTTGACTGAATAGAATCACTTTCCCCCATCATTAATCATGAGGGAGGAAATAGACCATTAATCATTATAGAGGCACATACAATATGCCGTTCTCTTATTTTAAAAGTAACAGAGCTGAATTCCTACATAAAATAAAACAGGGTTGCAAAGAGGCCTAATACAACATTTTGTATGTAAATTCGAAGTATCCATTGATGATTACATTGTTCTCTACAACTAGATAAATATTATATTTCCAGTATTAAATTTTTTAAAGTTTCAAATTAAATTTAAATTTCCATCTGTGCTTGAAAATAAGAGACTCTTCCCCAAGAAAAGGGACAATAATCCCTGTTTAGAATTAGCAAAATAGAAAAAGGGAATAAAAAATGGATACAAGTATTTTGGTTTAAAGTTTTTATTACCTTTGTTTTATTAGTGACTGTCTCTCTAGAAAGAAGTTCAACTTATTTGTACACAGATGACGCATGCTTACCTCTCCTTTTCTTGTGATGCCATATGGCTCCCTTATGAACATTATGACTGCTAGGGGACTCAAAAATGGAACAGATGACTACTGGAAAATTTGAAGGTATTCGTAATTAATTCCTGAGCTTCTGGTGGAGTTGTGCCACTGTAACATTCTCTCCACCCTCCATTTCCTAATAAAGAAGATACATTAACAAGAACAATAAGGTTTATATGAGACAAGATTATTCTGTTTACCACAGGGTTGCTATTTTAAGAGAAGGCTGCAGAAATACATAACTACTGAGAATGAATTTAGAAGTGTAAAAGGCTAAAAATATTATTTTGTTGAACTATATGCTTTACATTTCTAAAGTTCATTTATAACTGCTTTTCAGAAATGCCATGGAGGGCCTGTCAATATCTTTTTAATTCAGGAAAAAGGAAATGGTTGATTGATTCAGTTGGTAGTTTTAATCTCATATGAGGAAAGCAAGCAGACACATGTAAGTGTAAAAACATGATTCAATAGCAGTAACCAAACATGTAAAAGAATTCATCTCTCTTGAATAGTGAGAATTGTGTAAAGATACTAAAATTAACTTGGTCTTTTATCTCAGGTCTTGGAAAGCAGTGGGAAGAGACAACAATGGGACAACACAGAATTGTCCTTGGAAGGCTCCTAATTGCTCCTGCCCTACAGCAACAGGCTAATGCAGAGGGCAAGTCATTGGGTAAACTAGGCAAGGATATAGGGCACAGCATCCTCTGGGGCACAGTTTATATCAGAAGGATCAGAGAGTTGATTTACAGAAGTGAAATATGGTTTTCTCTCATCAGTTGCTGGCTCCTTGTCTGCAGTCATAACAAATGGTGTACAAAATGTTCCTTCAGAATTAATTTCCTAAAACAAGACTATTACTGAATGAGTAAGTTCATGTGGGCAGTTCCAAGGGGACGAGGATTTTACCACATCCCTCAAAAGATGCTTGAAATGCAAGGAGTTTCTTAAGTCAGATCATACCACACTCGTGAGCCTTGCCCCTGTTGTTGGCTGATGAAAATTCTTCCAGAGAGTTGCACTGGAAAACACATCAGGTGGATGTAGTAGAGCCTGAGGACAGAGCAAAGACAAACTGGACGAGAGAGGACAGGCAGAACTACTAATGACACATTGAAATCAAATGGAAAGGGAAAACAGAATCTGGCAGAGCTTTTAATTGTCAAAAATTACAGCTACTCTTATCAAGACTAAAGTATTGTAGAAGGATGAATGCAGCTATAAAAAGAAAATATTACTTACAGTATTTTTGTCTGGTAATTAATAATGTTACAATAATATCATCCAGCAGCTAAGGAGACCCAAAAAAACAGCTTTAAAAGGTTAATGATTTCAGTATCACACAGAGTAACAAAAACCTACAAAACATTCACACTTGATACTGAAACAATATTATGTGACAGCTTTTGTTTCCACTGTGGGGAATTAATGCTTGTATTTATTAAATTCTATATAGACAATACATATATTGTTTGCATCTTTCACTGAGTAGAACTCTGTTCTGACATGCTTCGAGACATGCAGGATGTCAGTTCAGTGCTTTCTGATTATTTTCTTTCCCCTTTTTAGAACAACCGAGTTTTAAAGCCTATTGCAAGACTTATAATTTGGCTTTGGTCTTGTAAAATCAAAATATGGATTATTTGAACAGATATTACTGCTTTTATCTGTGCCATTTCTTTGGTTTGCTCAGAATAATGAATGAGGATATTTTGAAATAAATTTTCATGCTGATATAGAATAAATATTTGGCACCTCATCTTCTTGTGCTATCAAGGCTCCCAAGCCTCCTCTTGGTAGGATGTCAATCTCTCTTCCCATCACACCTCAAGGGCCCAGCTGTCCCTGTCCATGGGCACAGGGAGCACAGCTCCTCACCTGTGGGGCAGCAGGATTCTGTCTTTGTAACACTGCTGAGGCCCAGAGGGTTTATGGGCAGGACTTCAGGTGCATCCCATGCTCCATCTTTGCAAAACCCAGAGAGCAGCAGCGAGATGCCTGTTCTCACTGCAAAGATAAGATTGTGATGTCCCCATCATGAAGAACAATATAATATTTAGGCAAACAGTTATTTTACAGCTTCAGAACATGCTCAGAGATGAAAGTCAGACTGAACCATTACAGGGGAGAGACTATGAAAGAGGTGCAATGATGGAGATACCCATTCTGCAGGAGGGTCAGACTGTATGAGGGAGCAGGGAGGATTCTGATGACATGAGAAGACTAATTACTGGGTCCAGCCTCTGAAACAAGCTGTGTAATTTTAATCAGATGGAGCAAGACTGGAAAGAGAAGGACATCATGCAGTTAAGAAAATGATAGATCTCTTTAAGAAAAAGAAAAATACTGTGAATAAAACATATGGTGGAGCAGAATTACAATAGAACTGAGTCACAAAAGACCAAAAATGAAAAGAGTTTCTTGAAAAGGATGTTTTAGTTGGTCTTTCCAAGGGGATGACCACAGAGAGCATAGAAATGAATTGTACTTTAAAGAACTTTTGTGGCTACATGGAAAATTTTCCAAAATAATTTAGAGGTCTTTGGTGTGCTTGATCTCAGAATGTGAGCACTATAAGGTGTGCAGTTTCACAGCAGGATATTCTTACACAGTCCTTCTCATGGGTTACTTCTTGCCCTCTCCTGAAAGGGGTAACATAACAATGACTACACTCTGAAAGTCTGAATAGATGTGAAGTCCTTTTTTAGTGCAATGAATTCACTTGTTTACCTACTACCCCACATGCACTTCTCAATTCTAGCAGCAGATTTAGAAACCATCTTCGTACCTGTTCTTGCTCCATGATGGAGGTACCTGAGCTGCTTCAGAAGGAGCTGGTGTGCCTGCATTGTTCATCTGCCACAATGCTAGTCAGACAATGGCTGGAAGCAGTGTGGTTTTGCTTACAGATAGTGTAACCCTGCTTAGATAATTAATCCAGCTTCCCAGCAGTGCTGCACACTTGAATCCTGAAGCCCATTCATTTGAGGGACAGCAAGGTGCCATTTCTGTACCTAACAGTGGGCACAGATGTCTCTGACTCCTCTGAACTGATGTCTCTTCAGCTTGTAAGCACTGGGGAAGAGTCTGAGGTTGTCTGACCCAAAGAAATTTATCACACCAGATCTGAGATGTCTGAAGTTGAGAGAACTATTGCACAATAAGTAACTCTTTCTTATAAATTGAAAGCAAAAGATTCTGGATGGAGTGGTTCACTTAATCTGCCTCCAACACTAAGAAGAAAGGATGAGATGAACTAAGGATGAGATGAACTGCAATTTGGAGGAGGCCTGCATCTCTAGTAACCAGAGAGATCAGATATAGATCAGTCCTTAGATGCTTGAATTAGATGATGACTCATCTCAACATCCTATTTCTATGGTCAATGAGGAAAAACAGGCACCTCAAGAAGGTAATTCAGCCCTCAGCTTAGAAAGGTGTTTTTTTTCTTTTCCCTATATGTGAAGACTATGACCCCAAAAGCAGGTTTAAAATGGAAGCCTACATATTGGATAGCTAAAAGAAGTGACATGACTCCAAGGGAAGGTGGACACATTATTTTTTCTCTATATAGGTTTACAACAGAAATCTAAGACTTTTTCTCAGGATTTCTACATTTATAAAATTTGCATGTTCAAATCAACAGTTTTACACTATGAACAATATGGGAGCTTTACTAAATATGAAGTGATTGTTGCTTTCTTTTATAACCTACATGGTTATAAACATAATGGCATTAGATCACTTTCCCTCCTTCATGTCTTCTTGTTCACCCACACTTCAAAATGTAACTGAAATACAAGGAGTAGTATAACAATAAGTTTCATCATAAACATTCTCTGAGTGAGAAAAGATGCTGGAGTGCACTGATGCTGAAAGACATAAGGCAATAGTGAGCAGAGATTTACACTCATGTCTCTAATGCAAAATGATGGGATAAAAATCCAGCATCATTTTGTGGATGAGTACCCAGAGAACTTGTGAAACAGGAAAGAAGCCACCTTTCCTCTACTGCACCTTGACTGCCTTCTTACAGAATATAAAAAATTTCAAGAAAAGTGTTGTCAGACTGAAGGGATTTCAGAGAAAAAGGGCTAAAAAGGGTGCTAAGAAGTTAAGTGCAGTGTGGTAAAACAAGAGGGAAGACAACAGCAGTAATCTAAGGGAGAAAAGTGTCAGAAACTGCACGAGAGATCCATCTGGTCTAGCATTAAGTGTTTTATCATGCACATTTTCACTTGGGGAAAAAGTTTTCCACTCCTGAAAATTAGAATGAACTGGTAATAAAATGGAAGAATTTCTCTACCTATATGAGACATGCATCAGCATCTGGCTAACTTCTTTCTTCCTGAAAAATGAACAGTACATCTCCACCTTTTAGCTTCAGTGTAGTTAAAATCATAGTCTTTCCCATAAGGCACATACATGGTCTGAACTCTAACAGGCAGGGTGAAGCTTCACTGTATTTCCTGGAGACAGACTAAGATGCCAGATTTTCCCTCAATGAAGCTCAGAAACCTCGAATAACTTGAGGATATATTGCCTAACTTAGCAAACTGAAGTAAATGCAATAGTCTGATTGTCTAATTTGAAGCTTATCCTTTTATGGATGAACTAAGATTATGATAATGCCAATATTATTTTGTATTTTTACATCTGGGTTTGGTGGTCTGTTTTTTTGGGCTTTTCTTTTGCAGAGTGGGAGGGGTATGTTGTGTTGTTTTATTTTATTTTCTTCTGTTGTTCTAGATTTGAAGAAGCTGGAGTCTTCTCCAGGCTGAAAACCTGAGACTGACAATAGGGTGGGGTTGATAAATACTTAAAGAAGATTAAACAACTGCTCTGGCAGGAAACTAAAAATCAAGTTTCTGAGAATAGTTTCTTGCGTGTTGCTACAGAACATAAATATTTCCCAAACAGGACCCGTGCTGGAAAAAAGCCAGAAACACCTCCTGCAAATATTTACAGGAACGGGTAGGCATCTTAGCAATCTGGAGTCATTGACCTTTTTCTCAATACAGCAAATGGAGTGTCTATATAAGCATTTAAGACTTAAGTGTCTTGGAAGATATGCCTAGACTTAAATATGATTATTGGTGTAAAGAATTACCAAATCATTATAATGCACTCATTTATATAAATGTCATGTAGTACAGTTTATGGTAAGCTGTGAAAAGAAGTCACATAAAACATATGACCAGACAATCACTTCAAAAGCATTGCTAACATAGAACTGATGAATTGCACTGGTAATAACAAGAAAAAACTTGTTACAGAAGGGGATGTCACAGCAATATATGCATATAAATGCTTGTGAATGTAAAGGACCAAAGGAAGAGATGTCAGGAATTGGATTCATTTGGCTTACCTTTGTTGTCTAATTTTGATCTCAGTTCCTGTTAACTGAGAGAGATCTAGTAAGCAAGCAGTGTGTTTTACACAGTTTCAGACCCCAGTGATTTGCTGTCACTGTTGGTAGTTTGCTATTGACTAGGGTGAAGTCAGGCCAATTGCTCACATGTGGGCATTCACCTTGTAGCTCACCAGGTTAGGAGGAGATGAAAATAAAGAAAAAAGGTAAAGGCATGGACTGATAGAATTATATTATAAAAATAGAGTGAAAGAATCAAAATATAAAAAAAAATACTTGAAATTAGCTATGCTGTTAAAATAAATGTGCCTCTCCATTTGACAACTGTCTGGAACGCCAGTTCCATTTTACCCACCAATTTCAATAGAGAATGTGATTATATGTCTAGCTTAGCCATCAATTTTTTATACAATTTTACATTTATATCATGTGCACAATTACATTTTATATAATTATAATTAGATAATTTTATATTTCTTTTTTGTCATTGGATATATTTCATTAAAATTGAAGTAGTACCACAGCTTCATAAATCTCCAGAACTGTTCGTCGTTTGATTTGCTTTTTTAGTATCCCAACACATTAAGACTTTATGCATTTTTTGTAGCTATTCAAAAAGGAAATAGGCTCTTGAATGACTTAATAAAATTAAATAAATCATATTTGCACCATTAGGCTGCAGAGTACATGAGTATTATGAAGGCAACTTATCTTCTAAAGATAATGTTTGCTTACTATGTCTTGAGATTTCAGAAACCAAATTCAGATGTTCCCAGGTGGCCGATTGATGACCAATAATTTTCCTGCAAATTCTATGAATCATAGAATCATACAGTGGTTTGGGTTGGAAGGGTCCTTAGAGATCATCTAGTTCTATTCCCTAGAGCAAGTTGCTCAAAGCCCCATTCAGCCTGGCTTTGAACACTTCCAGGAATGAGGTATTCACAACTTCTCTGCAGACACCACAACTTATCCTGGTTATGGTTAAAAAAAAACACATATTTTTAAAAATTATACTGTAGCACAGTTTTTCATTTTTCTACTGTCCTGGCTGTTGTCAGAGTGAATTGTGCGTCCATGTATCAAATTTTGTATCGTGGGATGAGAACTACAGATGAGGTCAGATCTGCCTGGTAAAGACCTCAGTATTGATCACCATTCCAAACTCTGTCTAAGCTAGAAAATAGTGTGGTCCAAAAAGATCCATCCAATATGTAGAATGAGATGGGTGGTGTGGAGGATCTGATATCCATGCTGTGTACTTTCCTCCATAGAGTAGCTCTAGCCTCAGCCCAGATTCAGTCAGTGGCCATGACCAGCTGAAAAGCATTTGGTACATTTTGGGAGTACATCTCCTATTTAACTCATTTAAAGGAATCTGCCTTCAGTCTTGTGAGATCTGTCCATGAAACATGATGAGAACGACAGCCAGGAGATCAGCTTCTGGATCAGCACACCCCTGACTGAGCCAATATGCTAATATAGATTTACCCACAAAAGATGAGTCTTACACCAAGAACAAACGTGGCCAGTGAGCACCTCTGCCTCTGTAGATGTCAGAGAGGTGGGTGGGACTTTATAGGTCATAGGTTTGAGCTCAGACATGGATCTATTGTCAGAATCTGGTTTCAGTGGCCTCCATTCCTCAGCTGAAAGGAGAATTGCATGGTACAACTCCCTGTTGTGTGGGAAATTGTGCAGATGAGGAAAAAGACTGTGAAGTACTTAAGAGGCTATGTCGAGGAAAAATCAAGTTAGACTATCTTTTCTAACTGTATGAAAAATGCTTCATGAATCATTATTAAAAGCCTTTCCACTAAAACATTTCAGGACTAATAAGCCAGGGAGAAAAACAAGACTGAAGGGTAAATTACCTGTGGGGGAAAGCCATATTCCAGGAAGCAGAGGAAGGTTTGCCATGTCGCAGACCTCAGGGAAGAGCTGCACGAGGGACCAGCTTTGAGCATCGCTGATGAGAGGCCCTGTACTCTTCCACTGTGGCTGCTGAGGCCACTGGGCCTGGCAGAGCTGGAAGTCCCACATACACATATTGACAATTGCCTGTTGCAACTGTTTATATAGGCATTGCAAGAAGTGTATTTTGTTTGGAAAGGACTGAAAATTGTCAGTAGGGTCTAATTCATGGAAAATAAATTTCCAATTCACTTTCTTCCAAATGGCTGATTTACTTTCTCCTACATGGAAATGAAGCATGCAGCCCTAGCTAACCATTGCAACAGTTTGAACAGTGTACAGAGGAGTGAGCAACTAGACATTATTTTACACATATTATTCTGTGAATAATAAGACATTTAAGAGAGTTTCCTTGTAGATGATATATCAACAACAAGCAGGATTTAATGCCTTGATTTATCAAAGTTATGTTTACAGATCATAGAAGTCAAAAACTTAATTCTGCTGGAATTGTTTTTCTCATGGAGATAACTTTGGAAAGCAATGTGCCCTTCACTCAGAGATTAAAACAGACAACCTCTCTGTTAATTTAAATTTACCATACTCATTTGCTAGGCTATCACCTGTTTTAATTTTTCTAGACAAGCAGCTATTGTTCACCAGCCTGTGCATTTGAACTGCAGATTTTGTCTGCATGTAACCCATAATTTAAACCACAACAGAATGCAAGAGCCCATTTGGAAAATGATGCCCATCAGGAAGAGATTCATTTCGCTGCATGAATTTTTGGCAACACACTATTCTTTGTAATTTGTACTGCAACTGTTCTCGTTTACTGGCACTACAGGTGTACCTTTGTGTTTTCATTTTTAACTGTAGGTGATTAAGGAGGAAAAAAAATCCCTCAGTTTTAAGTCATCTATCCCGTATTTGTCAGATTTCCTAGTGCTTGACTTACAGCTTTCTCAATCTGAGTCAGCTTGACTGTTTGATTAATGAGAAAATTAAGCACCACCAACCCTAGGTCTTGAAAAGATCATCAGATTGCCATTTGGATGAGGAATGATTATTATGATCTACAACTGGATGTGACCAAACCTTCACAGCATATAACCTGTATGACATAAAGGCAAAAGCACATATGTTTGCAAGAGTGAGACTTCATTACCAATAAATTTGTCTGCCCCCACGGTCTCCTTAAGCAGTGTTATTTAAAGATTCTGTCCAGGTTGATTTAGTCACATTTCTTCAGTGTTTATACTCAGAGGTTCCATATTTGAAAATAATGGACATATATCAGAACTTTTCATTGTGTTTCATACAAAGAAAAAAAGGAATATGGAACTGAATAAACACTCTTTAAAACTGATTCCTAGTAACTTACTCAAATGGTGTCATGGACAATCAAAAAGCCAGATTTAAATGGCACACCAGCATGGGGGGAATTATCAAGTTACTCACAACCATTGAAATTAGGACTCTCCACTGTTGAATGTATTTCTAGCAGCTCTAGCAAAGACAAAGTCTCAGGATGATGAGAAAAAATGCAGGACACTTTTTCCTCTGGAGGTCTTCTAACCAAAATATTATTATTAGAATTTAAACTTCTTTTGATTCAGTTATTATGCTTAGTAATAAGTAAGGCAGCAAATATGTCTCCATATATTCTCATTGCGTAAATATAGAACTCTTGAGACCTAGCAGTGGAAAAAAATTTCAACTGGACATGTATCAGCCAATGTGAATTAGCATCTTAAATTAATGCTGACACAGCTGTATTGACTAATTACAATCACCTGGGGAAAAAAACCCAAACTCATATCCTGTGAATAGATCATGTTCCTACACATCCCAGACTCCTCCTGCTGAAATCTAAGTTCATCTGTGTTTTTTCTTGAAAAGGAGAGATGTTCCAGATCAGTGCAATTACACAAAAGAAGGAAAACCATAAAAAGGAACTCAATCTTCAGAGAAATGTAGGCTGGATGTTGAGTAGGGGAAAGATAATTCAGACCATCCAAACCAAGCTTTCTCAAAGTTTATTTGGATATTTCATTTAAAGCAGAAGGTTTACTGAATCACATACAATTTGCATGTTCTCTTTAGATCTTTTTTTTTTCTCTTGGTGGAAATGAAATTATAATCTGTTAAGCAAATTACTTTGATGGAAATAATGCTCTGGAAAGCTCTTCAAAACAGTGATTTTATCTTGCAAGCAGCGTAAGTAGTCATATTTGCTGCTAAGTATGCAGATATGTGAAGGAAGATTTGAGGGAAGCATAGGAAAATCCATCTGGAGAGAGATGGCTTGACAAGGCCCTGCTAGCTGGCTTTGAAGCACAGAGACATGCAGGTGCAGCCACGCTGGGTCTGGGACTTGAGCTAACACAGCCCTGTGCTCTGCATTCTCTTGTCCTTGGGAAGGCTCAGGAGCTCAGGAGGAGGAAGCAACAGAGCTTTGATAGCTTTCCATCAGCCATGGCTGCGATTCCTGACGGTGCTTTGAACAAGTTCAGACAACTTGGAAGCAAAAGAGAGTGGGATTTAGTTCTTTGCCTGCCCCACCATGCCTGGCCTCCAGCAGGGCACTTCAGACACCCTACTGTGGCTCTGGCATCTGTGCAGGACTGGCAAATCTGACACAAGAGATGTTTTGCCTTTGGAGCGGCAGCTGGAGGACAAGGAGGTTATTCCATGGCACCTAAGTGGCATTAAAGATCTAGGACTGGATCTTGGAATCCTTCTCAAAGTGTCAGAGGGATTCAGAATAGTGACTTGCTTCAAACTAGATCTCACAACTAGCAGAAGAATTGGAGAAATAAAAACACCATTGGGGTGCACTTTTTATCTTGCAGTTTTGTACTTCTGTCATTATCATGATTCCGGGAAATGAGAACTTTTAAGAACATGTTGTTTTGTCCTATGAATCTTATATTCTTAACTATAAAACAGGTTTTATTTTAAAATGTTGGGGAACAGAAGAACAACATTAATAAAGGCTGTCTTATAATGATTTGTGTTTTCTTTTGCCATCCTTCCCTCATTAATTTTGTACAATTCCCTTCATATTTACAAATAATTCATGGAATATTTGAGAAATCTCATTGTAAATTTTAGCCTGGGGCCCAGTGGACAGAACATGCTTGAGCAAGGCATTGAACTTGGCTTTTCTGATTCATAATGAATTGCTCTAACTGCTAGGCTGTGGTAAGAAATGGGATATGTAGCCCCTGCCATTTGAAGCAGTGTGCCTTGCTCAGTTCATTAAAAAACTTCTTGTAGCAGCTGGCTGTTAGGAAGAAAATCAGGCTCTGGACTCTGTAGGAACAGAGTTCGGGGTCCAAAATGTGAAGCTTAGGCAAGTATATGTGCCCAGAGGTTCTCCAGATGTTTTGCAGTCTCAAGTACTGAGCTCATCCCATGAACTGAGGCAGGACAGTTTGCTGACAGCACAGTCTGGTAACAGGAGCCCAGGCAGTGAAGGCAACCTGCAGTGGTACCTCCCTTTCCAATACTTGTGATCTTTACTGGACTGACTCCAACTCCTCAGCAAGGGTCGGTCTTGTACCCATTAAAATGAATGGAAGTTTTCCCACTGAAATCAATATAATGAGAATCAAAGTCATTCTCATTAAGTACAATTCCCAGAGATTTAAGAGCCCATCATTTTATACTGACTGCTTATCAGTCAGTATAAGAAATGGACCTCATTATGGAAAAAAGCTGCATTGAGCTTTGCATTTTCAAAGCATGGCTTAAATATGAACCAATTAACTTCAAAGTTTTCACCTGATGCAGTGACAAATCATGCTGACAAACATGCTAGTGCTAGTTATGAATCTCCCTAAGCCAGTCACCATGCCTAGGAGTTAAGTCTATAAAAAAGTTTTGAAAGAACCAAAGTTCTACAGTCATGTTTTATAAGAGAACATGAATCACTTATACAGAGAAAAATAATGAAAGGATTTTACTCAGAAAGGTATTTGCCTTTATGTACCTTGATGTAAAAGCACCAGTAAGTTTATATGCTGCTAAGAGAAATGAAGAGAATGGGTTGGTCTCTGAGGACATAAAAGAAGCTTTTTCTTGCTCTCCCATGGCTGCCAGAAATTTTGTGACTGATATTTTTTTAGATAAAAAAAGAAGGAGAAGTAGTCTACAGTTTTCTCCAGGTTTTTTTTTTCCATTTGATTTTTAAAATATTTCATGTGTAAAACATCTTGTGCACTGCTTTTAATGTTGAATCTTCAGACTTTTTTTTTGCACATGTCCCCAAAGTGTCACTTTCTTTAATGTGGAATGAATGTCCCTGACCATTCCTTGCTTTTCTCAAAGTTTTGGAAGATGGATTTGCAAGAAGTAACTTCAGTGAATTCAGAAAACCAAACGGTAATAACCTAGAACAGACAGACACTTCTGAAATCAAAACAAAACAAGACTAAAAAAAATTAGTCCAACTCCTTCTTCCTTGCAGGGCCCCCTAAAACTAAGGCTCATTTGGTCCTTGAACTCTCACAGTCTTGGTGCTGTGACCACTTCCCTTGAGACCCTGTTCCAGTGACCAACCATCCTGTGTGAAGAACCTTTTCCCAGTGTCCAGTCTGAACTTCCCCTGAGGCAGCTTCACCCCATTTCCCTGTGCCCTGTCATCATCACTCACCAGAGAGAGGAGATCAGCACCTGCCCTCCACTGACCTCCTGGAGGAAGCTGTACACTGTGACGAGGTCACCTCTCAGTCTTCTAAGTTTAACAAACCAAGTGACCTCAGCTACTTCCCCAAAGTCGTGCCCTTGAGGCCTTTCACCATCGTTGTTGTGCTCTGGATGCACTCCAAGAGCTTTATCTTGCTCTGATGTTGAGGCTCCCCCAGCTGCACACCGCACTCGAGCCACACGAGCGCCGTGTTCTGGGCACAGCCGCTGCCTCGGCCAGCCCGCGCTGCTGTGCTGCCCAGGGGAGCCACATGAGGGCTGACCACAGACTGGGCCCTCTTGGCCATGCAGTCAGGGACGCAAGGCATCCTTCACCTCTCTTTGGTACCTGTGAGACCACTCCTGGGGAACTTTGTGCAGTTTGGGGCTCCACTGTGCAAATCATAGTGGGACTAATGCCCTGGAGGCCGTCAGGATGGTCAGAGGCTGAAGCACACAACAAGTGATGAGAGACTGAGGAACCTGTTCATTGTGGAAAATAGATTGTTTTGTGAAACTTATTACTGATTTTACTGATTTACTAGGATGATGAAGACACAAAATTTCCCAAAAAGTTTGTTGAATTTCCATCCCTGGTGACATTTAAGCTGCATCTGGACACAACCCTAAGCAATATAGGCTGACTGGACCTTCTTTGTGTGAGGTATTGGACTAGATGACCACCAAGGTTTCCCTCCAACCTAAATTATTCTGTGATGTTATGAAAAGAGGGCATAAAAATGGAAAGATCTGGAGCACATCCTTCCCCTGAGAATAATACTGGATAGAGTAAACTCTTGTATCATTTTGCCTACTTTTAGTGTGCATTCCCTTCTGTGACAATTCAGATTCTCTGGTGAACAAGTTTGCAATGAAAACTAGTTTACAGTGCTTCTGTGCCTCTAGCATTAATTCCTTTATTTTCACTTTGCTTTATCTTGTTTTCTTTGTGTGCAGTTATTTTTGCACTTCCAGAAAAACAAACATGTTTACCAAGGCATGACTTTCAGTTTTAAGTCTCTCTCACTCAGCATCTTAAAGACCCAAATAAGCTGCAAAATGGCAAATGGACCTAACAAAGAAAGGGTTATGTATAGAGAGATAAGGCAAATGAGAAGGAACACAGGTATTATTACAGTGATAAATTCTGAATGGCACCCACAAAAGCAGACCCATTCAGCCTGGCTTTCTTATTCCCAGAAAAGGAACAATAATTTTATATTGAAGAGCAGAACTATCCAAAATAAATTAGGGGTCCTTTAATTTTACATTTCAATATGGCTCAAAAAAAAGATGCGACATAGAAAACCTAGAGCGTTTCTTGTTCCTGAAATTATAGCTTGCAAAGCCATTACCATGAATATCTTAATCTTTCTAAATGATCATTGTCTTCTTAATATTCCTTTGCATAATACGCCACCAGGATTGAAATTCAAGAGCAAAATTTTTAGCCATGAAGCATTTTTCTGCTTCTTTATGTCATCATCTGCAGTTTACATACACATCATTTTCCTGCTTCTTTCTCTCTTGCAGATGTGTAGGTGAACTGTAGTAATTCTTTACAAAGAGTGAATTTTTCTATTCAAAAATTCTTATTTTCTCCCCTCAGCCATCCCAAGAGAATCTGAAAACTGTAAATGAATATAATTTGACTTTGTTCTCCAAGTAGCTTCAGACATTTTTAGAGTCTGGAGGTGCTACTAGACTCACTCTGTCTTGCAGACAAGGCTTTTATAACCCATTTTTGTGTCCCCAAATTAAATACTACAGTCTGTATTTAATGAAACTATTTCTTCCAAAGAGAAAGAGCTTGATCTTCAAGTCCATTTCGTTTGGCAACTTCATCTTTCTATTAAAATTTGGTACACGACTTCTTGCTTAAATATGTCTGATACTAGCTTTTGGATATTAGTATTTACTACTCCCTGTTAGATTAAAAATATTTTAAGTTATAACATTTTTCTTCTCAGTACAGGTCTTAAATATTACAATCAAGTAATCTATTGATCTCCTTTATGTCAATTTTTTTGTCATTACTTTGTACGTTTTTCTTTCTAAAATCTCACCCTAACAGGCCTCTTTTTCAGCCTCTTGAACATTTATGCTTGGCATTCTTCATTTCCTCAATGTATTTGACACCAGAAGAGGAGATTTTTTTTTTTTTTTTTGGTCTTACATTAAATGCCAAGAAGACTGTTTCTATATTCTTCTTCTTCATTTCTTTTTATGTATCAGTATGAAGATCACATCAATCCTTCACTCCTAACATTACACAGTGATACTGCCTTTACTCTCCCTGGAGTCTTCTGAGAACACTTACTTTCTACAATATATAATATAAATATAACAAACATATGTAAAATTATACTCATTCCCTCAGTAGTCTACAACACTCACAGAATGCATTGGCAGTGATATTATACTTACTTCCTGATGAAGCATGAAAATTCAAGTATGTGATGTTTAGCAGCTGGAACTGTCCTTTATTCTCACCAAATATCATCAGGTGATGTACACCAGTAGTTACCAATCCCCAGTGAAGAAGTGAATTTACTTTTACCCTTGAAAAGAAGGTCTGGAAGAGCTACCTTATGTTGTGTGCAATATGTTTTGGACACGAAATGTAATCCTTGTCTTTCAGAAATTGATATGAACTCCTGGCTATACACAATTTTTGTATTTGTCTCCAAATTGAAGCCTCTGATGAAGTCCATAATTTCTTGTCATGCATTACAAAGGGACATTTAATCTTATCTCTGATTTATATAAATATATTTTTATATTTGCTTTGCTCCAGTATACTCCTACTATGAAACAAGAGCCTAGCAATTTACAAGCTCCACATCCCTAGGCATGCAACAAAAATAAGCAGCTCTGCTTTAAAGCTGAAGACTCTTTCAATGTTTAACCTAGTGATTGGTATAAAACACACATCCTCTGAAAGACAGAGATAAAGAAATCCACAGTAGTAAATTTAGTGCTGGGAGAACACACTGCATCTTTCCCTGCAAAGTCACTGAGATATCTGTGACTTATTTATGTGCTATCAAGGGACAGTAGTGGGTGGATTAATCTGAACACTGCTTACATTCCTCTGGTGTTCAAATTGACCTTGCTCACCTCTGGAGCACCACCGAGACCTTCTTGTAATCTGTTAAATCCTCCGTTCATTCTTTCCACCCTGGTGCTAATTTATGTGACCTGCAGTGGGCTGACACTGTGGGTTGGAGTCACCTCTCCCCCCTTTTTAAAGCTGGCTGTGTCAATGCCCACACGTGACCCTGTCTGCCCAGGCTCCCTTTGGAGTCACTGGAACTTGGGCTTATTTTAAACATCCATGTTAAGAGCAATTAAATCACACACAGAAAAGCCTGCCTCTCTCTGTGGATGGTAAACCCAGGACAGGAAAATCTACAGTATAAGTCTGGACATCTGGTCAGGTGAGCCCCACACAGCGTGTCTGACTCTAATTGGTGCTGGCTGCAAGGCTCCTGCCAGTCCCCTGCCCTTGGTGATAATGGGGATGGCAGGAAGAAAAACACAGAAGAGGCTGCTTTGCTTTGAAATACTGATTAAATACTGCAGTGGGTCAAACCAACCCAGTACTAATGCATTCTTAGTGGGAAATGAAAACTATTGTAAGTCATAGCAAAAGTCCTCTCAGCTACTGAAACCAAAGGATGTTCAGTTTTCAGTTTCAATTTAGAGGCAACATTTTCAGCTGCATGTTTTGATTCAGGTAAAAGTGTGGGCAGGCTTTCTGTTCACAATTTAAAAAACCCCAACTTTGACTGATTTATTTAAATGATAACATTTAAAATCCAAATTCTCTGTCTGTGCAAGAAGGCTTTTATTTATTTCCAAAATGTCTCTGAAATAATTCAGAAGGCAGCAACACAGCTAGAACAGAGTATTCAAGTGTGAATTATTCAGTTTAGTTCTAGGCAAACTGTAAAATAATAGATATCGGTGAAAAGAGCACATTGCTAGCAGTTATTGTGTAATCATTGAATCTTCAAACATTTGTGTTGCTCAGAAGGAAAAGGTAAGTTATGCCATCAGGCATGATCCTGCTCACATGGGCCCTGTTTCCCATTGACATATGGACTGGACAACATCAGCAGGTAAGACAGAAAGGGGACAGTAATTGATGCATGTGTGTGCATGCAGTGTGTGGGTCCAACACCCTCACTGTGCAGAGGGAATAGTGCTGAAGAGGGAAATGACTGTTGGATTCAATGACAGCAGGGAGTTGCACAGATGCTTTTGAAATTTGCTTGGAAATTAGCAAAAAAGAAGTATGAAGTATTTGTATCTTAGGAGAGAGGGCATGGAGTGGGAACAGAACACCAGTGAAAACCTTGGTGGCCCCGTGGCTCCACAGCCCCTGCCCAGGCAGCCTCCCTGGGCACAGGGGATGGGGATGCAGGGAGCACCCAGAGGGGGTGACCCTGTGGGTGGAATGCAGGGGGAACCACACCCCAGGATGTACTGGTGCACCTGTACCTGGCTTCCCAGCTGTGGAGTGTTGGGAGCAGTGGGGGTGACATGCAGCCAGGGCAGCCACATCTCTTGTATGTGTGCATATCTGAGATCAGAACTTCTTGAGATCAGCTATAGAAGGGTAATTTTAGAACCTGGTAGGTTACATTAATATTTTGTAACTGTCTAGTGTTTTTGTTTTCTCTTACATTACCAATATTGATTCTGCATAAATGGTTCATGGATTTTGAGTCGATGATCTGTCATTAATAAATCAATAAATGGTTTCAATGCTGAACTACTTCAAACCATGGAAAATTATGTTCAGCTTTTCATTTTGGCATCAGGAAGGTCTGCAAGTAAACATGTCAGTCTATACTGCCATCCTTACAGTGTTTTAAAGAGTTGTTTCAAAATAAAACTCTTAGCTTCGCAGTGCATAAGGTCCTTTAAAAAAAAAAAGCCAAAAAATCATTAGATTTTGCAAGCTCACTAACCCTGCATTTGACACTGTCCACGGAGATAGAGTGGACTGCAGCTCCTGGAAGTGCAAGCATGCAAGGGCATATTTAGAAATGACTGGAAGAAGATAACTCTAATCTAACTTTCTGCCCTGTGCTTCTCTGTTGGTTTCCCAGGGAGTATTCAGTACAAGCAGCATTGCCCAGATTCCTAAGGACTCCATGAAACAGTTCTCCCCAGACACACTTGATGTCACCTTGAATGAGCCCTTCCATCAAGCCTGGTCTGCTGCACAAACTGTTATCTTCACATCAAAATGATCTACAAAAGCAACTGCAAGTGGTTGACAACAGGTTTTTTCTATATTGGAAGAGTCTGGTTTGGAGGACTCATGAGATTTGGTATAGGGAGGACCCAGGCACAGAACATTCCTGGTGTTTCTGTACAGTTGCAACATTCTCCTGGGCTGAATAAACTGTAAGCAGAATTTCTCTCTTTCAGTAAAGCACCATTAACTTCCAGTGCTTTAACACTATTGTTATATTTTTTCACATTTTTCCTTTTTTCCATTTCTTTTGTGACAGTAATTGATTTTGAAAGAAAAATTAATGACAGTAGGACCTGCCTGGTCCTCCAGGTATCTCTATAATGGACATAAATGCACAACCAGCAGCTACTTTAGCACCTCACAGATACATTAACTGGTAACAGCCTTTTCTGGGAAAAAAGGTATGCTACCACTAATGGAATAAATAAATATATATATATAGATGTGTGTGTGTGGAAATACAGGAACATTATAGCAGAGAAGAAGCTCAGTACTACATAATTGTAATTTTCAGAGGGAAAGCCTTTTGTCTTGTCTGGTACTGTGCTGGCACATCCAACCTGCAAGAGCTCTTAAAAGAGACTTCTTTAGAAACAATGAATTCAACAGCCTCTCATGGTGTCCCTCTTCTTCAAGTGCAGCCCTGAAAGAAAACTCCAGTCTTTCATAGCAAAGTACCTGATGCACAGTCCTGCATAGACAATACCCACCAAACAAGCACATTAATTAGTAACTGATCCCTCCATTTTGTCAGCCAGTTGTTTGCTTCTCTGTTCTGAGCATGTTTATTCATTCTTCTCCTATGAGCATTTCCATTAAAGTAGTTGCAAGACCATGGCTGCCTGCCTCCTTTCATACATATAGCTATGCTCTTCCCAGCCTCCCTGCTCCCGGAGATTCCCAGGTTCATTTCAATCAGTCTAGCTTTCATTACAACAGAATAACAACCTATGTTATCTAGGTTTGATTGCTATCATCCAGAGCAAAAATGTATGGCTTTGATTCTATGTGTTCCCTGTGGGAAGAAGAGGCTTCCAGGTCTGGGCAGCACACCAGCTTCTGGTCTGATGGAAATCAGTAAATTCTGTTGCTATCAGTGGTGCAAAATTCGGTAGAAACACACAGTTTATAGCAATATTTGCATTCATGACTGCCTGGATTTTCTGTTACAGCTAAATTTTGCAGGTGATGAAATCCTGACTGTCAAAGTAAAAAGAAAATTACTTTGGGGAAGGTTGTTGAACTGCTTATCTACACCATGGAGAGCAGGAGAGGGGCTAAGACATGTGAAGTGGAGCACTGATGCAAACTGGGGCTCAGCTGCAGGAGGGTTGTGAACCAAGAGATGTTTAGTATTCAGATGCTAAGTTACTAAGATGCAAGTCTCCTCGAAGCAGGAGATTAGGATGTCAAAACCTGACAATCCAGACAATTAAAATCTTCAGCGCTGGAGCCATGAAGTAAGAGGAAGGAGCAAATGGGGAGACAAAAGGGAGGAGAAAGATTTAATGATTCCTTCAGGGAAATTAGTTTCCATTATAATTTTTTGTATTTTTGCCAATTTCTGGTTGACAAATGCATGCCTAGAAAGCAGGAATTTTTAAAAAAAAAATCTGTATGACAACATTCTTTTCAATTAATAGGAATTTAATATTAACTCCTTGTGGGCCCTAGTAAAGGTGCTAAACAAATAACATTCTATAAGTCTGTAAGGTAAAATAGCTGCATCTGGAGTGGGAAAAAAGTGTAATTCCTGATACATGAGAGGAGTCACAGCACTGCCTCAATTATCACAGTGGCTGTCCAACAAATGCTTGCAAAAGGTTTCACCTTGAGACGCATTTGCAAGTTCCCTAGAATGAGGTTTGAGTGTCTCCTAAAAGTCTTGTGAAATAGGAGTCTCTGCTAATTTTCCTCACTTCCATGAAGCCCCCTGTGGTCTGACAAGTATTCCAGTGCTGACTTAAATGGAGGCAAGATATTATTGAGATACTTCCCCATTGATTTACAGTGAAATCTTTTTCTTTTTCTTAGCATGCAGGGGTTTCTGTCAAAACATATATTATTTTACTAATCTAATGTCTGGTTGGTGTTGCTTTTTTCAAACTATTTAATCTAGATTTTGCTGTTTGACTTGAGGATGCTTTTCCAATGTCCTCAGAGTCCTGCAAATCCCTCATGAGTGTCTCAGATCCTACCCACTGACCTCTTGGGTCAGCAGGCTCAACATCATGGGGCAGTTTTCCACTTGCTCTCATCCTCTGATTGCAGCCTTTCCACCCTGTTCAAAGGGCTTGAATAAATCCAGGACCACCTATTTGTATTATGGCTGCTTAGGGCAAGGGACACTGAGGACAGAGACCACCTGGGTTTCAGTCTCAGTCCCCCTGAAGAGTTACACCTTTTCCACACAGCTGAAGGGTTTCAGCAGAAGTGAAGAGCATGCTCCATCCTATGTACCAAGTTGTCTGAGGATAAAGCTCTTTTTTCTGGAGTGTGAGCACAGGAGAAAGGAAGATTTGTGCTGTGGTGTTGAAGTTTCAGTTGAGCTGAAGTTGTTCTCCTGGTTCCCTTTCTTCCTGGTGAATTATTTAGCCTTGTGGCTAATGAAAAATTCATTGCTTTGTCTTGATGTAAATAACAGTGGGGTCTGACTCCTGTCTTATTACCAGATTCAGGAGTTTATATTTTCTGTATTTAATTTGAGCCCTGTTTTTCTCCATTTCTCGTGGTTAAGAAAAGAGAAATAATAGGAAAAGGGTAAAAGGCTCATCCAGCAATAGTTATATTTCTCTGACAAATTTTATGTAGTAGCTATACCCATAGCAAACATTATGTAGGAAAAAAAAGCCCAAAGCCAAACACAAATCTGGGAGCTGGAAAAAGATCCTTTTTATTTATGTACTTGTTTCAACACCATTAACCCCCAAAATGCCAAAGTCCTTTTTCTGAGATGGGATTCTCAATCAGAAAAGAGGAATAATTAAGGATGAGGGATTAGGGGATGAGGATTAAAATTTCTCATTGACAGTGCCTAGTGGGCCTTTATGGATTACATTGCTTGGACTACATCCATAGTACCAGGATTGCTATTACTCTTTCCTGGTCCAGATTAGGGCCATCTGACTGGGTGACAGGATAGAATCAGACAGATGTGTGCCCACTTGCCTCATGATGTTGATTCATGCAAGGAGGAAAGCCAGAGTGAGGGCTGATGTAGGTGCAAAGGGATGCTTCAGGAGATCCCTACATGGTAGAACAGATATAAACTGCACATATAAACTTTCTTGAATGGAGGAGAATATAACTATGCGCTATCAACAGTTAAATTGCAGCCATGGAAAAAGTAGGTCACTGCATTTTTAACTATGGACTCCTTCCCCAAAGTAACAGTGGATTAGCTGATTGAAGACCAAGTTTCACTCTTTCATTCAAGTCACATGCCACATGCCAGCAAGGGATCTGTGTGCACTTGATTGATGCAGTGTCACAGCAGTGCTAAGTTACATGTTTGACTGTCACTGGTGCTGCTGAGGTACAGATGGAAAGTGAGAGCTTGCAATGTGCCAGACAGGGAGGCAAAGGACATGAGAATGGAAGACTGAAGTGGAAATGTCAGTGGGTGTCTTGCTTGCACGAAGGCCTCAGCCCCACAGGAACTTTCATAGCAGCTGTGAAGAAAAAAATTGGAGGAAAATTACCAGTGGCATGAAAGCTCTGGCAGTAACAAAAGGAAAAAGGAAAACACTAGTAATAAACAAAGCAAACAGCCAGTTTCCCAGCCTTGGTGTGTAGAACACATTGCACTGCTTTGGCCATCTTAGACCAGGTACCACAGGGGGAAGAAGTGCCACTGGCAAATGGTACACACATTTTAATTGCTACAAGTTTTGACTTTTTGGCTTGGTCCTCATTCATTGGATCTTTTCAAGCAGCAGAAGATCACATATGCTGCTTTCCTAACATATCCCCCTTCCTAAAATTTTTTCAGTGCCTAAGTAAAGCATCAGAAGTTGCTCCATACCCTTGTGTGGTCACTAAAGTGAGCCAGTGAGCAGCTGAAATGAGTGAAATCCTCTGCTGGTCTCCTCACTCCTGGCATCCCATCATTCTGCTGGAGAAAGGCACAGCTTGGCCTGTCCTACCTGGGCTTGTACTGAATTCCCACTTGGTTGTGGCAGAACCTTAAAAAACAAACTGGTTACCACAGATGGATCTCAAAGCAGATCTTTCCTATATGGGCATTTTTCTCCAGCCTGGTAGCCTGGATAAAGTGCCATAGAGCCATTGCACTGCTGAGCTGTGGGTTCAGCACTAACTGTGCCTGGTGAAGGAGCTGCTTCTCTTAACACATAGTTTTTTTAACATTTTTCAATCTCAAGTGTGATGCACTTAAGTCACATGTACATAATTACATTGCAGCTTTTATTGTAGCATATAAATCCCATTTTCAGGGTCAAACCTTGGGAGTTTAAGTGTAATTGACTTTAAAATGTATTTAGGATTCCAATAGACTATTGAAAGTTTTAAGACTTAGGAGCCTAACTTGTTTAGATGGCCTTGAAAATGTTACCATCAAGTGTGTCTGCTGAAGTCAACAGAATCTGCCAAGACAACACAGGTCAAAAATTAAATCATAAACAAAAGTGGTAGTGGATTCTCATTTTTTACTGTCTCACTTGTACTATTTTAAGTTTCGCTTCCCTAAAGGGAAAAAGAGCAAAGAAAACTTACTTGCAGCAGTTGTTATATTATTTTTAATATTTTTTTTTACATTGCAATGACACTCATTCAATCTTTTTCTTTTTATCAGTTCCTCACAGCCATAGCTGAGTGCTCATGGTGGACTCAGGCAGTTAAGGTCTCCTCGCTGACTTACAGGCAAGTTGATATTGCCAGGTTCAGAAAAAAATCAAAGTTCTCCTTGCAAAGAAATACCTTTAGTACATCTCCTCACTATGTCCACTTTGGTGCAGTTTCATTTTAAGTGACAGAATTAATTTTAATAGGCATCA
>VZRX01024023.1:0-13122 GCA_013398075.1 Notiomystis cincta | reverse complement strand
GGGGCCGGGCCCCGCAGGGCTGCGGGGTGGGCTCGGAACGGGGCGGTGCTGCGGTGACCGCGGCCCGCGATCCTGCGGGGGGGCAGGCGGATGTCACCGTCCCGCGCCCGTGGCGTGCTGCTCGGGCCCCCGAGGGCTCCCTTGCTGATCTCCGTGCGGTCCGTGCTGCGTTCAGCCCTGCAGGACCCGTTCGCGTTCCCGGTTTGGTCCATCCGATGGCAAAGTCTCCTCTTGGTTTGCCTCGGCCTCCGGGAGGTGGGCACGGGCTGCAGGGTGTGGCCACTCCCAGATGGCACATCTAGGGTGGCAGCCACACCCTGGTGTCACCTGCCGGGAGAGTCCTCTGCAGCCTCAGCCCCAAACCCTTTCAGTGCATAAGGAGAGGAAAAAACATCGTACACAGGGACCGAGCTCTATTTTTTTGCAGAAAAGGCCACAGCAGCCTGGGGCAGGAGACAGCCTGTCCCCCTTTTGGGGGCGTGGGGGCTTGGAGAGTGGTTTGGGGCAGGGCTCTGTGGGCAGAAGAGTGCTGAGCTTGTGGGGCAAGAGATTCGGGACTTGTAGACAGCACTGTGAGGGGTGGCAGGGTGAAACGCGGGGCTGCCAGAACCGTGGGAAGGCAGAGAGCCAGGGCTCCACCGAGGAAGGCCGAGAGGGAGGAAGCTCTTCCTGCAGAGGGGAATTACTCCACTTCTCCACATTACATTGAATCTTTTCCCACCGTCGCCTCCAGCTAGACTGTGGGTAGAAGAGGTGCTCCAAGAGGCATTTCAGGCTGGGTGATGGTCAGAAAACCAGGCTGGCACAGCCTGAGACAGGCACATGACCCCAGGTTCATAAAGACCTGCCTAATTTGCATCCCGGTGCAATTAAAAAAAGACAGTTTGAGTAACAGCCTCATCCTGCAGCTGCCTCACCCCATCCCTGCAGGAATCGCACCCAGGGTTGCCTGGTGCTGACTGGGAGAGCTCTGCATCCCACCATCGCATCCTCCAACATGCCACTGCCCCTGCCTCGTTTAATTAGAACCTTCAAAACCTTCAGGATGGGATAATTTGCGCTAAAGGACTTGAAAAGGTGGTGGTGAAAAATTCTGCAGTTCTCATGTTCCAGGGAGATGGGAAGGTCTGGGGAGTAAGGGGCATTCTCCATCAGGGAGTGGAGCTGATCAGGTACCAGTCATGGACTAACTTGAAGAAATGCCAATGGGAATGATCTGTCGCAGCCAAAAGGTGATGAGGAGCCCTCGAGGGCAGGGGAGGGCCTCGTGCTGCAGGGGAGATGGGGGCTCTGTTTCCTCCCCTGCACCCTGGGGACATCCCGGGCCCCCCAGCTGTGGGCAGCCCCGGCTGCTGCCTCGCCTCAGCATTTGCTCCACACCATCTTCCAGGGCAGCAGGACTCCCGCCAGCTCCGCAGGTCCGAGGGCACCCGTGAGCCTCCAGGTGCTCAGGGCAGCCCTTGACCTGGGTGTCCCCTGCCTGCTCTGGTCCCCAGGGCCACCAGGGAGGGCCTGGGCGCTCAGCTCTGACCTGGCAGTACTGTTGCTGCTGCTTTTGTCATTACTGCTCCATTTTGTGTCTCTTTTTTAATTTATTTCTCCCCTCCCCGCTGTTTTTTGGCCAGAACCCACATCATTGCCCCCTCCCTGACCAGGAACCAGAACATGTTGGCTCATGCTCCCAGCTGGGCATGGCACACTCCACTCTTGCCAGGCTGCCACGGGGAGACCCTGGGAATTCCCTTCTGGGAATCACGTTGGTGCCTGCCGTGGTCGAGCAGCCAGGCTGGCAGGTGTCTCTGGGTGACCTTCTCCTCTGGCAGGGTGGTGGCAGCTGGTGGCAGCAAAGGTGGCTGGCTGGTAGTTCCTGGCACCAGAAGAAGAGGGATGAGGTGATGCCTCATGTGCTCCATGTCCCCCCCATGTCCAGGGCTGGTTCTGCCCTGCTCACCTCAGCTTCCACTGGAAGGTGGGGTTGTGGCTGAGGAGCCAGGGGACAGGTGTCCCATTGGGAGGAACAGGGTGTCCATTGCTGCCGGGCCTGGAGGTTTATCCCTGGATTTCTTGGGACTTTTCTGAAGAAGGATCCTGTGCGCTGCCCCCTCTGAGGTGGGCAGAGCTCACCTGGGTTTGGCTGGTGCAGTGACACCGGTGAGAGGTACAGCCCTCATCCTCCCACATTCCAGGGGCTGTCCCCACTCCGACAGCAAACACTGGCAGCAGGCTGGCAGTGCAGATGGAAGGTGACAGGGTCAGAGTGGCTGCCTTGTCCTCCCTGCTGGCAGTCGGGGACAGGGAGTGGTGGGCAGGGAGGCCACAAGTCCTGCGGAGCACATGACAGGCCGGGCTGCTGCCTCCTGTCCTGCTGTCCTGCTGTCCTGCTGTCCTGCTGTCCTCCTGTCCTGCTGTCCTGCTGTCCTGCTGTCCTCCCGTCCTGCTGTCCTCCTGTCCTGCTGTCCTGCTGTCCTGCTGCCTGCTGTCCTCCTGTCCTCNTCCTGTCCTCCTGTCCTCCTGTCCTGCTGTCCTCCTGTCCTCCTGTCCTGCTGCCTGCTGTCCTCCTCTCCTCCTGTCCTGCTGTCCTGCTGTCCTGCTGTCCTGCCGTGCAGCCCCTCTTCCCCCTGCTCCCGAGGGACCCAGTGCTCAGGAGGGACATGGGACAGAGTCCCACCTCCTGCGTGAGAAACTGGATCTGTCATGAGCTCAGAGGCTGACATTTTGAACCCAGCTGCTGGGGCCAAAACAAGGCTGCTCCTGCCTCGGGAAGGGAATTGCATGGATTAAGGCTTTGGGTGGCTTCCTCTTGGACCATCCAAGGGAGTTTGGGATTGTCCTCTTCCTCCTTACCCACTTGAGGCCTCCGTGCTGGCTGGAGAAGTGTGTATTGCCCATGGCGAGCAGCACAGACAGGAGTCAGCAGGCACACGCTGCCTCTGCTGCCCTCCTCCTCCTCCTCCACATCCCAGGAGAAGCCCTGGGCTGGGAGGGCACCGCCGACGGGTGAGAATGTGGGATCACCAGGATAAGGCGGGGAGGAACTTTGTTGTGCCTGGGAGCCAAGGGAAGAGCTGGCAGCCAGGGCAAGGGCAAAGTGATGGAGGGGAGGAGGATACAGTGGGTGAGGAGAGTTTGGGGTGCCAGGGGAGCCCCAGAAAGCAGGTGAGGAGCCCTGCAGGGCTGGCAGGGGTAAGAGGGGAGCCTGCAGGGAGCCCTGGCAGCACTCCAGCCCTTTTCCATGCAGAAGGAGGCTCTGCAGAGTGGCTGGCTGTGGGCAGAACAGGGCCTGCCCCTGTTCCCGGGCTGCCATGCCAGATTTCAGCTCCTTTAGTGTCTGTCCCCCAGCCCTGAGCTTCCCAGGTCCGGCCTCAGTAGCCACTGGGAGCTCCTAATTATAACGGCAGACAAAGAGCTGGGCTCTGACTGCAGCGTTGCATCTGACAGCCTGTGCCTGGGGACGCTGGAAGTGCTCTGGCAGTCCTGGCAGTGGCCGGGCTGTGTGGGGGCTTGAGGCCCCCCAGGAGCTGGAGGCTGGAATGGTCAGCAATGTCTGGCCTCAGGCATCACCCCCAGCCCCCCACTGCTGCTGCTCTGCCAGCTGAGAAGCCCCCACGGAGGCTCCAGATGGCCTTGGCTTGGGCAGGACAAGGGTGGCCAAGGCAGGTGCAGTCGGGAGCAGAGGTGGAGCAGGAGCGTGGAGGGAGCTGAGGCGAGGAGGGAGTTGGGGGCTGAACCGGCCCCGCATCTCCCACGGGCACCGAATGGGCAGGAGCGTGTCCCAGTGTGTCCCAGCGTGTCCCAGCGTGTCCCAGTGTGTCCCAGCGTGTCCCAGCATGTCCCAGCGTGTCCCAGTGGTGCTCCCGTGCTTCTCCCTCCTGTCTCTGCAGCGGGAGCCTGGGCTTTGCCGGAGATGTGCTGTGTGCAGAGCGGAAGGTGCCACCTCTGCGGTAGCTGTGCTCGAAGGAAGCTGCTGTTGTAAACTGGCCAGGGCACACGTACACACAGCTGCCTGCCAGGAGGACATCTCACCCTCCAGCTTGGCCTCAGTCCTGCCCTTTGGAGACCCTCATGTCCCCCCCCTCCCGGGAGGTTTTTGGTGGGCTGTCTCTGCTGGAACTCGACCAGGTGTCCCCCAGCTCTGGGCTGCTGCCGTTTGGGGCTGGGGTACCTGATCCCTTGGGGCAGAAGTGCAGCTCGCTGCCTGCTTCCCACCTGGTGTCACTGACGTCCCACCCTGACGTGTCACTGTGGGAGCTGCAGGGCGGCAGCTGGGACAAAGTCATCGGGGGACACGGGGACTTCCCCCTGTCCTCTCCAGGCAGCTGGGTACAGGCAGGGCCGTCTCTTGGAGACCCTGAGTGTGACCACACGGCCCGAGTGAGTGGGACCCCGCTCTGGAGGGTGACGAGGCTGGCGATAGCTCCCCCAGGATGTTCAGAGCTGCCGCTGTCGGTGTCCCAGCGCTGCCACCGAGCCGATGTGAGGAGCGGTGGGTGACACCACAGGCACCCCCGAGCCACGGCGGGCCCGGCCACCCACGTCCCCGGGAATGGCCCCGCTGCGGGGCGAGGGTCCCGACTACAGCATCTCGGCAGAATCTCCGGCTCAGGTTGTGCCGTGCTGGATACGGCATCTCCATGGAAACCCCCGGCTCGGGCGGTGCGGGCTTGGGAGATGCCATCTCCACGGAAACCGCTGCGGCGCCCGGATGCGGCCGGGATGCGCCGGGCACCGGGTCCCGCGGCGGAGGGACGGGGTGTCAGCGCGCCCCTGGCGCGGGCTGATGGAGGCTGAGAGACCCGGGGAGCAGGGACTGTCCCCGGCACCGGACAGGTTGGGGAGAGCGCTTCTGAGCCTGACGTTCCAACTCCAGACTTGCCTCCCCTCCCCTGCCCTGTTTGTCCCGCACTGTGCCAGGCTCAGCCTCTCGCCTCCGTCCAGTCGGGGGGGCGATCCTCAGCCCCTCTGCCCCCCCGGGGAGCGGAGCTCGGGCCCATTCTCGGCGGGACCGTTTCCATGTGGGGTGGAGGTGTTCAGGGACATGGAAATTCCCAGATCCCAATGAGCAATGATCCCAGGGATCCAGGGGTGCTCCATGATGGCCCCAGAGCTCGCACTCACATCCTGAGCTTGGGAAGTCAGAGGGACAAGATTTCAGCTGCAGAAACAGCCCAGACGAAATATTTTACAGGTTATTTATAGCCTGCATTAAAAAAAAAATAACAAAAAAGAAACAAAAAAAACCCAACCCCGAAAAAACCAGCGACCAAAAGCCTTTTGTTTGTTGATTTTAAATCTGCCTTTTACTCCATCCCGCTCCCACTGGCCTCCCGGGACGCCGGGCGCAGGAGCTCGGCTGCACCGGCAGCTCCCCGGCGCTGGAGCGGCCCTTGCTCTCGGGTGGGTCCCTGCCCCGGGGGACCTCGCGGTGGCCGTGCTCGTCCCCAGCCCCACGGCAGCCCCACGGCCCTGCCCCGTCGCCCGCCACCCGTGTGCCAGCCAGGCCGGGCGTCCCCGGGCCGGGATTAGCCCCCGCTCCCCGCTGGCACCGGGAGCAGCTCGGCCGCCCTCGCCGCTGCTCCCGGCTCCGTAAGCCGGGCTTTGACGTAGCCCGGAAAGTAGGCCAGTAAGAGCAACCGCAGCCGCTCGCGGCTCTCGGGGGACGCGGCGCTGGGGCGGCCGAGGGAGGGCTGCGCGCTCGCACCGCGGCCCCGGGGCTCCCGTGGCCCCCGCGGTGCCCGGCCACAACGGGGCTTTGTCCGTGTTCTCCCCGGCTCGCAGCCTATCTGGCAGCCTGCGGCCGGCCCCGCTGTCGCGGGGAGAGGGCGATCAGGCCGGGGAAGTCCCTGCAGGGAGCCACCCCAGCCCGAGCCGTGACAGGTTCCCCGGCCCGTTTCTGTTCCCTTGCAAAGGGCTCTCTCCCCTTCCCCGCCACCCCGGGAGCTGCCAGTGGGCACCCCTGGCATCCCCCTTTCCCGCAGCAGTCCTGAAATGGGTTATTAATTGAAAAACCCGGAGCTCCTGTGCCCAGTGAATGCATTTCTTCAGAGAAATCAGAGGGACAGGCGTTGTCTCGATGTGGGGGCTCCGTGCTGTAGCAGGAGCCTGGAGGGGCTGGGATGTCAGCACCAGTGGTTCCCCGACACCAGGGTCCCTCCTACTCAACCCAGCAGCTCATGCTAAAGATGTCCCCGTTTAATTTTTAAGCATCTCATACTGGAAGCCCCAGTTCGAGGCAGTCCAGTCCAGTGCTGCTGTTCCTCACAGGATGAAGCAGGTCCAGCTGTGTGGCTACAGCTGTTCCCTCCCACGCTGAGCATCACCCACACTCCGGCTGCCAGACCCACCAGCTCCGTGTGAGGCAGGGATCCACACAGGGATCCGCACCTGGGCAGGTCCTGCTGCTGCTCCAGGTGACCCAACGTGTGACAGCTGCAGACCTGCTTGCTGCACTGAGGCCTGAGCTGGTGTTACCCCTGCCAACCTCGGTCCTCTGCAGGACCTGCCCCTGAGGACTGCCCTAGTGCCATCATCTTCCCGGCCCTGGAGGGAGCATCACACGGGAGCTGCGGAGGTCCCAGCTCAGGGTGGGGCAGAGCCAGACCTCGCAGGTGTGTGTGCCCCCCTCCTCGGGGGCACAGGTGACAGACACCAGGCACGGCAGCAGCATCCTTTGCTGTGGGGTGGGCCAAATTCGGGGGCTGAAGGCACATGGTGGGGGTTTCCCCTCCCTGCAGAGGCCAAGAGCAGGACAGCACTCTGCAGGTCCTGCTGAGCCCGAACCAGCTCTGCTCCGACAGGCGCCCAGGACCCTTTCCCCAGGCACCCTGAGCACCCCGGGGCTGGAGCCGAGGAGCTGGGCTGGGTGCTGGGGCATCGCGTCCAGCCAAACACTCTCCGGGTCGGGGAGGAGGAAGGCAGAGCCATTGGCCAGGGCAGCCGAGGGAGGGCCCCTGCAAGAGGGACAGGGACGGCGGTGTCGCAGGGATCTCCCGGCCTCAGTCCCCGGGGCCTGGGGGGGGCCGGGGGGGGCCTCCCCCTGCTCGGGGCGCTTCACCTTTTACTAAAACAACCCCCTCGCCCTTCACGACATCCCCGCGGCGAAGGTTTCCCATGGCAGAGGGACGCAGGCTCTGCTGGGGCCAGCAGCCTCGCCAGGGGCTCTCGGCGGCACGGAAACGCTCTCTGCTTCCTTTCCTTTTTTTCTCCCCGAGCAACACAGCCGTGGCCCCATCCCGGGCCAGCGCCCTCTGACCCCCCGCCCCGGGGGCTGCGGCGGCCACAGACACTCGGGGTGGCCCCAGGGCAGCCCCCCGAGCGCCGCGGGACTCGCGGGCTACCCGCGCTCAGCACGGGGGGTGCCTGCGCCCCGGCCCCTTCCTGCCCGACCCAGCTGCGAGGGAGAAGGGTGGCCCCGGGGACAGGCCGTGCCCGGGATGGGCTGCAGTGCCAAGGTGGGAGGAGGCGGCCTTGACACGAGGGACGCGTTTCCTGGGATCAGCAGCAGCTCCAGCTCCTGCGCTGGGGCCGGGAAGCGTTTCTGCGTTTCTCCGACTGCCGCTAAGCACAGCCCACGTTGGAAGGAGGGGGGGAGGCCTGGAGGGATCCCTGCCCAGTCAGTAAGGCTCTGGCACATCCCTCCACTTGTGCTGGATGCACCAAGCAAGCCCTGAGCAGCACCTCAGTCACACTCCGAGGGTGGCAGGGCTCGGAGCACGGGCTCGGAGGGCGGCAGCAGGAATGGGGGCTGCCTGCAGCCAGAGCCAGCTCCCAGCACGTCCAGAGCAGCAGCAGCACCTAACAGAGCCACTTCCAGATGACCAGGTTTATTAGGGCTGAGCAGGTACTTTGGGAGTGCAGGTGGACCTGAGAAACACCCTCGAGGCCAGGCTCAGCATTACAAGGTGTGGAGAAAGCCCCTTTGGCCAAGATTTAAAAATCTATATACGTACAAAAACGGGAATTTAAAAGAAAAAGGCACAAGACAGGATGTTGGCAGCTATTCCAGTCCCTCACCATGCCCCAGATGTGCCCCACTATGAGCTCTTTACCAAGCTCTTACCCTCAACTCAGCTGAAGCACCCAACCCTGCGTGGACCCCAAGGACAGGATGGGAGGGCCAAACCTAACCCTGGGCACTGCCAAGGCAGCCATGTAGACAGCACAGAAAGGGCAGCCCTGGGGTTTATTGCAGGGAAAGAGGTAGTAGGAACTGAACAGAACCAGAAACTGCTCCTGGTTCCTCTGCTTGCTTCAGTTCGAGCCCCCAGGCTGCAGGCACAGAGTTACTGTGCTCTGTGGTGCTGGGGCTGCTCCTTCTGCCCAGGCACAGCCTTCTTCCCAGGCACAGCCCTCCTCCCAGGCACAGCCTTCCTCCCAGGCACAGATTTCCTCCCGGGCACAGATTTCCTCCCGGGCACGGCGTCCCCCCCAAGCTGAGCCCCGCTGCCGGGGGCGGTGTCGGGGACGTCCTCGGCCGAGATGGGCTGGATGATGTGGCCGGCGTGGGTGATGACTCGAGGGGCAGTCAGCTTCTGGAAGGCGCGCTGAGTGTTCCACGTGGGGCCCACGGGTGTCCTCATGCTCTGCTCAAACTGCTGGTGCCGCTCGAAGGGGAAGGGCAGCTCGCTGACCTGTGGGGACACTGCAGGGGTAACGGCCCCGAGCCACCCAGCCCAGCTCTTCCAGCCCACGCCGTCCTCAATGCCCACTGCTTTTCACTTGTCCAGGACCCACTGGACTCTGCTTCCTTTTCCACTGCCAGCAGAGCCCAGGAGGGCTGGAACAACCAGCACCAGCACCAAAGGAGCAGCCCTGTACATCCCTCCTCCTTCATTTCTGAGCCGTTTAAGGGACGCATTGGGCAGGGACCGTGGGCAGGGATTGCGGAGGTTTTGGGAAGGGATGACAGGAAGGCGCCGGGCTGGCCCAGGTGCCGGAGCTCTCACGGAGACCAGGTGTGCCCACCTGATGCGCCGCCGCGTGGATGTTGCGCTTCTCGCTCATGATGACGTGGGGCAGGTGCTGGTCCTTCCGCGGCGGCGCCGGCGGCGGCTTGATCAGGAACCTGTGGGCAAGTGAGGGGTCAGGGCCGGCACGGGGCTGGGTGGCCCCTGAGCTCTCCCCCACTCACCTCTTGACCTTCCTGGCGCTGGGTTTCAGCCCCGTGCCGCCCCACTCGCCCCAGCCCGGCAGCACCAGGTTCACCGGCTGCGGCTTCGCCGCCTCCTCCGCCCTGCGCTTCTCCCGGCGGAAGTCGGCGACCACATCGTCTCCAGCAAAGGCCTCCGTGATCACCCCGCGCTGCTCGATGCCACCCTCCTGAAGAGCACAAGGCAGAGTAGGTCTGAGGGTTACTGGGGAATTGGGAGAGACTGGGACAAAGCGGGAGGCACTGGGAGAGGTTTGTGGGTACTGGGGAGAGTGGGAAGGATGTAAAAGTTACTGGGAATTACTGGTGGGGTTTTGGGGTTACTGTAAGGGGGTTTAGGAGTTCTGGGAGTTAGTAGTTTGGGGCTTCCAGCTACTGGGAGGAGGTTCAGAGTTACTGGTTTGGGGTTACTGGGTGTTACTGAAGGGAGGCTTGGGTTTACTGGAAGGGAGTTTAGGGTTACCAGGATAGGGTTTGGGACTACTGGAAGTTAATGGTTTGGGCATTACTGGTTGGGTGTTTTGGGTACTGGGGAGCACAGGGGCGGCCCATCCTGCTCACCTCCTCCTCCAGGACCACCGGCAGGCTGGGGCACTCCATCTCCTGGGGCTTCCCATCCAGCACAGCCTCCAGGCTGATCATCTTCCTCTTGGCTGGTGTTTTCTTGCTATGTCTGTCCCCAGCCATACCCTCCTCCTGCCGCTGCGCTCGCTTCCCTGCTCTCGGGGCTACCGGCTTCTCCTGCTCCTCCACAGGCTCCTCCTTGGCCAGACTCTCCACATCCTCCATGGTCTGCAGGCGGCGCAGCTGCTCCGAGAGCAGGAGCTGCTCCTGCGCCTGAGGGGGCGGCTCCAGCCCCGCGCTCACCAGCTCCTGGGCACACACTGGGGGCACTGGGCTGTCCCCCAGCTCCTGGGCACACACTGGGGGCACTGGGCTGTCCCTGGGCTGCTCAGCACCGGCCTCAGTCTCATCAGCACCTACATGTTGAGGGTAGAAATGGTCACTCCACAGGGCAAGAGAGTAAAGTCAGCTGTGTGAAACCAGCCAAAAACTGTCCCCAGATTCCCCTTCCTTCGCCCAGCCCCACAGCACTCCCAGCCCACACAGCTCAGGGCCTCAAGCTCCTCACCGTGCTCCTTGCTGTGCCCCTCAGGGTTCCCTGTCCGCTTCCGTCGCTTCTGCTCGAAGTCTTGCAGCAGAGCTTCCTCCTCTGACAGTTCCTCCTCCTCCTCCTCCTCCTCCTCCATCTCGTCCTTGCTCTCCACAGCACCAGGCCCTGTGCCATCTCTGGGACCCTCGTGTGCCTCAGGCTCTGGGGCCAGGCCACTGGGCTTGCCCAGCATCCAGGGATTGGCCCCAGTGGCGCCGGTGGGCACAGGCAGAGCCGTGGTGTCCTCCTCGGGCAGCTCACACAGCTCCTCCTCGGGCGGCTCCACCCGCACCTTCTGCATCAGCTCCTTGTTCCTGGCCAGCTGCTCCTGCATGGCCTTGCGGGCCTGGGGGACACCGAGGGGCTCTAACACAGGGCAGAGACAACACTCCCAACCTTCCCTGCCCACCTCAGCCTCTCCCCTTCCCCACGCAGTGCTGAGGACCTGGTCAAGACATTTCAGTGTATAAATGGGCTTTTAAGATAAGTAAACTTTATACCATGGCTTGGAGGGACAGGACAAGGGGGAATGGCTGCACACTGACAGAAGGCAGGGATAGATGGGATATTGGGAAGAAATTCTTCCCTCTGAGGGTGGTGAGGCCCTGCCACCGGTTGCCCAGAGAACCTGTGGCTGCCCCATCCCTGGCAGTCTCCAGGGCCAGGCTGGACAGGGCTTGGATCAGCCTGGGATAGTGGAAGGTGTCCCTGCCCATGGCAGGGGGGTAGAACTGGATGAGCTTTAAGGTCCCTTCCCACCAAACCTTTCTGTGGCTCCATCTCACCTCGAGGTCATACTTAGCCATAATGGCCCTGGATCGGGCCCACTTCCCCTTGTTCTGGTGCTTAAGGCTCATCCGCTCCTGGGGGAAGAGAAGCGTCACACAGAGCTCCCCAGGGAGCAGGGCCCTCCTGAGGGATGGGCCAGAGGTGCCAAGGCAGCACCTGCATCCTGAGCTGCTCCAGCTCCTCCAGCCGTGCCAAGGCGGCCGCAGGATCTGACTTGTGCAGCTGCTCAAACTCCTTCAGGGCCTGGCGCCTCCGGCTCTTCTTGAGCACACGGTGGTACCTGCGGCACAGGGGCGGCTCAGGGCTGGGGGCCAGGGGTGGGGCAGGGCACTCCAGCCCCCCCAGCATGGCCAGCCCCCCCAGCACGGCCAGCCCAGCACGGACACAGCCCCCCCAGCATGGCCAGTCCCCCCAGCGTGCCCAGCCCAGCACGGGCACAGCCTCACTTCTTGCTCTTGATGCGCTTGGCCCGCCGAGCCTTGGCCTCGTAGTAGGACTGCACCGCCCGGGCCTTCTGCAGCTCTGCCCGCCGGCGCCGCGCCTGCCGGGAGCACGGGGCGGGGAGAACCGGGTGAGGGCTGGCGACAAGGAGGAGGCCCCCAGGGCCAGGGCTGGGCGGGGCGAAGCCTCACCTCCTCCAAGCTCATGGCCTGCAGCGAGGCCGCCTCCGCCGGTGTGAGCAGCGGGTCTGTGACGGGCTGCTGAGCCTTGTGGAGCAATCCAAAGACCTCCTGCTCCAGCGGAGTGCGGGGCTGCTGGGGCGTGGCAAGAGGATGAGGAGAACTGCAAGGGCCAGTGCTCCCCTGGATGTCCCCACACATTCTCACTGCCCCCAAGCAGCTCTGTGGAAGGCCCAGAGAGGTGCCCTCCCCTTGGGGCACGGGGTGGTCTCAGCCCCACTCACGGTCCCACACCACAGCCCCTGGGTACTCTCCCAGCCACATGGCCAGGTAAGAGCAGGTACAATTCCTCCCACATCAGAGAAATGGCCTCTCAGCCAGGCAGCACTGACCTGGTGGCACCACACGAGGAGCATGGAGCAGGAGCTCCGGGCCATGCAATGCCATGTCCCTCCAAAACAGACAGGGACCTTGGGCAAATCGACGCGAGTGACAGGTGTGACCCTCCCTCACCTGAGCACCTGACAGCTCCTAGGGATGGCAGGGGCTTCCTGCCAGCAGCAGGAACTTGCATTCAAAACCAAACACGTCCTTGTTTTACAAGGAACGTTTCCAGGCACGCAGGATTTGGCAAACCAAACCCCTGTGTCTCAGCACTTGTGGCCAAGGGTCACTCCCACCGGCCTGGCCCCGAGAAGCTACAAGGAGAAGAGGGACAGAGCAGGCTCCAAACCCTCTGCTCACACCTTACCTGGCTTGTCCCAGAGGGAACTCACACATCACACTGTGTGAGGAGCACAGGCTGCCCTTTCCCCCTTGCTGGGCTCAGCGGGAGCTGCCAGCGTGTCAGCCCCAGGCTGGGCCTTCCTCACGGCCAGCACCGCCCCCAGCAAGGCACAGAGAGCGCCCTGCAGCGCCCTGGCCGAGCCCCGGGGCCGTGCCCACCTGCCAGGCCGCGGTGGCTCTCTCCAGGGGCGTCACGGAGGCCGTGTCCTGCCGCAGGGGGAACACCAGCTGCTCGGCGCGCCGGTTCTGCAGCACCACCTGCTGCCACCTGCCCACGTCCTTCGAGGTGGTCACGTAGGCCGCCTCCCGCACCACCTGCAGGACACGGGACGGGCAGGGAAGGGCGCTGCTGGCAGCAGGAGGGGCTCGCCGGGACCGGGGGCTCGGCTCAGAGCCCCGGGCTCCCTGCACTCACCCTCTTGGCCTCCTCTTTGCTGAGCGGCAGCTCCACCGCCGCCTTCCGCTTCACTCTGGCCAGCTCCTTCCTCACGCTGCCCAGCGCGGATTTGGGGCGGGCGGGCTGCAGCAGCTCCGACAGAACCAGCTTCTCCCCGGCACCTGCGCGCACGGTGGCACTGCCAGGTGAGGGTCTCGGCGGGCAGCCCGAGCCCAGCCCCGAGCCCCGAGCC
>VZRX01024013.1:0-13278 GCA_013398075.1 Notiomystis cincta | reverse complement strand
AGAAGCAGATGCTCACATTTCTCCAGCCCTGCCGTGGATGCAAGGTTTTATGAGCCCTCCCCATCCCACCTTCATCAGGGCCACTTTCCCAGCCCAAATGTGCTCTACCAGGAAGGAGGAGAAGCCAAGCAAGGAGAAGAAGGAGGCCTGTGGTTTATGGCCATTGTTTGGGTCAATAATGTATCGATTACAATTTTGTGGGCTAAAAGCGTGACCTTTTAAAGGGCAATTGGCGCCTGTGAGATTTGATTTAGGAGAAAGAAAAGAATTTAAATTTAATTTTCACTTCGTGTTTCATTTGGTAGAAGCTTGCAAGACTGCAGACGCCACAGCTGCTTTTTTGGGGGGTGGGAAGGTGAGGGTTTGTTCCTGGAGCCATCACAAAGAGCTTCATTTCAGGGTGAACTCTGTTGGTTGTCTCTGCTCCACTGCTCAGCACTGCAGAGACATGAACAGGACACAAGGCACCAAGCAGAACATCTAATCCAAAGCTCAGCCCAGTAAATACAATGGATACTGAATATCCCACACCAAGGAATGATGCCTTTCTGCCCTCTAGGAACAGCCTGACCAACAGAGGTGGTTTCAGGAAAAAAACCCACATTTTTAGGTCTTCAAGCACCTGTTTCGTAGGAGGCTTTGAATCTGCAGGTGTAGTTTTGCCCAAGTGGTTTATTCCCATTATTCTCCAGCTGATACAGTCCTTAATCAGGGACAGACAGCTCTGCTGGGGCTGAGCACCCCTGGTCCCCTGCAGCCCCACACCAGCAGGATTCATGGAAGGGGGGCAGACTGGGATGCAGGAGCTGCGTGGGGAGAGGGGATGGACCCTGACAACAGCTCCAGGGACAAAAATAGAAGCAGCAGGCCGAGGACAGCTGTTCCTAGTTTAAACTGCCAGTTTTTAATAAGCTGTTTTGCTCTTTGAAAAGCACTTTTTTGTCGTTTCATAAATAGGAGGAGGGGCCAGGGCAGCATCATCGGGACGTCACCTACTTTGTCACTGCTCCTCTCCGGATCCTCAATTTTCCCCGGGTGCCATCACATTCAGGGCTTTCAGCAGCACAGAGTGACTGCAAGGAAGACTGAAGTCTGCCATTCAGTTTGCCAAGACATCTGGCAAAAGCATTGTGTACAGCTGAACATTTCATCACGTCTGCCAAGACATATTCATTTTGGATTAATTTTAAGACAGTTTTTAAAGTGATGATGAAGGATTATGCCGTGTGCTTCAGCAGCATTAAAAAAGAAAAAATCATCTCTCCTCTTTAAGTCTCTCATTCAAATTGTCCCAGTTTGGCAGCTCCACGGTGTATTGGATTGGTGATCTGGAGGGATTCACCAATAGTGACATTTTCATTTATCTGAGTGCATGTAAGTGCTGTCACAGTCCATGGGTGGTAGCAGAGCCTCCAGCACCAAACAGGGCTCCTTGCAGGAACTCATTTGCAGGCAGGGAGCACAGCCCCAAAACCCGAAATGCAGCCACCCAGAAATACCCCAGCACCGGTGATTGAATGGTTACGAGCTGTGATCTCAGCTGGAGCCTCACAGTTTGGGGTTAACTGCCCTCGAAAAGCAAAGCCTTTCCACAGCGCTGTTTGACTGCAGACAAACTGTCTGGTCAGGGGCTGCAAAGGAGGGATGTAGCTCACGGGTTGCTGCTTTTGAGAAAGCTCATGTAACTCTGCAGTCACTTCCACTGCCCCATCAATTTCTCTGGGCACCCTGTGCCAGGGCCTGCCCACCCTCCCAGACAGCAATTCCTTCCCAAGATCCCAGCCAGCCCTGCCCTCTGGCACTGGGAAGCCATTCCCTGTGTGCTGTCCCTGCAGGCCTTGTGCCCAGTCCCTCTGCAGCTCTGCTGGAGCCCCTTGAGGCCCTGCCAGGGGCTCTGAGCTCTCCCTGGAGCCTTCTCTTGTGCAGCTGAACACCCCCAGCTCTGCCAGCCTGGCTCCAGAGCACAGGGGCTCCAGCCCTGAGATCCTTAAAGTCTCTTCCAACCCAAACACTCCATAATAACTTTAAAGGATCATCTCCTCTGCCCACAGAACCTCCCTGCCCTGCTCCTTCTGAGTCGCTGCTCCCAAAGTCACAGCAGGAAGTACAGCTCTGCTGCTGGGGTCAGTGGAGGTTGCAAGAGCTGCCCTTTTGTCTGTGAAATGCCATTATCTTCAGCTGGCAGAGCTGTTATCGGGCAGTGAGCGCTGCTGATGACGTTTGCTGGTGCCTCACGCCGGAGGATGGCCCGGAGCACTCGTCCGGTGATGTCACGGCAGCCGCTGTGCAGGGATGTCCTGCCAGCGGGCTCCTTGCCTGAAAGCGAAAAGAACAGGGAAACTCCCTGACTTGTGATCCTTTCCCTGAACCCTTCACACACATCTGAGCGTCGTGATTGACCTGTGCAAAGGGACCATCAATGAGTAACTCTTAATTAAGAGTTTAAAAGTCAGCCTTCTGGCCACGCCCAAAACGATTCCCAGCCCCATCCAGCCTAATCCCCGCCACCAACCCTGTGGCACGCAGGACAAGTCAGTCTCTAGGGACACCTGCACCCTGCCGAGAGCTCACAGCCACCTCGGCTCCTGCCAGGACCTGTCCAGAGCTGGGGCTTCAGAATCCAGGGGCTCGGGATGAGGCTGTTGTGCCTTGCTCTCAGATGTGCAGCTCTTACCTTAAACACTGCTAGTTGTCAGCAGTGACAGACAATAAATGTGAAATAATAATAACAGCTCCCTCAAACTCCCAAATTAACAGTGAATCAAACACAAAAGCAGCTGGGATGATGGATTTTACAGTATTGCCAATACCAATGCTACAAATTTTTAGGTGAGGTGGCCAAAGAGGGAATGGGTAGAAATGGGAAAGGATTTGCAGTGGCCAGGTGATTCTAGGAAGTGCAACCATATAGAAAACTCCTGCTCTTCCAGCACAGAAGGTGGAGTTTTTGCAGACCAAGCCCAATCCATTAGGAGAGAGCCTGGGGCTGACTAAATACGAGATTTGACCTTTACTTGGCTGAATTAGACAACATATGCAGTGATAAAACCAGTAGAAAAGGTTGTACAAAATCTTTAGAGTTTCCAAAGAAGGGAAGGGAGTTGTTTGCTTCTTCCTTTCCTGTTTAACTGGTACATCAACAATCTAGTGGCACGTACAAAACAGCTTGGGGTTTGTTTTTCCCCCTGTAACTTGCCAATACTGTTTGGGTTTAGGCTATTAGGGTCAAGAAATGCCAGGAAACCTGGCAGGTTTTTGGACTGCTTTTGCCAAAATGAATGATGCCCAATGCATTTGTGTCTTCCAAACACTCATCTCACCTTCACAGTGAGATCAAGTTTCACTCTTGATAGTGAGGAAGGAGGATTTCTGCCTCGCCAGGGACCGTGCATAAGGCTCCACCAGCACAGCTCCCACTTCACCAACTGGCACAGAGCTGGCTTTCCTGCCTGTTTGGTCTTCTGGATGGAGGGTCCTCTGACAGCAGAGCTGCCTCTCCTCCTCAAGGGATGGATTTCCCTCTCCAGCTCTCGGGAGCCCAGGCAGGTGGTGACAGCAGTGATCAGCACTCAGAGGAAGAACATTGCAGCAGAATCTCAGAATGGTGTGGGTTGGAAGAGACCTTAAAGCTCATCCCACTGCACCCTCTGCCATGGGCAGAGACACCTTCCACTGTCCCAGGGTGCTCCCAGCCCCAGTGTCCAGCCGGACCTGGGACACTGCCAGGGATCCAGGGGCAGCCACAGCTGCTCTGGGCACCCTGTGCCAGGGCCTGCCCACCCTCCCAGACAGCAATTCCTCCCAAAAAAACCATCTCATCCTATCCTCTGGCACTGGGAAGCCATTCCCCCTTGCCCTGTCCTTCCAGGCCCCCTCCCAAAGTCCCTCTCCAGCTCTCCTGTCAGTACCTTCAGGTACTGAAGGCCACCATTAGGTCACCCCAAATATGAGCATGGCCAGGAGAAGGTCCTGGTGCAACACCCACCCCACACCCCAAACCCAGAGACACCATCAGCTGAAATGGACAGGACAGAGAAGCTGAGGGTGCAGCAACACATCAGGTCTGGTCTTGAGTGGACAACCCTGTCCTTCCTCTGCTTCCCCCCACCGCTGCATGCTCCCAGTGCCCCTCCAGGCCACAGAAACTGTGACCATTAAAGCTGAGCTGGCAAGAGGTGACATTCCACGTGACACTGCAGCATGACACGTTCCTTCTTTCACCAGATGCTCTTTTGGCATTGATTTACTTTATACAATAAATAAAATTACATTCTTCTTAATGGCACATCGTGGAGGACATTATAAAACCTTGTGCATGTTGGGCCTGGTGGCCATGCCAAGACCTGTGACATAAAACACACCACCTTGTATTTACTGTTTTATCTTTTTTATTTTTGTAATTATGCATAATAAATCTTTCACACAAAGTAATGAAAAGGATCCCTAAGGTGAAGGAAAAACAGAGTATTTGTGACCATACCAGACTGCAGATCTCAGGACACTGCCAGGCCCACGTCACGCTCCAGCTCTTGGGAGAGCCAATGGGGCCAGCATGGATTTCTGCCTAAATCTTGGTCTGGCTCTGCTGTTTTGGCCTTGGATGGTAACTCCAGCTGTTGCAAACCAGCTGGGACCCGGGAGCAGGGCATTTCATGAAACACAGGAGGAAATGAGGCCATCAGGAGAAACCCTCTGCACCTCAGTGTCGCCCCATCGTGGGGACAGTGACAGAGAGTTTCCTGTGTGATGACACCAGCGTTGGCTGGCTCAGCAGCTGCTCTGGCCCATTCTGCCAGACTGCTGCTTCACGTGCCCCTCTCTTGTAAAAAGCCCTTTCACAGACAAATCGGGTTTTCTGCAGTCTGACACCTGGCTGAGCAGGGTCTGCCCTGGCAGGGCCTCTCTGCTTCTGCTCACCCCGGGATGTTTGAGCAGATGAACACTGAGCCAGCCCAACAGCTTCAGAATCCACGGTTTAAAAGTGCATCTTCAGACTGACCTTGCTGAATCTGGGCAGCCCTGCTGACTCACAAACACTCTTAGTCTTTTGATAAAGACAAAATTACAAATCACTACAGTAACCAAGAATAGTTATCCCCTTTTGACGTTTGCTCAAAGACCAAAACAAAACAGAATAAATCCAAAATACAGATCAACTTATGTGCAGCTCAGTCATGGTTCATTCATTTCCCCTATTTGCCTAAGAAAACACTGCATCTCCAGTCTTGCCATTGCCTTTTCTCAAAAGCTTCTGCCATTTCAAAGTCCTAAATGCTCATGGGCTGTATATATCCCTTTGCAGCTATATTTAAATGAATTTGGAAAGCTTTTTTTTTGTGTTTTTTGTTTTTTTTTTTTAATAAGCCAGCATTTCCATTTGTGTAGGACTCAAATGGACTTGTGTCTCTAAATAAGCAGATAAAAGGAAAGTACAATCTTAGCACATCCTTCAGGGGGGACGAAATGGTGCAAGAAATTCTATTTAAAGCCATTCAAAGGACTTTCTGAAAGCAAACGCACCCGATTCCTCAGGTCAACAAACAGAACATGCTGGAGCAGGCAGTGAATACAGAGGGTTGCCACACATCTTCAGGAACTAATTCCTCAAAATTGAAGTTTTGGCATGCAATGCACTGGTGACAGTCCCCCACACAGCAGCACGTGGGACGAGGAGAGTGGGTGCACGTGTGTGTGCAACAGGCATCCCCAAAATATGATCCCCACTTTGAAAAATGAGATTTCTTTCAAAATCACACACTTCTTTTGCTTTTCCCACTGCTGAAACAGGTATATCAGGAAAGGGCNACGTGGGACGAGGAGAGTGGGTGCACGTGTGTGTGCAACAGGCATCCCCAAAATATGATCCCCACTTTGAAAAATGAGATTTCTTTCAAAATCACACACTTCTTTTGCTTTTCCCACTGCTGAAACAGGTATATCAGGAAAGGGCACTTGAAAACAACAAAAAAGAGAGTAGTATTTTACATTCAGATAAATTTATACTTCTGCCATAAAACTTTAAAAGCTAACAGGAGGTTTTCAACACAGAGCTTTGTCAAGGATCCCCAAAACACACTGTCACCATTACGCACAGGTTTACAGGACACTGGTCTATTTTACAATCTGGTAATTATTTTCTTTGGACTTTTTTCCCCCCCCTTTCCCTACACATTCAATTTCCAGGAACAATTTTGCACAGGAGCACAGAAAAACAAGTCTGTAAGGGACCTGACTCTGAAAGCAGGTGTTTCTTGCCCTTTGGAGAGCATTTGCCAGTCAAACAACAACAACAACAAAAGACTTGCTATTGAAAATCCTCCCACAAACATCTAAATCAAGTGTTTTGAATCTGCCTGGGAGCTAATCTGATTAAGATGCTGCTTGCTTAGTTCCCTCGGATGACAGCATAGACAGCAATTTAAGGGCTGCAGCCTTGACAGTGCCACGGAAACGAGGGGCTGTGAGTGAAAACACAGGATTAGGTAACAAGCAACCCACAGCAGCATCCAAGAGACCATAAAAAGCTTGACCCAAGGAAGCTGCCTGCTCAAAAGAGCCAAAAATACAAACGCCGCTTCCAAATCAAAGCCTGCAATCTTATTTAGCCCGTTAAGTTAAAAGGATGATCAGGTTTGTGGTTGGTAGTAACATCATACCCCATGTGTAAGGCCTCATTTTCATCAAACAAGCTCTAGGTTATGGACTATAAACACAAGGTTGCCTACAAGCCATCAGTGCCCCACACCAGTCTGCCCCAGCATGAGGCTGGGCTGGACACTGGCTCTGGGGTCAGGGGGGCAGCTGGAGGGGGTGAGGTTGGAGGGGGAGCAGAGGTTTGATTCCTGTAAGATGGAGTGGGGCCGGGCTGCCGGGGTGTCCTTCAGCCCGAGTCCATGGTGAAGAGCTGGATGTCACGGGGGTTCCAGTACAGGGCCACGGCAGAGTTGTACACCAGGGACCACACGTAGGGGATGAAGAACTCCTCGGGCTGCTCCTCCTCCACGTACTTGAACTTCAGCTCGGGGAACTTCTGCAACAAGAAGCCAGAGTCCAGTGAGGGAAGGTTTGCATGTCTGCTTGCAAACACACAGCCCACATAAACACTGAAGAAAGAGGTTCGGTGAAAAAAAAATAATGGAAGGAACTAAACCATTAGAACCCAAGGAAAATATTTATAGGATAAAGAGATCATTTGTAATTTCTTCTTTGAATCAAATGCTACATTAGCATATTGTATTCCAGCCTTTTATTGTTGGTCACAATCCATTTGCCTGTTAACGGGCTAAACACGTCAATCCTTTACAAAACACAAAGGTCTTAAGGAAAACTCCTTTTTAGCAGCCCCTCAGAAGTCTTTTTGCTTGTGCATGTACAGACCTATTTCTTGCATTTTTTCTTAAAAAACATTTTGCTACTAATTGTATTTGGCTCCATAGCAGGGGAATCCTTTGAGAAGGCTGAAAGAATAAACACAGTTTGTGGTATCACAGGATCACAGAATATCCCAAGTTGGAAGGGACCCACAAGGATCATCCATCCCTGTCCCTGCACAGACACCCCAACAATCCCACCCTGGGCATCCCTGGGAGCAGTGTCCAAGCTCTCCTGGAGCTCTGGCAGCCTCAGGGCCATGCCCATTCCCTGGGGAGCCTGGGCAGTGCCAGCACCCTCTGGGGGAAGAACCTTTCCCTGGTACCCAACCTGACCCTCCCTGGCACATTCTCTGGTCACCAGAGAGGACAGACATGCTGCAACCTCAATTTCCCATTTTTCTCATTTTTTCACTCCCAAAGCAGTGCACACCGCAAACCCACCGGTTTAGGTCTTGGTAAGTGTGTATTTTGGAAAGAGCTGAGTCTACTTTTGCAGTATGCTCTTCACTTTATCCACTTCTAAATGTTGTCTGTGTCTGAGCTTGGCAGAATCTCAGGCAAAAGCCGCATTACAATGATCACTAGGGTAAGATAAAACATGACCCATTTTATTATTTATAAGGCTGTGGCTAAGACTAAGAATAAACTCTATGGTGTGACATGATCAGAACAAGCATAGCAATGGCTAAGAAGCCTCTTTGCCCATTAATAATGAAGGGATTCCCTATCCTGTTTCTTGAGCTCAGTGTCCTGTTTCCTTGCCTTATCGGTACAAGAATTCTGGCTGGATCAGTCTCCTTTGAAGGGGCATTTCTTGGACATCTGGTTTTCAGGGTTATGTATTTAACTGCTATGCTCCCAAATTCTGTTATTTGTATTCCTGGAGTCAGAAAACATGGAAACTTGTGGAAAATTGCAGAAAATGTGGATGTGGCACTTGGGGACATGGGTTAGTGGTGGCCTTGGTGGTGCTGGGAGAGCAGCTGGACTCAAAGATATTGGAGGGCTCTTCCAGCCTACAGGATTCTGTACTATCTCTGTTCAGGGAATGGAGGCAGCTAAAGATAAGGTTGTTAAAGGCCCTTCTGCATCTAACTCCTGTTGAGTTCAAAGCCCAGAATCTCAAAGGTACATCAGCAAATTTAATTTCCTGTGTCAGACATGCAGTTTGTGGTAGAGAACTCTCCCACAGCCATTTTGTGCACCTAAACCACTATTTACCACCTCTTTGCAACCCCTCTTCTCCAAGTCTGTTTTGATCAGCCTGTTTAATCTTCTGCATCACTTTGTTTTTTTCCCTTTTAGGTACCTCACACCCATACTCACCCTCTCACTTCCAGTCTCCCAGCCTACTGCCACCCCAGCTACCTTCCACTGCAACCTTATCCCCTCTCTTCAGCACACTTTTCTCTTTTGTACTCACCCAGGCTTTCCTTTTTCTCACCAGCCTTGTGAGATCCTCCTTTTCACTGACATTCTCTCTCCCTTCCTAACATAGCTCCAAGTTCTCAAGCTGTCCCTACCTTCTCCCTCTGCCAACCCCCAACCAAGCCCTCATATATATTTTCATTGGTATTTTTTATTTTGAAACCCTTATATTCTACCCTGCTTATCCTCAGTGTAATCTTCCCCACTTCCTTCCAAAACTTCCTGGCTTGTGGTCAGTGTAGACAGGAGCACTTTCTGTTCAGCTCTGCATCAGCAGAATGAAGGGTTCAACCTCATGATGACACCATGGCAACACTTGCAGCCCGAGGAAAGTCTTACACAGCTGTCACTCTTCACCCCAGGGGTGCCTGCACCACAGGACTGCAGCCCATGGCAGCCCTTCTGGGAGGGAAGGGGGGGGAAGTGATTAAAGATGCTAATTTGAGTTGAATTAAACACAATTTTTTTTTCACTGGCTACTGGCTTTGCAGACACTCATGGCAGTAGCCTGGGACCATTCTTGGGCTCTCTTAACAAACATCTTCAGCCTTAAAACAGTAGGCAAAATTACATCAGGAATTCCAACAGCTGCATCTGAGATGCTCAGGTCTTACTATCCCATTATGTCCCAGCTGGAAGGGCAGCATAAAATGGCTCAGGTAGCATTCATGTTTTCAGGCAATAAGCCATGCATTGATTTTATTATTCAGGCTCTCTACGGGCTGATCGATGTTGCCGTTTATTGCGATCGTGCCGTAGCAATTTAATAATCAATTTCAGATTAAAGGCTGTAACTCACTGCAGTCAGCCTGGGCTCTCTGACACTCAACATGTGCTTTCAGCCTGCAGAGGTATCTTGGAAATGCAGACAAGGAGAATGAGAGTTTTAAGGAGAGCAATAATATACACTGCTACTACATACACACAATTTTGAATGAGTCCATATAAAAAGAATGTAGATAATGGCAGGAGTGATGGATTTTGGATGGCCCACCTGAACAGGCTCAGGACAGCTCAATGCATTGCTGGTCACACAAGAAAAATTAGAATTCCAGGCCAGCAATTCAAACCCACCTTCTTTAGATGACTGCAATGACCCACAGCTGTGTGCTGGCCATGTTTTCTCATTCATTTAAAATGAGAAATCCTAGAGGCCCAGCATGGAGAGAACTGCACCAGCATCTTTAGGGTGTGGATGTAGCACTTGGGAATATGGTTTAGTAGTGAGCACAGTGCTGCTGAGCTAATGTTTGAACTCAGTGATCTTAGAGGGCTTTTCCAACCTCAATGATTCTATGATGTAACTTGCAAGATTAACCATGGCAGCCATCCACTGCTGAGATAAAAAAACTACCCCCACTGTTTCACTAACAGGGTGTGCACTGAAAACAGAATTTGTTAACAAACAAAATCATCAAAAGTTTTTTTTTCTTTATGAGAGTGAGTTTATAACTATTTGTAACAGCAGGATTTAAACAGCATGTGAAAACCTTGATCAATGCCAAAGGCTTTAAGATTTTCAAAAAGCTTTTCAAGATTTTCAGGTGACAGTCCAAGGAATGTTTAAATTCATATTTGTGCCATTTGTCTCCTGAATGTCCTTCTCCAGGAGGAGAGCCTTGGCTGTGTGCTGCAGATACACAGGAGGTGACACTGTAAAGCAACCAGGCCACATAGGTCTCAGGGCACTCCCAGCAATAACCCAGCCAGCACTGGTGAGGGCTTTATCACAGTGAACAAAATTCCCAAGGTGGCACATCAAACCAGCAGTGCACAAATCTATTTTCTTCTGCCTTGATGCTGTTTGTACAGCTTACTCCTGGAAAGACATTTGCACCCCAGCTGGTGAAACTCTGATGAACCTGATTTTTCACACCACTTGAAAAAAGAGACCGTTCTAAGGCATCTTAAATGGCATTCTTAATGATAGAGGAAAAGCCTTGGCATGGGATGAACAATCCCATTTTTTCCTTCACCATCGTGTTTGTTTGGATGGTATTGAAAGATGGAGCCCCTCTGCTCTGGAGCCAGGCTGGCAGAGCTGGGGGTGTTCAGCTGCACAAGAGAAGGCCCCAGGGAGAGCTCAGAGCCCCTGGCAGGGCCTCAAGGGGCTCCAGCAGAGCTGCAGAGGGACTGGGCACAAGGCCTGCAGGGACAGCACACAGGGAATGGCTTCCCAGTGCCAGAGGGCAGGGCTGGCTGGGATCTTGGGAAGGAGTTGCTGTCTGGGAGGGTGGGCAGGCCCTGGCACAGGGTGCCCAGAGCAGCTGTGGCTGCCCCTGGATCCCTGGCAGTGTCCAAGGCCAGGTTGGACATTGGGGCTTGGAGCACCCTGGGACAGTGGGAGGTGTCCCTGCCCATGGCAGTGGGTGGGATCAGATGGGCTTTAAGGTCTCTCCCAACCCAACCCCTTTTTTGATCCAATATACAATACTGTTCACATTTTAAGTTACTGAACTCCTTGCCTTGACACAAACAGGTCCGTTGGAGCCATTATTTGCATTTCTTTCCACTCCTTAGAGGGACAGACAACCCCAGATAGTTTAAAATAAACCAGCCTGAGAAAGTCCTTGAAAACGCGAGAGACAGAGGTAACATTACGGTTTGAGCGGCACGGTTTAAAGACAGACACCACTTATCAGCTCCAGTGAATCACCTCACCACAGCACCCTATCTTGTTTTCTTCTGCCAGACAAAGCAGAAGTCAGATTTAGTGGTTGGGACAAGGGTACAAATGAGACAGACTGAGAACTTTGCAGACTGTCTGCGTTGCCAATCACATGATTCGATGAAAAACCACGGGAAGTCCGATGAACAGACACAGAACTGAATTGCAGTAACTCCCCCACCACAGAAGTTCAACAACATCGGGGTGTTTTGGTTTTGGTTTTTGTTTTTTTTTGTTTTTTTTTTTTTTTGTTTTGTGTGGTTGNTTTGGTTTGGTTTGGTTTTTTTTCAGTTAATGCTGGGGAAGAGAAGATCATAGCCAGCGAGCAGCACCTGGCCCTGCTCCAGGCAGCGCAGTGGCATCTCAGCTACAATGCCAGAGCCATACATTAAATAAAACATCCCCTTCCCTTCAAATGAACCCTCAGAGCTGCTCTCAGGCTACAGCGTTATGTCAGTGGATGATCTCTACTCAGATAATGCAGGCAAGGGCAGATGGAGCTCCTTTAAGAGCAATGCTTTTGCTTCTTCCCCGATCTAGATATTCTGCTGGATGAAAAGGAGCATTCATCAAAGATACGGGGCAGTCGCTGTGGAAAATAAAGAAATTAAGGAGCTGGATTAATAAAAAACTGGAGAACTCTCTTTTCCTCGAGATCTGGTTAGAAACTCTGGTTTCTGAAACACCAATCAAGCACGAGTCAGTATTTTCAAAAGCAGGTGACTCTTTGAGCAGAGAAGTGCTGTTTTCAAAGGAGTCTGAACGCATTTGAGAGTCAAATTCATGTGAACTTTACATCAATCCAAAGCTTCAAAGTCTTTCTGAAAATGGGATTTCTGTGTGTTTGAAAAGCTTACCATGAGTCCTGTTTGGTAACCTAATGACTTGATGGCAAATTATGTGTTTCATATTGTTTCAGCTAAATATAGCAGTACTGCCTGCAGAGCATCTGTAGGATTGGACCTCATTAGCAAAATACATCAAATGGCAAGGGGAAAAAAGGGCTCAGGTTCAGCACTGCACCAAGCCTTTATTATAGGGTCTATAATGAACATTTACCCCAGCAAGGATTACCCCTAAAACCTGCCTTGCACCAAACATACCAATCTGTGAGGATTTTGGGCAGAGGAATGACACCTGTACTTGTCTGCCAAATCCTCAGTAACACTTGGAAATCTGGTCTCCAAAATACCAATCTAAGTTAAATTAATGGACAAGGATCTTGGAAACAACTCAACAATCATCATCAGTGGTACATTGTTCAAGGTATGGATACACAGGTACATATGGAAGCATTGATATATTTGGGTTTTATATAAATATGAGGACTTGAGTTCTCTAACAGAGCACAGTTCATGAAGAAAATGTCTCAGTGTTTGCTCTTTGATACTCACAGACTGAATTTTTGCAATTACTTAATTCTTGTGGGGCGGTAAAGCCGTTTCACCTTTCTCAGGTTCTGTTCGTGTCTGCAGAGCTCCTCTTTGACTTCAGACAGAAAGTCTTGTGGCTTTAGTGAAATATCTGTATGGGCTACACCACACCTGCCTGATACCATCTTTTTCTCCTCCTCAGGCTCACAGTGTAGAGGATGATGGTGGGGAGATGAAGGAAGCAAACAGGAAATGTGCTAGACTAAACTGAGCCACACATCTTCTCAGAGATCTGCCTAAGGAATAGGTGCAAACGGAAAGACAGTGAAGAAAACGGGGGCTTGGAGCATGGCAGGGAGGTTCAAAAAGAAATAGAAAACTCAGGCTAATGGGAGGTTCAAAACCATCTGTGCACAAGCTAAATATAGTAAGTATG
>VZRX01024006.1:1058-16091 GCA_013398075.1 Notiomystis cincta | reverse complement strand
AAAAAAAAGGAAGAAAGAAAACAACAACAACCTAACCCCCAGAAATCAAATCCATGACAATGACTTTAAATGTGTAGTATGTGGTCAGTGACATATGAGTCACTTGAGCCTATCTTTATAAGAGTAGCAAAATATGAATAAAACACCCAGCTGGCATGGTGCCACTGTCCCTGTAGCTATATCAGAGCATAACAGCAGCCTGCATTGTCAGCTAGAGGCTTATTGTCATCAAGGCCAGTAGAAATCCTGGTCCTGGGGCTCGGCTAGGAGTCATCCTATACCTCAGCCTCCTATCACAAGCCTTCCTTGGAGCTGTCTTTCATAGCTGTATTTCTTTTCATACCCCCACTTCATTTTCATGATTCCAAGAGTTTCCAAAGGAAGGAGTAGCAGGTATGGTGTCTCTCCTGTCCCAGTTATATTGCCCACAAGACTCACAGCTCTGCAGTGCAGGCTCAAGCTGCACTTGCTGGATGTGTCTGGGCTAACATGGGAGCTGGCTGCTGCCTGCCTGGATTAACAGTCCAGCCCACTTTATGTGATGTTACCGTGGACCTTGGCCAGGTCCATCCAGGTTCTCCATTTGGGGCCATGAGTGTGGCCAGTGCTGAACCACTGCCCCTGCTGTCTGCAGCACGGAGAGGTCCTGTGTGAAAAGGAGATTGTGTGTAGAGGATATTGGCAAGGCCTTTTGAAAGGCTGAACTGGCATCTGTCAGGAACGATGTTGTCACGGCTGACTCTGCTCCAGCTAGGTGGATAGATTGGGTAAAGCCACCCAGGTGCCCTCCAGCTCTGCCACTCTGTGACAACCCCCTGAGAGCAGTCTGTGACACACTTAGCTTGGTGAGCCATCACAACCAAAACATAAAGAGGAGGCAAGAGCCTATTTTGGTTTGGGAAGAGAACCTGTAGTAAATTAGTGTGCTTCCAAACCTGTGATGGTGTAGATACAGCTATAGTGCAACTGCAGAAGTTGGTAGCCTGCCATAGTTTAAAACAGGGTCCATCTCACCCTCTGCTGCCAAGGAGCAGACTAGAGGGAGGTTGGAAGGGCAAGATGAGTTTTCCAGAAGAGGCTGGCCTCCGATGCTACGTCACTCCTTGGCAGCGTGCTGACAGTGCGGCCGCGTTGTGCTGAAAGGTCAAAGCCATTCAGATCCCACCTTGTGGCCCCCGGTTCCCCCAGGGAGTCACACAGCACACGTGCCAGCTCACTCCCACCTCCAGCCCCAGGTGAAGCAGCTGTCTCCCTTGGAGAGGAAACCTAGAAGCGGGAGGAGTTTCCATGAGGCGTGGTCGGGAGCACCAGCCCGGCGGCATTGCTCAGCAGCAGCCCTTAGCCCCTAACCCAGAAGAGGGGGTTCTTTCACCGGCTCTAATGGCAGTAACTCATCAATTCCCAAATGAGTGAGGGCGTTACACAACCAAGGAGGCAGCGGATCTCATGCTCCTATCACTGAGAAGGAGAGGAGCCCTCCCCCGCATCTCACCAGAGCAGACAGTGAGCGGGGTTTCCTTAATGGGAATCCCTCCACTGCTTCTCCCCCAAATCCCAAGCTCCTGTGTGTGGGGTGTGCTGCCTGTGCATCAGATGGGTGGAATGAGGCTGTCGACTGATTTCTCATTCAAAGGTTTAGCTGAAGATAGATGTGAACTCCACACATGTATTTCAAGGGAAGTTTTTTCAGCAAGTGTAGTAGGCTCAGTCTGAAATGCCCACCTCTATCCACCCCTCTCCCTCTGGAGAAAGGAGGCAGCTCAGTTTGTTGCCTTTCACTATATCTGTTTGTAAGAAAGTTGTGAGGGAAAAGCTCAAATATGTGGGCTGAACACTCCAAGACAAAAAATAACAAAGCCAAAAAACCACCATGATCCTCTTAAGTGATCTGACAGCTTGAGGTTTACCCTGATGTTGGTGAAGGCCAGTTGGGGAAGGGCTTTGTCCTTTCCCAGCAGTGTGGTGTGTGTGTGTGCAGGGCAGGTTAAAAAAGACTGGTTGGGAGCTCTCCCACATTCCCAAACTTTTCAGCATCTTCCATCACCTAACTTTCATCATTTCCAAGTTTAGAAGCATTTACAAGTCACTGATTAGTCTCACCCTGTGACTGCTCCTGCTCTATGCTGCTGGGTAAGGGAGCACGACTTACCCAGGTCAGGCCATGACAGAAGAAAGAGAAAGCCTGAGGAACATCTGCTCCCAGTGTTTTCCTACCTGTCACGTCATATCTGTTCTCTCTGCATGCAACTTTGGGAATCATTTGGTGCCTGAATGGGTTTTCCTAGGAGACTGGGGGTTTATCTCCATGTGCAGACCTGATAAATTAGGTAACTGCCATAGCTGGTGAAGGCCAGCTCCCTCCCAGGAGGCTACAGAGGAAGATGGCTTTCCCCACGTGGAATGGCTGGGGAGAGGGGCTGAGCCCTGACCAGGAGGTGGAGATGGAAGAAGGTCACAGCCCTTCAGGAGTGGAGTACCCCAGTGTCACCAGGACAGCCCTCTGGGAGAAGAGCTAAAGCTCCCTGCACCAGGTATCTGGACAGCTCTGCTGGAGCCTCCTCCGGCCTCTCCTCCCCAGGAGCGAGGAAGCTCTGGGCTAGGGCTGACTCAGCTCAGCAGGGGACAGGAGCAGGACCCCCCTGGGCAGCCCTACCAGCCCAGGGCAGTAGCACTGTGACCATAGGCAGCTCCAAGCCCCACTTGCCACAGCCAGGCTGAGCACAGGGATGGCTGCAACATGGAAGGGCCTTGGAGGCTGCTGGGGCTGCCTCCCCCCACCATGCTGGACACCAGATGGGGAGGGCAGCTCTGAACAGGACATGTCCCTCCATGAGAGAGTAATAGGAAGATTACTGGGATCTCTGCTTTTGTAAATCATCCTGGCTGTGAAGTAGCTAAGCAGAAACATCTAGGAGAAAAAAATGGAAGCATCTTCTTGATCATGTGAAGGGTGTTGCCCTAAGATGGAAAAACTGTCTTTGAGTCTCAGCAATGCCACAGACTGTATCTATAGCCTTGGGTAAGTCACTCAACTTCTATTTACCCAGCTATAAAGTAAGTGCAAAGGGGTTTGTCCTTTTGTCTTTATTATTTTCTTTATCTTCTCTGTCTCTTTTCACATACTAAGCTCCTTGGTGCAGCCTCTTAATACCCAGCATGTCTATCTCCTCACATGTTATGGTGCAGATCTTATTTGGTTGTTTACTTCCTCCCATAACATAAATAAAAATTCACTATTAATATTCTTGTAGAAATACTGAGACTGGGAGAAGCTATTTTGAGAATGACAGGATGGAGGGGGAAAAAAAAGGATTTTGTTAAAATGCAGTCATTGCCCTTCCTAAGCGAGGCTGAGTTAGCATCCTAGAATTGGGCAATAAATGCTACATTTTTTTCCTGTGTCCATCCCTTCTTTCATCCATTCTGAGCTGAACCTTTCTGCTGCAGTGTATGTTCTGTCCTCAATTAAAAAAAAAAAAAAGAAAAAAGGAAAAACCCACAAAATAAAATAAACCCCTGATAATATAATTCCTCTTCCACTGCCTGAGTCTCTGCACCAGGGAACTGTGAACAATCTCTCGGTGCAAACAGCCCCCTGTGTAAAAATAGCAACACAACTGCAAACTTCAGGGTAATCACTGCTTGATTTCAAAATATTTGTTCTGCTCCTGCCCTGTCCTTTATCTCTCAGGCCTCTATATGTCACTAAAGCAACATTCGACAGCTCCTCGCCAGGTCTGCCTCCTCCAATGTGCTCCATCATTATTAATGGAAACAATCTCCATCTCAGAGTATTTAAAAATATACCCTTTTCTAAATATAGGCAATCTGCGTGTGCTTAACTACTACAGGGCAGAATGAGAGGGACCAAAATATTGACATGCACTGGGTGTGTATAATTTGTTTTGATTCCTGCTCGCCCCCCCCGCCCCCCAGTGCCTATCTGTATATTACCCACACACCTTGGAGGAAAATCTGACATTATTTAGCATGAGGAATGTAGCTGCTGCTTGGAGCCTGGAGTTTCCTTTGTTTATTTTTCCATCCTCTGTCCAAACGGTGTCAGCGAGAGCGGAGCTTACGGAGCTATTTATAGCCTCTCGCCACACTAGGCTGCACCTTGCCAGCAGCACAGCCCCAGCCCCAGCCCCGGGGCACGGGACAGGGCAGTCCACGGGGCAGGGCAGGGCACAGGGCCCCGGGCAAGGAGAGCAGGGAAGGGTAAAGCCTGCGAGGCGACCAGGGGCAGGGGGCAGAGCAGAGGAGGTGTGCAGAGCAGGGCACCGTGGCGTGCAAGGTGCGGAGGAGCTGGGGGCAGGTGGACAAGGAGAGCCGTCTCTGGTGCTTGGCAGGGGACAGAAGCTGTTTTGGAAGAGATTTGAGGAGGGAGGTGTCAGGTAGCTGGTTAGCATGGGGGCTTTGAATGAAACCATCTTGGGGCAGCCTTTGCCTGGGGGAGTACTTGGGTCAGAGTGAGACCTGCCTTTTTGGAGGTGGGTTTGGGGGGATGCAGACACATCCCATCTCACCCAGTACAGCAGGAGAATCTAAAAAAAGAGGAGTTTGTCCCAAGGGGAGGGGGCAGCAAATCCAGCGAGAGTCATAACTGGGACTGGGAACTGTGGGCTTGCACGGCCTGTTGACCCAGGGGACTGGGTGCAGAGTGTGCTCCCCAGCCCTTCCCTGGCACCATCCCTTTTTTGGGGTGCCAAGCTCTGACCTTGGCTGGAGCAGACAGGCAGAACCATGGCATGTGTGTGGCAACCCTCAGGAGGGTCTCGCTGCCTCCTCCCCAGCTCCCTCAGCTGTCACTGAGCCTTTGCTCCCCCCACCGTGCCTGGCCCCTCTCCCGGGGGGTCCTGCCTGCTTCCTGTGCCCCACTGGGGACATTTTCCCTTCCCTGCTCGTGGGTGGATTTGATTCATGCCTGGTTTATAAGCAGATGTGTGCTGGTGGCAGTTCCCTGAAAGGGGTGAGGGCAGCGTACCCAGCGACAGAGGCAGCTCTGGGGCTCGGTTTGCGGCTGTGTTCTGTTGTTGTTAGCATTAATAAGCTTGCCCTTGGTGCAGTCTGCAGGGCTTGAGGTGCTGACTAAGGAGCAAAAACCCAGGGAAGGTGGAGAGCGGGAAAGAGAGCTCGATTTGGGAGNGACAGAGGCAGCTCTGGGGCTCGGTTTGCGGCTGTGTTCTGTTGTTGTTAGCATTAATAAGCTTGCCCTTGGTGCAGTCTGCAGGGCTTGAGGTGCTGACTAAGGAGCAAAAACCCAGGGAAGGTGGAGAGCGGGAAAGAGAGCTCGATTTGGGAGTGTGTGTGTGTGTGTGCATGCCCTCCCCCGAGTACATGTCCAGAGCCTAGGGCCACCCTATTTTTCTAACGGGGTGCAGGGAAAAAGCTGCAGTTTCTGCTTGAGGTATTGCTTGAGCTGGCAGGGAGAGCTGGGCTGGCCAGATGGAGGGATGAGAGGGAGGCAGGGAGAGAGAGAGGCAGGCAGGGATGGGAGGAGGGAAAAGGGAGCTAGACACCTACGCAAACACAGAGTGAGAGGAGATCCTTGGATGCAAACACAGACACAGGCGTCCTCCTCCTCCTCACATGCCCCTGATTCATTTCCACATGCCATACACGTGACATGCTAATTCAGGGCTACTACAGAACTCCAGGGCGAGAGAGGAACAGCAGAGAGAAATAAAACCCAGTAAGGCACCAAACTGCAGATTTTTAACGGGGATTCAGCGCAGCTCAGCCGTGCCCCCGCCCCGTGCTCCCTCGGCGGGGGCAGAGCCCGGGTGGCCTCGCCGGAGCCCCCCCGCCTGCTCATGCCCCAGGCCCCCCCGCACCACCACCTTGCGGGAGTGGCTCCACGTGAGCCCCGCGCAGGGAGCCGGCGCGGAGCCCGCGCACGGCGCAGCCCTGGCCGGGACGCGCGGTTACATCAGCGGCGCGCTCCGCTCCGCGCCCCTGCGGCACCGCCGCGCCGGGGCGGCTCAGCCGCTGCCTGCCCTCCGTCCCGGCACCCAGGGCCTGGCCGGATCGCCTCTATTTTTAGGCACAGGCACGTAAGCCTCCTGCGCCGGGGGGCGAATAGCTCCAAACAAGCTCGCTAGGAACCCGGACATCCCCGAGGTAAATGTAGCTGCCCGGCGGAGGGGCAGGACTCGCTCCCCCTTCCCCACCTGCCGCCCCGGCGCTTCGTGCCCCTCCACTCCCTCCTCTACTCCCAAGCCACGGCAGGCTGCCTGCCCTGCCTGACTCAAACAGGCACATCCCCACTGTGACAAGGAGCTGGAAAGGAGGGAAGGTAAAATACAGAATACAGCTGTGGCTGCAGTGGGCTCAAGTAACTCTGGCAATATGACTGCTCTCACCCCACAGGGGTTTACACCAGGGTAATGGATAGGACAGCTTTATCCTCTGTACCTGTGCCTTTGCCTGTTTTATGTGGTGCTTTCTTACCATCCACTCTTCCAGTGCTGGGTCCAAAAGGAACGAACCACCTGGATTCATAATTTCTATCATGCAGAAATAACGTCAGTACAAAGAGCTGTGCAGCCCATCACCAGCCATCTTCCTCCCACTCCCTGTTTAAGGCTGCATCGATGCAAAGACCTGAAGAGCTTCACCCTCTCAGGCAACACCAGGTGTGCCAGACACATGGGCAGGGGAAAGCAATTTTCCTCTTCTGAGATTCCCCAGCATGGGTAGGCAAGGACTCTCACCTCAGCCATCCCAGACGAGCCAAAGAGGGGACAAAACCCCTGGTCCACACCAGAGCAAATGTGGTGAGAGGTATTAGGACCCTCTGCACTGCACTTGGGAGTGGTGGTGGCCACAGCAGCAGGACTGGATCTCTCCCCAGCAAACAGCCAGTGGTAGTGGGGGCTCCCAGTGCCCTTTGGAGTTACCCTGAGCACCCCCAGTTCCCACTTGATGGGGGCTCACTGGGCATGATGCAAGGAAGTTAGTGGAACTGATGTCTTTGTAGCATGGAGAACCAAAGATATTTTGGGCCATATTGTATCCTTAGGATGTCTTTGGTAACTGGACTAACCCTCCGGACATTTTTAACAGGAGCTCCAAATTTAGTAAGACAAAAGCATCTTTGCCCTCTCCTGGGTAGAATCTTGTGTGTTTTACCTTTGAAAAGCATATTGGAGAAATTTGGGATGCAGTCCTGGTAATTTGCTCCTGTGAACAGGTGGCTGTTACACTTTTTTCACCAAGTGTTGAGTCCCCTTCTCATTTTGGGGGCCAAAGGAGCTGGCCCCTGGCCCCAAGAAAGGTAAGGTACCAAGCTGCTTTCTTCTGCATTTCTGAGGAGGAAAGAGAGGTCTAGTTTACTGGCTTAGCTCTCCCCACATGTGGAAGGGCTTTATTTGCTAGACTGAATAGTTTGAACCAAGACCTAAGAAGGAGAATACAAAGCAATTTCAGGTTTAGCTGCCATTGCTTGTGTTAGAGACACTCTGCTCACTCAGGAGAAGAAACTCGTGTTGGTTCATGCAAAGTGCGAGAGAAGAAGGTGGAAAGCATTCGAGTTAAATATTCCACCCAAGTATTTTAAACTGACAGTCACATGAACTAAAACATCCCACAAGCTATATAAGACTGTGTAAGGCTTACTGAAAAACAAGGCTTTCTGTCTAAGGCAGAGGAAACAAAGGTCATTCATAACACCCACTACTGTTTGTATTTTTAAACCTTTATTATGTCCATTCTCAGAAGCCCTAATCATGATCGAGGTCTTTGTGTGTACAGATATAAAGGTAAGATACCAACCCAAAATGTTTTTAATGATGTAGACAGACAGTTATGCTGAAAAAGGCTGCAGATATGAACATGCACAAGTGTGTGTCTGTGTGGTTTATGTCTAGCATCCTGTCTCCTCACGATACCACCCATGGGCACCACAGTGCTGGATGCTGCCCCCAAAATAACAAGGAAATCCTTGACCAAAGAATGTGCAACTGCAAGTAAGGACCAGACTGCCCTGAGAGCTTAGTTTGAGCCTCCCAAGCTGCCACACACATGCCAGCATTGCAGTCCAGGAGTCCTGCCTCTCCCTGTCTCCAGTAACCATGAGACAGCACTCCTGCCCACATTTGCAGAAGCAAAGGTTTTATTTTTTGTAATTATATTAATACCTGTTCTTCCCTCATGCTAGCAATTTGTTTGATTTCTTGTTTATTGCTTTTCACCTTCTACCATCTATAATTCAGCCACATAGCCCCCAGGAGGTGGAGGACTAAATCCTCATTTTACAGAGACATGCCTAGGAAAGGAGTGATATGATAGCTGGAATTGGATCCTTGGCATCCCTAGTTCCTAACCCAAGACACAATCCCAGAGATAGCAATCCCACAACCTGTGATGCCAGGGATCTTGCTGGCTTTTGGAGGTTTGTTCTGGCTTCTGTCTCCTTGGGTTTTGCCGTGAATAACAACTGCAGGATCTGACCCTGGTTGTAAATGAGGTCCATGGGTGGGTTGTGCACTGTCAGTCTTGCTTCTTCTCCTCTGGTCTTTAATCTTGTATTTCCCCAATCAAAGTGTTGTACCTGGATCCTCTCAGGAGTCCCTCTGTGGATTAGGTCATGGGATTCATGTTAGTTCTCAGTAAAAACTGCTTCTTGTGATTAAACTGCTGCCATAGTCGACCCCAGAAAATCCCGTGTTAGGGACTGGAAGGGGTGAGGAGAGAAAAGGCTGTGGAGAATCAGCTCCACTCACGCTCTCTAGCGAGTGTCTGAGCCATATAGGTCAGGCAGAAGCCATTTGCTGTGCTGTACCTGCTCCATGCATGAACAGGGGGCTGCACTTTGCATATGTGTCAGCTGCCTTACTTTTCAGTTTGATTCAACTAGCTAAACCCTTCTCAAAACCCTGTAGAAATCTATATCCCTCTACTCCTCAAGCTGCTGCTTTTTTTTTTCTTTTTTTTCTTTTTTTTTCAATTCTTTTTCTTTTCTGTGTTTCTTTGCATGCTGTCTTTCCAGCCCATCCTTCGAACACCCCGGCCATCTCTTAGGTTGCCGTGGGCAATTTTTAACCTCTGTGCAGGTTCGAGCGAAGCTTCCCCGCGCCCGAGTCCCCCCGCCGGGGTGCGGAGGGGGCTGGCGGTGTGGAGCAGGGAGCGAAGTCAAGCCACAAGGGGGCATGTGCTCTTCTAATTCATAAAATGTGCCTTCATTGACAAAAAAAGCTGAACAATTGGTGAATGGTGTGTGCATAAGTTAATGCTGCTGGAGAACACACGGGTAGTGACGGGGGAGCTTGGCCGGGGGGCTTATGCCCAGCGAAACAGAGAGATGGGGAGAAGGGGTGGGCGCTTAAAGTGCACCTGGGGTCTCTCTGTGCCTCCCTCCTGCTCTCTGAAGCAGGGAGCTCTGCTGAGGGGAGAGTCAGACAGCCTAATTCTGCTCCCAGATTCCGCTGAAAGTAATGACAGCAGCAACTCCAAAGCCAGGAAGATCTCTGTGATAGTCACAGGCTCGAGCTGGCTCTGGGGATGCCTTGTTGGGTTTGTAAGGTTTTGTAGCAAATGCTCTCAGCTGCCAAACATTTTTAATTCCTTCACTAGGTGACAGCAGAGGAGACTAATGGCTAAGAAGAATATTTACAAGCAGAATATTTATTTCTAAGCAAACTTGACATCCACCTCCATCTCCTAGCCTGGTGTGGCTGAACCCATCCTCACCGTGGTAAGTTCCTCACCTTTTGCTGTCTCTTCCTACCCTACAGCATTGTGTTGGGGTTTGGGTGGTTTCACCAAAGGGGGACCAGTGTAGGAGGAAGAGAGAGGGGCTGAGCACTGAATAGGAAGCAGGGACCCCTGGGGATGCTTTAGCCCAGCCCTTCTATGGTCTCAGGTGTGTGTGAGTATTCTGATGAATTGAAGCACTAGGAACTGCTGAAGAGCATCGTAAAGTCTTGCTTTCAAACAAATCTCCCAATGAAACAGATAAAAGAAAATATGAGATGAGCAGAAGCTTTTCTGTCTGAGGATCTCACAATAAATATTTGGTTTATTGGCTTTTTAGAGCCCCATATTCTCAGTCCAAAATGGAGCCAGATGTGCCGGGAATCAGTTTATAACTTTCTAGGATATGGAGCTCAGCCAAGGATGAATTTAACACAAGAGAATTAATCAGGATGGTCCCAAGCGATATCAGGACTGGGGAGGCAACCCTCATTCTGCCTGCCCTGTGAGCCCCTGCCCTTCCTCTGCAGCCCTTCCTCTCCAAGAGCCTGGGCAGTGCTGTCAGACCTTCACCCAGGTGGGCTGTGACCGGCCAGCACACTCAGGGGCTCTTCACCGGTCACTACAGACCGCTGGGAAATAAGGGACGGGCTGCAGGCAGTGAGTCTTCCCCTGCCCCCTGGACTCTTTCCCCTTCTCTCTCCTTCCTTTGATGGGAAGGGGGAAACCAGACAGTAAGGAGAAGTACCAGTGCTGCCCCTACCACCTGCAGAGGGGAGATACTGGTTACTCCGTAGTGACAAACTGGTGTGTCACAAGGAACTCCTCCTCGAGTAACTGGGCATGGGAGGAGCAGGCCTACAGCCACCACTGTTTAACTTTTATCATGCAGTCTTCAAGACACTTCATCTCATTTTAAAAAGGCAGGGAATGCCCTCATCATGCAGGTCAGAAGGTAGTGTTGCCCTTTGTGTCCATCTCTGCCTCTGTACAGGAACAAGCAAGACATGGGTACTGCAAGGTTTTATACAAAAAAAAAGAAGAGGGGAAGCAGGCTGGATGTACCTGTAGCCTGAAACAGATTTATGTCTTGAATGAGTTTCCCAAAATGGCACCTCTGAAAATTTTGAGTACAATGCAGCAGAGGTAGAAATAAACCTGCAAAGAGCTTTCTGTCATGTAAGATGCTCTGACACAACAGTGGCATGTGTGTATGATAACATTTCTTGGAGAAATCAGCAGAAACAAACTCAGCCTCAAGTACTGCTAAAACCTGGGATGTCATATCCAAGGCTGCTGCATAAGGGTCTCCTTTCAGAAACTACTTCATGATGCTGACAGCAACACCACACCATTCAACATTCTGTGTGTGGCATGGGCAAAGCTTTGGGAAGCCTAGCTTGCCCTTGGGATGTGTTTGGTTAGGTAGGATGCAGGACAGTCACCTCTCACTGTCTTACCAGTTTGCCAGGCCTTTGGTAGTAGCTTTTGCCAAATTCCAGATAAATCCTCCATCCATCAGACTCCTTGCATTTTGTGCAGATCAGAAATTTCCCTATGGACATCAAGTTCCAAGGGCAACTCTCCTGCACATGGGAAAAAAGACATCTTCCTTTGACTTGAGGGTAGACACAGCCACTTGCTCATGTGCTCTCTGTAGCCTGTGGCCTTTAATACCCCTAAAGCCATGTGCCACAAAGCTTATCCAGACTGAAAATCTCCCGGTTCTTCTTCCAGGACTCAAGCTCCTGCAGTAATTCCTAATAGTCTTTAAATACAGGATGCCAATTTGATTTAAAAGCTGAAAATAGCAAGATGTATCTGTCCCACCCACAGTGAAAATTTGGTAACTTACTTTGTCCATCCTTCTTCCTCTCCTCTAATTGTTCTTCTTTGTACAGTTCCTCATTTAGAGTGCAGTCTCCTTGTGTACAGCATGCTCTCTGATACTGAGCCACACAGCTCTGTGTGCACTGAACTGCCTCCTCTCACTATTATTTAGTGCTTACAGCATTTGTTGCTGCACAGGTGGAGTGGTAACTCCCTGCTCTTCTAGAAAATTCCAATAGTCATAGAACTGCAATGCCTAAGAAGTCAACAATGAAATGCTAAAAGAAATATCCCTTCCCAACACGATCTTAACTGTGAGCTGCTAGCATTAGCTCCTGGAAATGGCATGGCAAAAACTGAGGAGCCTAATAAATAGACCTGAGACACTCTCTTTGGGTGTGCTATTATTAGAATCACAGAGAACAAATCGGAAATCCAGCATTTATCTGCATCTATTCTGAGTGTATTAACTGTGTTGACTGTAGCTGTATTGATTGTCTGTCAGAGTAGCTTGGGAATGCTGATATCGTGATACACTGCAAGGTCTGTGTGGAGAGATGGAGTGTGGGTTATTTGGTTCACCAGCAGAGGTTTGGCCAATGTATCTGCAAGAATTGTCCACAGCCTGGTGGTGTGATCTCCTGGCCACTGGGAGAGGTGAGCTAGGCCATTACACAGAAGGAACCTGTATAGAAAGGGAAAAGTCAATATATCATTTTATGTGATATGTGGAGGCTCAGCACTCGAACAGAGGCCAAGCCTAGCTTGCACCTGTCTGCTTGTGTGGCCTTGCCTGGTGTTTTGCCACAACAAGGGAGACATTAGCTCTCTTCAGGAGTCCTCCACACTCATTTCCAGTGTGCATGCCGTGGCAGGTGGGGCCCTGCTGTGGCACAGCACCCAGAGGGCAGAGTTGAGGTGGCACTGCAACACAGCTCTGGGTCTCTTCAGTTTCCTTGCTTGCTTTCACCTACTCTCTGCTTCTCTACTTCTGATAGGAAATGAAGGAAATTTAATTCCCCTCTAAGCAAAGTTTTGGGATACCAAATCATACCAAGTCTTCTTCAGTTCACACAAACATACACATCCCTAGAAAAATGTAGCATTTTCCATGTCGAGAGCCCAGATCTGGATTTGGTTCCCTGTCTTGCACATTACTTTCCTCTTTATGCTCCTATGTTTGCAGGTACCAGAAAGAAGCTCCAAGGAGGACCTAGGGAAGGACTGGAGCAGCCTGGGCCACTGACCACACTTTGAAAGGTAGAGAGGACAAATGTGGAGGGAGCACTTGTGACAAGCAGGAGCCCCAAAGCCCTGTGAGGTATGGGTGTTGGTTCTGGAGTTTGTAAAGCTGAACCGCTCAGCTTCTCCCATGTTGTTTCACTGCTTTCATCTACCATATTCCTTTGGGCTCTTTTTACTTCCTACAGGGCTTCAGGTCCTCTGAAATCTCCTCCACTGCACCCACACTTTGTACCTCCATACCTTCTGACACCTTCCCCTTCCTTTCCGTGCAGCTCTGTTTGCAGCTCTCCTCCCTTGCTTCCTCCCACATGTCCATCCCAGCTTTACCCTTCTGCTTCCCACGTCACACTTGGAGGTTATTTGACATATCTGTGGGCAAGTAAGAGCATGGCAGTGCTTTGAGGTGTGAGTGCACCATGCACAGAGTGGCAGCACAAGGGACGAGAGCCAAGGGCCAGCTCCAGGCTGCTCCTGGTGCATTGGGAAGGGGGTTGACAGCTCTGAAAATTCAGAAACTCATTCTTGGTCAAACAAAAGAGCCATATGAAGGAAAACACTCTCTGCACAGCTCCAAGTCGCTTTGGCCAGGGACAGGCTTGGTGCCCAGCAGAATTCCCCTCTACTGCACTTACACAGAGGGGAATGGGAGGTGTTTCTAATTTGTCCTCTTCACTGCCCACCTGGCCTTCATTCTGCACCAGGCCTTTCATCACACTTCTGAGCTAGGGCCCCAGCTCTACTCCCTTGCTTTCTTTCCTGCTGTCTCCTAACCCCCTCACTCTAATTGCTTTTGTATCTCCAGAATCCTATCCTCTCCTTCCTGTGCTCCCCTCCAGACCCTTCTTCCTTCTGCATCCAGCCAACCCACCCTGCCCCTGTTCAGTCAGTGCATATGCCCCAAAGCCTTCTCTCTGTCCGCTATCCCCAGAATGTAAAAAATTTAGAAACTCCAGAATAGTTTATGCTAAAGGGATTTTTTGTCAGTAGGGGGTAGATGACCAAATTGCTTGGGGTTTTTTTGACTGCATTCACTTTCCTTTCTCCAGGTAACCTAATCCCATTGTTTTGAACGGTCTTCTATCTTCCCTCAGTAAGTCATTACTGGTCTTTCCTGACTTCTTATATTTCTAAAACAACATTGGACTGTTTATGTTAGAGAACTCACAAATGTTGTTTTAAACCAGAGATAGTGGGGTTTGGACAAAAGGAGCTCTTGTAAAACATGAGGAGCGTGTGTATCACTCTGTTCCCAAAAGCTGTCAAGAGAAGTCACCTGCACAGTGCACGGGTGCTGCTCAGGTTTGGCCAAAGCCCATGGCACCCCGTGATCCACGTGGATCACTGAGTTATTTTACCAGCAAGCTGCCTGGAAACCTTCTTGCCTCAGCACATCTTCCTTCTCACGTGCAACTCACTTCCTTTGACTCAATAGTTTGCCACACGCTCGTGTGGGGACCTCAGGTCAAAGGCCAATCACTTTTGCAGTAGAGTGTCCTCACTGGTGCTGAGCACCAGCAGCAATGAATATCAAAGAACAGACCAGTCTGAACAGGGCCAGAACATCTTCTGCACAATGATGACGAGGATGATGATGGCAGCAATTATAACAGCAGTAGTAGTAACAATAATAATATCAGTAGTAATACGAAGATGAATGAATGCCTGAATGAATGATTCATACAATGGCCGTGCTTTCAGTCTGTCTCTCTTTCTCCCTCGGAACTAAGAGTGGAGCCTCTGTGCACACCAGCGACATGTGAGGTGCCCATCCCAGGCAGGCTGCTCATCTCCAACTTCTTGCTCGAATGACTCCAAATTTGCCCCATGTGGTTTTAGCCAGAGCCTCTGGGAGGTTCATCAGGATTGCAAACATCAGATCAAGCATATGAGTATTGGGGTGTGTTGCACACTTCCTCATTCAGCGGAATATGATGCTCATTCTTCACTACAGCAGAGCAATGCACACTCTCCAGGATGGATCTGAGTTTACACGGTGCTGAAGTGTTGTAAGTAATAAATGGTGTACCCAAAAGTGCCTAGCTGCAGTGGTGATTAATCATTTAGGCCCTGATCCTGCAAACATGCATGAGTTTAATGTTACTACTATGAGTAATCCCCTTGATTTCAAATTAGATTAGTCACAGTCTTAACACTTGGCACGTGAATAAATGTTTGCAGGGCTAGAGCCCTATTTATGGCCTGATCTTGCAAATTATTACTGTCTAGCACTATGCCTCTGTTTCTGAATATTTTCACCAATGC
>VZRX01024003.1:0-11964 GCA_013398075.1 Notiomystis cincta | reverse complement strand
GCCATCAAAAAGAGTAAAGTCAAGGGACCTGCTCAAGAGATCCAGCTCCTGGGAGTAAAGTGGCAAGATGGACAGTATCAGATACCTATGAAGGAGTTCAAGCCGCCTCAGAGGTGATCGACACCGAAGCACATCTCCTTCTGGCTGTGGTGGTGCATTTCCCCTTAACTCCTTTCCAGGCTGCAGTGTGATCTGAGAAAATGCTTGTTAGGCTTCATCCTTGAAAACATCACCTAGGCTCAGCTCTTTCTGAGCTTATCAAAAAACACTGTCGACTCTCAGGATCTCCTAAATAGCTTGTTTTTCTCATGACCAGCCTTAGAAAATATTTTTCTGGCCTGGATGGCATAACATTCCTATTCTCACACTTTCAAAGAAAGTGACGACCCAAACTGTGGCCAGGATGAAACATTCTGTTGGACTGCAGCAGGCCTGTGACCAGCAATCTCCCTCTGAGTGGGAAGCCTCTCAGAGCCAGCAAACTTTCAGGTTTGCTATGCCTGGAGAATTGCTGATCTAGGATGTGTCCTGGGCCAATACTCTCACTCCTCGAAGCCCGATCCTTCGCCCGTCGGGAGGTACAAAAGCATCAGAAGTGAATATTTTCACTGACCTCTGAGGGAAATTTTTCCATGGGTGCCTTATCTTGCACTGACTATGTCTGCGTGCATACCCTTTGCGCATATGCTATAGCAAATCTGGAAGTTAGGTTAAGTTATAATTTAGGCTAGGTGCTGTTAAGTGTTATGTCTCTGTTAGATTGTTAAGGTTAAGCTATAAGTTAAGGTATAAGTTAAAATACTGTTAAGTTTAAGTGTTGTTAAGCTTTAGGCCACGTTCCTTTTCATCCTTGTTTACACTGTCTTTACATACATACACACATCCCCCCCCTAGGTAGTTTCAATTAATTTCTGCTTTAATTTCCTGGATCTTGTTTGGTTTTCTTGTTACTTGCTTTCCCCATTGTGCCTTAGTTGTCCTTTGTATGTAGAGTGAATCTTGCCAACGAATCTGTTGTGCTTTGTAGTTTAACATTAAATCTGACTTTTGCTCATGTCCTTGGTGGTGATTTTTTGGGCAATCTCAAGCACACTCGTTCTGGACACTGGCACCTTGACTACTGGTGCTGCTGTGTATGCTTAATGAAAGGTTCCTTCTACCCACCATGCCACCGATGCCACATGGAGTAAATGGATTGCCCTCATCACACAGTGCACCCCTATTGGAAACCCAAATTGCCCTGGGATCTTTGAAATAATTATGAATTAGCCTAAAGGTGAAAGTTTGGTCTTACTAACGAAGAAGAACAAGAACAGGTGACATTCTGGGGAAGCTCCACCATACAACCAACTACCAGCAGAAGAAACACACTATGCTCTTTTCACTGATGGTTCCTGTTGCATTGTAGGGATGAACAGAAAATGGAAAGCAGCTGTATGGACCCCACATGATGAGTTGCAGAAGCTACTGAAGGAGAAGGTGGATCAAGTCAACTTGCTGAACTCAGTTATCCAGTTGGCCCTGGACATTGCTGAAAGAGAGAACTGGCCAAAGCTCTACCTTTACACTGATTTGTGGATGGTATCCAATGCTCTGAGGGGTGGCTGGAAAGGTGGAAAAAGGCCAATTGGCGGCGTAGGGGAAAGCCAGTCTGGGCTGCTGAAGAATGGTAAGATACTGCCACTCGGGTAGAANCCTGGGCCTCACACTACTGCCCGTAATACCATCCTAGGCCTTGAAATGCAAGTCCTTTGGAGGCATGGTACCCCTGATAGTATTGAATCTGACAATAGAACTCATTTCAAGAACAGTCTTATAAACACCTGGGCTAGGGAACATGGCATTGAATGGGTGTACCATATCCCTTATCATGCACCAGCTTCTGGGAAAGTTAAGCCCACAATGGACTCTTAAATTGAAGGCAATGGTGGGTAGGACCTTCAAGCAATGGGATCTGCATTTAGCAAAGGCTACATGGTTAGTTAACGCCAGAGGTTCCACCAACCAAGTTGGCCCTGCCCAATCCGAACCGACGGAGATAAGGTTCCGGTGGTGCATATGAGAGGCATGTTAGGAAAGACTGGATTAATTCCGCCTCGAGCAAAGACAAATGCATCTATGGGCTGTTTCTGAACTCTGTCACTTCTTTCAGTGATCTGAGTCATTCACAATCCACATGTGGTAGATAAAGCTCAAATCCCATAAGCCTTGTCTAGTACTATTTGGCAGCACCATAAATTCAGTGAGAGCATGGCTAGCAAAGGATGTAAATCCAGACACTCAGATGGAATTACACTTTTAAAAGAGATGAGTGAGGCTTTATAACCCTACCCTAAAAAGTGATCTCCTGCAATTATAAGAAGGGAAAAAAGAGGAGTTTTGGGGAAGCAGGGTGTCTTGGGTTACAATGGAAGATGTAACCAAAAGTACATATTGTCATCTACATAAGCTGTTAAAATAGGAGGGGCAGTGTTCTTTATCTTCTCCATGACTCAGTCCTTATAACACTCTCTGGGGAAACAGTTGCCACCCTGAGGGGGACATGTCTGCTAATGGGCCATAGAGATCTCCCAGCATGACTAATAGAATTACATCATCCCATTGTGAAATTCCCTGCCCAGGGAGGAAGAACCAAACATTCCTACCTGTATATAATCTGAGGCTTGGAACACTGGGAAGGGACTACCACTGGATTCCCAGAGGACAGGAGCTAAATAACCACCAGTGGACCTCCAGAGAAGGACCAGCTCGCATTGTGAAACCCCTCACCCTGGGGGAAGTACTGAGAATTCCCACCTGAACCTATAAAAACTTTAGGCTTGAGGGCTTTGACCACCATCACTTGACAGATCTGGAGGATCAGAATCTCTCTTGAGGTAGTGGAATGAGGTTTATTTCTCCCACCAGTTTACTTTTAAACCATCACACACACTAAGGATCTGAAAAAGCATCAAAATCAGCAATGAAACTGTTGCGCTGTCAGCTATAGCAACCCTGATTCCAAACGTTACACAGCTGATTCATGATTTTATCACAAATAGTCACCTTGGTGGAGAATATATGCCCTATTAACTCTGTTTACAAAACAGTAACTTGTCATAGCACTATGTCAAGGCAGAAAGACAGGCATTTAATATTTTTTTTGCAATTACTGATGAGATTTTTTACTGTGTCCAGTCCATGCTTAGTCAACAATCAGGTTACTTATAGACTATTGTCGAGGTTTGAGAGACAGGTGTCTGTCAAGAAAGGCAGGAGCCTCCCTTGGGATGGAAAATGTAAACCCCTTCCCTCCGAATTATTAGTATTTTGAAATTAAGGGACTCTCAGGCAAAGATGAGGAATAGTATTTTGAAATTAAGGGACTCTCAGGCAAAGATAGGGGAATAGGAATAACAGTTCTTTACTANCAAATTCTCGCCGTATCTCGGCCCTTTTTTTTTTTTCCGAGAAACCCCCAGACAGAGAAGTGTGGCCCAGATGCTCTCTGATCTTGGCCACTTCTTTTATCCTCCTTAAGTATCATTCATTACCATTTCTTAGGAATGTTATGGGAAAAAATTCCCTAACAAAAGGAGACAATTTAACCCTCAACAACTATCTAATGAAAATCAGTTGGTCTTATATCGAACCAATATTCTCTGTGAGTGTCCTATCTTTGCAAGTAAGACACATGAAGTAATATTTTTTTGGGACTACATTACTAATATTTGGTGGGAGAATATTACAGGGAGTAATAGTTGGTGGGTTTCAGAAAAAACTTGGGTCTAAATCTAAAACAATCACTTGTAGAGACAGCAATTTGCTCAAAGGGAAGACAAAACAAAAAAAAAAAAAGAAGTGTCAGAAGTAGCCTCCAATGTATTTAATAGCAGAGGGAAGCCAGGAGTAGTAGTAGACTACAAAGCATCAATTGTCAGCAAAGATATCCCTGACCACAGCTTTTTCTAAACTCATTTCTTAAAGTTAAAATTCCTTGGTTGTTAGCTGCAGCATGGTTTCATGAAAGGGAGAAAGCCTGGAAGTGCCAGTACTGACAAGGTACCATTCACATTATACCACTAAATCATCTTGACTTACTGTGACATATAGGAAGACTGCAGGAGGAACAGCAACAGGGAAAGGAAGAAGTGCCATCTAGGACAAACACAAGCTTCTCTAAGTCTTGAAAACATCTGCTAATATTAGAATTCAACATTTCACACACTTTAGGAAAGTAGAAGGAAATAGAATGCGATTCTAAAATAAGCTGAAGAAATAACAAATCAGGAAAATGGGAAAAATAGTTTCAGATGTCAGTGTCACAGAATAAGGTCTGTTCTATGCTTTGTTCTTGCAAAAACTGCCCTTGAAAGAAATACCAAACCTGTTTCTGAAACATGGTGGTAGAGCCCTGCCAACACAGTGCCGTGGCAAAGTTAAATACTGATGTGATGAGGAATGTAAGATAATCCCTCCTGATGGTCTTCCCAGAGACCTCATCACTCATGTGATCATTCTGCTCCCAGGGACTGAATTCTGAAGCTGCACTCCTGGGCAAATGTACCAGCTCATCTGGCACTTGTAGGATAGATCTACATAGGGCTGCCTTGCACCATTTCTTTCTTTCTTTTCTTTCTTTCATTTCTGATAACAAAAAAAAAAAGCTTTTAGAGTGGCTCCTTCTTTTAAAGTAATTCATGCTTTTTTTTGACTACAACAAGTCAAGACAAGAAGGGAGAAAGTGTTACCATACCAGGACTAAACATTGCCCTGGGCTGAACACACCACATGAACTACCATGTCCCTGGAAAGCAGCAGACACTGTGTTAAAATCTCATTTGATGCTCAGAGTACTTAGGAAGGCCTGAAAAGTACAGTAGGACACAGGTAATTTCCAGCTGTGTCCAACATCATCAGGGGAAAAAAAATCAAGTTCGGAATGGACTGAAAGTTGGAACAACAACTCTGCAAATCTATAGTCTGCTGTGCAAAACTGGAAATAGTGGAGAGCTGTAAAACAAAGTAAATATCTAAGTTTCTTCCATATTCTCTGCAAGAAACTGATTCCTTGGTCTGGAATTTTCTTTTAATTTAAATTAATTTAATTAAAGAGGGAGCACACAGGACATGAAACAATCCAGAGTTCAAAAATACATTCTTTTTAGGTAAGTATGGCTCTAAAGCATGATTGTATTATATTGTTCAATGCAATGGAAAGTAAGTCTACACTGTTTAAGGAAATTGAAATGCTTTGCATGTCCTTTTTCCTGTGATTACTGTTCTTGTGCCTGGCCTTGGAGGCTGCTTAGTGCAGACTCTGACCTTGTGTTTTTCCCTCTTCTCTAAGGTGGTGTGCTGGTTTTAGCTGGGGTAAGGTGAATTTTCTTCCCAGTGGCTGGTATGGGGCTGTGTTTTGGATTTGTGCTGAACACAGGGTTGATAATATAGAGATGTTTTCATTATTGCTCAGCAGGGCTTGCACAGACAATCCTTTTGGCACCCAATGTGAGGCCTGAAGGGTCGAGATAAGGACAGATCCACTCAGAGAGTGTTAAAATAAAACACCTACTCATGCAGACTATAAGGTACTAAGGGATACTCCCAGCAGTCTATAGACAGAAGCATCTGGATCTGCAGCCAGAACTAATGTATGTCTTGCAATGCTTTCTGCATTTGCCTCTTTAAGGTAGATGATGGCTGGAGCTCTCCATGATACTGTGAGGCTGATTGCAGCACAGTGGCACCTCTCATGCTACATTTGGTAACAGGGATAAACATGTACTCCCCATAACAAACCTCCTTTTCTCCAGGCTAAACAACCCCAGTTCCCTCAGTCATTCCTCACAAGACGTGCTCCAGACTCTTCCACCAGCATTACTGCGCTTCTTTGGACAGGCTCCAGCACCTTAATGTCTTTCTTGTTGTAAGGGAGAGATTAATTTTAGAATAAGGATGCCTCAGCATTGTTTGGTTATAAATCTGTTCTTTGTAACGTTAATGGAAAGCACTAGGAAAACTGCATGTCTTGGCAGTATCAGCACATAACAGCACATGCACAGGAACAGCTCTTTCTCTGGGGGAAATTTCTCCTGACAGCCTATCAGGGTGAAGAGAGCCTCTATCACTAGGGAAACTCTCCAGGTGACCTTCCTCGGATAATAGGACCATGGGAGGGATTACACAATATATAAGCAACTGCCTCCAAATCCCAAGCTGAGCCTTGCTCCTGGCCCCAGCCCTTGCTCTCTCTTTGCTGACCCTCCTTGCCCGCAGCCGCCACTGTCCCAATCCTGCAGCGGTCTGCCACCGCTGTCGCAATCCGACATTGTCCCTGCTTCAGCTTGCTGCCCTGCCTCCTTCCCTTCTGCTGCCTTGTCTCCTGCCCGAGCGTCGTGTCGCTTACTGAGCGTCCCACTGTCTGTTGCATGCAGTTCAGGCTGTTAGAATCGCGCTGCGAGTGCTGCACTGATTCACCTCGCAGCGCACGCATACCACCTGCCGACTGAACATCGACAGTGTGCTGCGAATGCTATAGCAATGCCGTAGCGGTAACAAGTCTCTCTCACTCTTTTCTCTGACTTTTCTATCCCTCTGTTAGGGCCATTTATTTTCTTTTATCAATAAACAGTTCACAGCTGTAATATTGACCTCATTTGCATCTATTTTTGCCCTAAGAATCTTTAGAATTCCCCTGGTCTCACTCTGGGATGGGACACTTGTAGTGAGGGGTTGTAAGGATTTAAAGAGCACAGTTGCCTATCTCAAACACTGTCAAGGCCACAGAGGGAAACTGCCATAAGATAAGCCACTGCAGCGGAAACTTGAGATAAGCACAGAAGGGAGGAATCTGTGACAGGAAGGCACAAATTCCAGGCCTGGCAGAGGCAAGATCTGGTTAGCACATCCTGGTTAATGCATCCAGATAAAAATTCCCACTGTGGTGAACTGTGTGAAAGGAAGCAGCTGCTTATATGCATATAAAGATCACCCCAAGCTATGGGACATACGGCATCTGCGGCCACCAGCAATCACTGAAGCCCCCTGAAGTCTTGGAGGAAGCATGCGCAGGACACACTCATCCTCGCTTAGCATGCAAATTCACATGTAAATTAGGAATGCACCTCTGTGGATACCCAGAACATGGACTGGATAAAGGTGGTACCACCATAAGAATGACCTGAGGACCCTCACCACCAAGAAGCACAGGGTGAAGAAGAACCAACAGGACACCACTGGATCCATGGGTGGTGACTATCTTCTACTTGAACTCTTTATCTATTTCTCTCTCCTCTTTTCTATTTCTTTCCATCTCTCTACCTTACATTTACTGTTAAATAAAATCCGTATTGTTGACTTTGGCATATAGTCTCATTTGTACCTTAATTAAAACAGATTTTAATCTATAAAAGGACTTGAATACAAACCAATGATAAAGACATGCATCCCAGGTGGAAGTTGATGGACAAAATGGCAGGTGTGGCAGTCTTGCAGAAGGGCCCTCAATGGCTTCATTCAAACACAGAATTCTTTTACTCCATCTTTTGTGAAGCAGGATGTTCAGCTTTATGCAACTGAAACTTTTTTTAAATTAAGGCTGGTAGCAACAGCTGCAGTTTCAACAGATTTCTTTCCAACACACTCAACTTGCTCTCACTACCAGATTGTTGCGGTTTGGACAGGTGTTTACCAAGAAAGGCAGGAGCCTCCCTTGGAATGAGAAAATGTAAACCCCTCTTCCCTCCGAATTAGCAATATTTTGAAATTAAGGGGCTCTCAGGCAAAGACAGGGAATAGGAATAACAGATCTTTAGTAAGTATTTATATGAGGTAGAACAGGCACTATAACGGTGACAACAAAACCAGAACCAGAGAACCCACTGACAGCCTTCTCTCAGGTGTCAGGCACCTTCCCCTTTGGTGTAGTGANGACGAGCGAGCTCCTTCCCCCGGCCTCAGCTACACGCGTCCTCCTCTGAAAGCCAAGAGCAGCAGCAGGGCGAGGGCGGGGCTCCGGAAGGCAGAGCCGGCAAGCGGGACCACGGCTGTGTCCCAGCCCCCACCAGCTCCACCCCCAGCGGTGTCTCTGTCCCTCCCTGAGAAACCCCCAGACAGGGAGGTGCCGCACTCACATGCCTTCCGGGCTTAGCCATTTCTATTGCTTCTCCTTAAGTACCGACTATTTGCATTTCTAAGGAGGAAAAAATTTCTCTAAAAAAACATCGACAAGATACACAATTCCTTTTCCAGAATGTATATGTTACAACTCGTTTGAATTTTTTGTCCTTGTGAAGTTAACATAAGATGGAAGCTATCATCAGTATATGATAGAAAACAGAGGCAAGCAGTGGAGTGCCTATTTTAAGTCATGTTGCCTGTTGTCTTGGCAACCAGTTAATAAACTCCGTTACTCATTTTTCATCACCACCTGACAACATCTGCAAGATTTGATATTATTAAGGAGTTTGCTAAGAGCTGCTTTACAAAGTATCAGAAAATATCTGCTGGCATTTCCATTCTCAATCCCATTTTTCAGGGAATCATAAGTCATCCATAAATTGCCCACCAGCAGAATATACGATACACAAATACTGCTGTGACAATCCATGTCCTTGATAAAAGCACAAAAAGAGTGTTTGGACCTGGTCATGGTCCCTGCAATGTCAGTATGTACATTGTTTTTCACTACGCATGGCAAAGGATTAGACCTCAAATTCCTCAAGTAAAAACACACAAATACTTTGACAGACATTCCCTTGCATGTATCTTCTTGGACAGTGTGTTGCATATATTCTCAAGCTGCTTTGGGAAGCATACAAGCATGTACTGAATTGGCCCTGCAATTACCATAATAAACATTATAATCAAAAAAGTTTCATCCATTAGTCAGACCTCACTATACTAAGAGCTGTGCAGACATATTAAATGACTCTCAAGAGTAAACTATCCCTACGTTTGAGTTGCACAAAGAGTTCAATCTCAAAAGATTGAAAAAAAAGGCTGTTTAATTAAATCCCACAGACTATCCCATCATCTTGGATGAATACTTTCCTTGGACAAGAGGCCACCTAGTTATCCAAATTCCAGAGAACTTCTGAGTTTAAGAGAACACATGTTTACAGTCTTCTTTATTATAAATGTTGCCAGTTTCCCTGATTAAACACTCAAAATTCAACATTTGTTGAACAGAAATCAAAAATTCTAAAATGTTATTGACAAATGGCAAGGAAAAAACCCTCCTTCTTATCAAACAGTAGAGAAGACAAAGAAGCCTCATTTAGACTTAGAATCTTTAGATTCTACATCAGACAACAACAGAGAGAATAGAGAAACTAAAATATCGTCCTCTGATCTGTGCAGTGGAATTCTGAGGGTGTCAATGGGCTTCTCCACAAAATCTGAGAAATTAAATTGGCCAAGAGGGCTAGATTTATTGTTGGATGTTGCCTCTTTCCCAGTTTCAGGCTCCCTGAAAGCTCTTTCTACACAGATTTTGGCAGCTTATTGTTTAAAGACTGAACAATGCTGAAAAAGAATGTTTTACTCTCTAGAGATATGGAAAAATCTGCTATTATCTATGCTGCAAGAGGAAGAATTAGTAACACAAGACATTTGGTACATTATTCATTACCATCAGGTCAATGATGTCATGCCAGCAAGACATCTTTTTTTTTTCTTAGTAGCTGCTACAATGCTGTGTTTGGGATTTGGTATGAGAATAATGTTATGAGAATAATGTTGATAACACACTAATGTTTTGGTTGTTGCTAAATAGTGCTTACCTGAAGTCAAGGACTTTTCAGTGTCTCACGCTCCGCCAGTGAAGAGGTGCACAAAAAAGCTGGGAGGGAACATAGCTGGGACAGCTGACCCGAACTGGCCAAAGAAATATTTCACATCATAGAATGCCATGCTCAGTATATAAAACTGTGGGAGTTACCCAGAATGGGTGCCAATAACAGTTCAGGGATGGGTTTGGCATCAGTCAGCAGGTGGTGAACAATTGTATTGTGCATCATTTGTTTTTCTTGGGTTTTATCTGTCTCCCTCTCCTTTTTATTACCGTTATTATTATACTTTGTTTCAATTATTAAATTGTTCTTATGTCAACCTACAGGTTTTACTTTTTTGTTCCTGATTCTCCTCCCCATCCCACCAGAATGGGGGGTAAATTAGAGTGGCTGTGTAGTACTTAGTTGCTCATTGGGGTTAAATCATGACATCACCATACTCAAAAGATGTTCCTGAAGTCAGAATTTATAACATTCATCAATACTAGGATGTACTAGTTAATGTGCACATGGCCACAATAATTACGCCAATAAAAGCAACCTATACTTCTTGGAAAAGGTTATATATTTTAATACAAAACCCAAGATTAATCTCTCATATACTCACTAACCATTTGTGTTAAAGTAATGAGATGTTAGAAAACTTACCAAATACTTGATTTGCATGCACTGAGAATAAAATGAAATTTTACACTTCACAAAATTGTTGGGTTTTAAAATTTATTTTATGAATCCTCTAAAGGAAGGACAGTCTTGAAGAAAATGCAGCAGAAGATGTAGCCTTTAAATTTCTAGTTTCTTCATACAAGCCAAAGAAAGTTCCTGTGAGTCAAGTTAGACCCTCTACCCCTCAGCTTTTTCATACCAAGAAAAAGAGTCCACACCCTTTAGGGACAAACATGGGGTTTGAGCCATGCTCGTACAACATCCATGATGCCATTTCTGGCTCTATCAAACTGTAGAGTTAACCTTTCAGGTTATTTTCTGTACGTGCTCTACCTACTACAGTAAGGAACAGCTTCAGTCTCCAGGATTACTAGACTGGTACTACACAAACAAACTGTTCAGTCAAAAAGTGAGTTTCACTTAACTTTAGAAGCAGCCTAAAACTAACATGTACTGCCAAAATAATCATGGTGAGATACATGAAGCTAACCTAAAAGGCTGATTATTTAAATGCTTCAGACATTTCCTGTTGTCAGAAAGTTAAAATTAACTATAATTTTCAAGCTTTATTTCAAAACAAAGAAAAAAGTATTCATTGTAGAGAATAACAAATGAAAGAGGACCATCCAATATCTGAGTGTATTTGTTAATTCTGCTCTTTAAAAAAACATACAAAACAGAACTTTGACCAACATTTCCAAAAACTCACCTTGAATTTCAGGAGAGAATCGAGCTGAATGGCGAGACACAAAAAGTTTTAGTTCTTGATCCAAGTTGCATTCAATCAAGCTTGTATCCCATGATCGAATTCCTAAAATTTAAAATGCAAAACATGTCTACCTTGATATATGAGCACTGTTTTAATTCATTATTTCTCCATTTACACTAATGACATTTGCATCTTTCTAAATTCCAAAACCAACCTCTACTCCTTTCAAGCCATGCAGCTATCCTTTGCAAAGTGCTGAGCACTCACAAAAAGTACTCTGGATGGGGATCAGTCACAAGCAAGAGGAAATCTGCCTTTCCAAAAGGTAACAATCATTCAAGGCCCCTGATTTATCACTGCTGGTTCCAACATCCTAATAGCCACATTATGAGATGTCCTGGAATTTACTTTACAATAGCAATACACTCTTTTATAAAACCGAAAAGACTGGATCACTCAGAGGATATGTTAGCCCTATTGCAAGACAACTGTATGAGAAAAAAAAAAAAAAAGACAACACCTAGCATGTTGCAAATTACTATTTAAATACAAAATATTAAACTGCTGACTTTTTTGTTCAAAAGCTTTGAAGCATCCCATATTTAAATTAAAATTTAAGTGATCTTTTATTAATGCAATATCAAAATCCTAGTTTTAAGACTTTAAAATGCTATGCTTGATCTTTTTTCTTAAAAAAATAAATCTCATCTCTATTCACTACCACTTTTCCCCAAGCTACTTAGAAAGTGATACACTTGGCACATATATAACCATAAAATGTATTTTTCTGAAATGTATTTTTAAGGATTGAAATTTGAC
>VZRX01024002.1:0-26579 GCA_013398075.1 Notiomystis cincta | reverse complement strand
AAGGAAAGGAAAGGAAAGGGGGAGGGGAGTGGATTTAATTACAGTCTAAAATTATAGTCTGATATTTTGGATGGAGCTGCTTGCAACTTATTTTTCCGTATACCTTGAGAAAGTTCATTTTCTCTGGTTGTATTTCCTTTGCTAGCTGCTTTGGCACACTTCAATTTTATTCTTTTTGTAGAAAACCCTTTTTTTTTATTAAAATGCATGAAAAAGTCTTTTTCTCTATTGTCTATTTACATGTCTTTGAACTTATTAAAAGCAGACTTCTCACAAAAGTAAGTGAGAAAACAGAAATGTAAGTCTATGCTCCTGGTAGTCTTAATTTAGTTTATTTTGAGACAGTTTAATCTAACATTTAAAAACATATGTAATTGTGATCATACTTGTAAGGGAAGGAAACACCACATGCTCAAGTTTTGCTATAAAAATCATGCTCTGTGAAAAATGAACATACGTATGGAAACTCATTTTCAATAAACCACTACTTAGTTTTGGATCATATTTGGAATTTATTTGTATTACAATAACTCAGAGGAGTACAAATTGAGATATTTGCTGCTAACTACAAGTGTACATTACTGTGTAGAATGACAGAAAGAAAGAAACTAAGAAAATTGTTTATAGTTAGCCCACAAATAGAAAAAAGAAATCCCAGATAATCTGCTTACTTCCAGTAACTTTCTTCCTCCTGTTTATTGAATCATTTTGCCCAGTTTTTTTTTCATAGGTATTTTCACTGTTCATAAGTAGCTCTACAAAATGTCACTCTTTTAAGCAGCAGGTTATTTTTGAATAATTTCTTTCATTCTTGTTGTTGGTTTTATTTTATTTCATTGGACACCAATATGCCACTCAACATATATTTTTAATTGCCTCTTACAATATCGAGGAGAATTTTTTTATTATATTCTTTTCCTACTATTGAATTTGGAGTAAATTTTTATTGATGCCTAAGTATATGTAAACACCAAGATTTAAAAATGCTTCCATAATCCTACAAGATTACAACAACCTAATCTTTATGCATAAAGCTCTGTTGGTAAGAAATTGAGTGGAAGTTAGAAGATCTGGTTTCAGATTTATGTTCTGTCACAGATTCCCTGCATGTCCTTTAAGGACAAAACATAGCTAAAGGTCAACTTAATCAGAAAAATATGGAATGAAGTGATTAAGGCATATTGAGATGTCTTAAGACATATTGATTTGTTGCATTTCAGGCTTCAGTTTGATCCAGAAGTAAATGCAAGCTCTTCTAGCTGAGTTCAGGGTTGGAAATAGTGAGACACAAACCCCACATCTCCACCATGTGATGCAGGCTATGAATACCTGGCATGTCTTTACCATATAATCTGAGAGAGCCTGTTAAGCTCTTCAGGGCTCATATTTGACCCTCTCTTTCTCTATATATATTTTCCCCCCTTTCTTTGTGATTGGAGGAGATTGCTGTGTTGATAAGGACATAAGGTATTTGCAAAGTGCTTGAATAGAACTGGCAGGAGAATAAGTATTTTCTTAATGTAGCATAGAGATATTTTCTGTGACATCCTCAATTTTGCACTTACAGCGAAGGAAAGAAAAAAACCAAACCAACAAAAAAACCTCTGAGGAAATAGGCTTTTCCATGCAAAACTGATGCCTGGCTCAGGGAAAGACAGTCCATATCCTATTTCAAACTACTTATTATAACATGCAGTCCCATCCAAACCTTCCAGCTTGTCCTGCTTTGAGTCACAGACACAGCAGATCATCTTAAATCTCCATTTCCCTCTAGAGCTTGGTTGATACTGGAGCTGTTGGGGGCCCAGAACAGTAGCATCAGCTGACTTCACATTAAGTAAGAGCTGCAGGCTGCATGAGCACAGTAACCTTACATGAGCACCTAGGATTGCAGGGTGAACAAACTTATCAATGAATCAAACCAACAGCGACAGCAAGAAACACCAGTGCCTATTACATCAGTAGCTTCCTGCAGAGACTAAGCTTTTGTCTAATAGAAACTGAGATTTGCTTATTTCCCAAGTAAAATCATGGAGGCAGGTACCTCTCTGCAAAACTGAGGACTTCACCGAGGCACTGAGGTGGCATGTTTGCAATCCAGTGTCAGAAGGCACAAACAGTTCTTTGTTTCTGTATCCTCCTTATAGACATTCCCATAAATAAATATATAAATGAAAACTCTCCAGAATTAGTATAGACTAAGAAAGCTCTGTGGAGGTTGCTAGGCAGCCAAGGCCAAAGGAATAGAAAGCAGGCAGGTCTTTGAAAAACAGAATCAGTGACTTATGGGTTATCTGATGTCACAATTTACTCAATTGTCTTTTGTCGTAAACAAGAGACACTAGAATTTATTTTTCTTTAGCAAATGAACAATGTTTTTAAAAGATCTGAAAAAAAGGGCCTGTTTTGTATCTCATTCCTATTTATGTTTTGAAGCTATGAAATTTTATGCATGATTATTAATTCTAATCTTTACTTATTTATTGACTGATACATAGATTTGGTGCAGTATATGGAGGCTATAACTTGAAAATTATTTATCAAATTAATTGATTTTTAAATTTATTTTCCCAATTTAAATTTTTACCATTGTGTGCATGTAAGACTCTAGATGAAGGAAGTTTCTATTGCTGGAAGAAATGCCTTGCCCTCAAGAGGTGTACACAGACATGTTTCACTGTCACTAATGACAGGAAAATGCCTAATTTCTATCTCCATGCCCTCTATGGTGTATGATGAAGCTCCTCATTACAGAAATACAGAAGTAACAACCCCCTTCCTATTACTGCTAAGTATGCAAAAATACAGGCATTTTTACCAGGCAAGGCAAGGCTGTCATCTGCAAGATTAGGTGATCACATTATTGACTAATTGCTGCCTTTGAAATCTCTGTTTATATTTGTGCCTTAAAAGTCTGCTTGAAATTAACTTCAGCAGTTCTGTCATACCCACATACATCCAGGGGGGACTGTAATCCTACAATTCCCCTCCCTTCTCAGATTGTGTATGAGCAGCTCTAGATCATGGTTTAGCCCTCCTGAGTTATTCTCTCTCAATGTCTTCAATTTATGTCCAGAGAGGATTTAATTGCTGCATCACAGTTTCTCAATATGTGTTTCTTCCACAGGGTGGATGCTGTGGGGGGGTCCAGGCAGCTCTGTGGAACAGTCTCCAATGGGCTAGTAGGATGAGAAGGTCCAGGGGTAGTTTGGGAAGCGAGGAGAAACATCACCTCCCAAGACGGTAAACCTACTGAAAAGGTAATTCATGTTAGGATATTGTGATGCAAGTCAGCTTTTCAGGCTCCATGGGCATGCTGGAATGCATGGCAGAAAACTGGTAGGGAAGGGGAGCACAAACCTTTGTTGTGGTCTGACTGTGCATACAGAGTCTCCTGAACATCTTTCCAGAGCTTCTTAAACGGTGCTGAATTTCAATTCCCATGCTTGTGTAAGAGAATTTGGATTCTGTGTCTTACAGGGGTTTTCTTGTTTCCCTGTGGACCTGTTAGAGAATATAAATCACAAGTTTACAGTAACTTTCCAAGAAATTCCTTATAGGAAGCTGAAAATGTCAGCTTCTAAGTTATATAACAATTTAGCAGAGTAAAATGTTGTTTCACAGGGAGAGCTAATAGTTGGATTTTTAAAATTACATAATCTTGTTTTATTGGTTTCTTTCAATCAATCACACCTTCCAGACTTAGCTACTGTGTTTGTGAAGACTCTCTTCCTACCCTATAGATGTTTTTGTTCCTAGCATTTCAGAAATCCAAGAGAATGTGCAAACTACAGGTCTGTCATCCCTCAGAGTAATTGTAATGCTTCCTGCTTCATGTTAAAAGGTAGAGTTGAGCCATGAAGCATCAAAACATTAAGTTTCTCTGCTGTCCCAAAAGCCCAGCTTTATGGTGTATTTTGGAGCCCAGTTAACTTAGCATATGTCCATGCTATACACACATTTCCTGGTTCTCAGCTAAAATTAAGTTTGCTGAACAAACAGATTTTGTTCACTCATCCTAAACCAATCATTTCCCATGGTATGTTTTGAAATATCTGACAGACTGACTTGCTTCTTTCCCTTATTAATGTGCCTCAATGTATGCAGAGTGCAAGAGAAATAACAATGGAAAATCACACTGGTAGAAAATAAAATGGGATTTTTGATGCAAAAGTTTTTGTAAGGATCTATTCCCACATCTCATGAGACACCAAAAAAACATATAATATCATGTAATGGGGACATTTTTTTTTTTTTACTCTGTATAGATGTTTTGGCTGATTGAATATTAAGTGAGGCTTTCAAATGTGCCTGGGAAATACCTTCTTTTTGTTGCTGGTGAGCTCCCTTCAGCTGCCTGACATTCATTCATTCAAACCATTTGGAGAATCCACTGCTGTAATGCACAAATTTCTTCCATACTTCACCAGGCTCTACCAGGCTTGGCAGCTGCCAGGGGCCAGACCAATCTGCACTGTAGCTGTGGTGGAGAGTCTGAAGCCGTCCACCCTGAAAAGAACAGAAACTACTTTTTTACTTGGAAGAAGTTATTAATGAATTTGTGCCAGAAAAAAGGTTTGATACAGGAAAGAGAGGCCTTGCCTCTGCATTTTTACATGTGGTGGTAGTTTTCAGCTTATGATCTGCTTTTCAACAATCTTCCACTCAAACTTGTTGCTAATCAATTCAACCTAGCTTCTCCAGACCTAGTTTGATTTCCTGTTATCTAGTAGAAATGAATTTATGTGACTTTTTTTTAAGTGATGATTTGGTAGCCTTTACACAAAATTGCACCAATTTGTTTTAGGTACTTCACTGTAAACAAAAAGAGGAATAGCTTGCTTTTGATTGGAACTGGTCTGCGATCCAGAGGATCCAACATCAGTCCCTTACTGTGTTTCAGGTGTCTTCTTGGCTGCATTTTTCTACCTGTAATGTGGGCAGACACTCAGGGAACTTCTGTAACGTTCCTTTGTTGATGTTTTAGTGATAATTCTTTCTCAAAGAGGGAGAAGGATCTTTGCCCAGTAGCTAACATATGTCGTTAAAAGAGCTTTAAATTAGGTTTGAANGCAGCTGCCAGGGGCCAGACCAATCTGCACTGTAGCTGTGGTGGAGAGTCTGAAGCCGTCCACCCTGAAAAGAACAGAAACTACTTTTTTACTTGGAAGAAGTTATTAATGAATTTGTGCCAGAAAAAAGGTTTGATACAGGAAAGAGAGGCCTTGCCTCTGCATTTTTACATGTGGTGGTAGTTTTCAGCTTATGATCTGCTTTTCAACAATCTTCCACTCAAACTTGTTGCTAATCAATTCAACCTAGCTTCTCCAGACCTAGTTTGATTTCCTGTTATCTAGTAGAAATGAATTTATGTGACTTTTTTTTAAGTGATGATTTGGTAGCCTTTACACAAAATTGCACCAATTTGTTTTAGGTACTTCACTGTAAACAAAAAGAGGAATAGCTTGCTTTTGATTGGAACTGGTCTGCGATCCAGAGGATCCAACATCAGTCCCTTACTGTGTTTCAGGTGTCTTCTTGGCTGCATTTTTCTACCTGTAATGTGGGCAGACACTCAGGGAACTTCTGTAACGTTCCTTTGTTGATGTTTTAGTGATAATTCTTTCTCAAAGAGGGAGAAGGATCTTTGCCCAGTAGCTAACATATGTCGTTAAAAGAGCTTTAAATTAGGTTTGAAGGGGGAAAGGGGTAAAACCAGGCACACCAGAGAAAATCCTGGGGGCAGCATGTCGATGTTTGTGGGATGGTGTGCTAGCTGGTCCTTCAGTCTGCTCAGTGATGTGCAGCGTACACCTGAGCACATTTGAAATGCCTTTATATTAATGCACAGCATGAGCAATGTGGTGAGCTTGACTCTGCCAGGTGCCAGGCACCCACCAAAGCTGCTCTGTCAATCCCCTCCACAACTGGATAGGAGAGAGAAAATATAAAGGACATTTAATGGGTTGAGATAAGGACTGGGAAAGATCACTCCCCGAATACCATCATGGGCAAAACAGACTCAGACTGGGGATATTAACTGAACTTATCACTAACAAAATCAGAGCAGGATAATGAGAGGTAAAATAAATCTTAAAAACACCCTCCCCCCATCCCTCCCCCATTCCCAGCTCTACCTCTCCCCATCCAGCAGAGCAGGGAGACAGGGAATGGGGGTCATGATCAGTTTATCCCGGGTTGTTTCTGCCGCTGCTCAGGGAGAGAGGAGTCCTTCCCCTGCTCCAGCCTGGGGTGCCTCCCAAGGGAGACAGTTCTCTATGAACTTCTCCATTGTGAATCCATCCCACAGGCAACAGCTCTCCAGAACCTTTTGCAGTTTGAGTCACAAGAGCAAGTGCAGAATTCCCCACCGGGGCAGTTCATGACGGTTGTATGTACAAATCAGCGGGAAAGCAGCCTGAAGAATGAGATCTGGGCAGCTGGGTCAATGGCAAATTGAATGTGCAGTGCCCTGGTAACCAAAAGGACCAGCTGTGTCCTGGGCTGCATCAGGCACGGCGTCACTGCTGGGCTGGGGGAGAAAGTTGTCCCACTCTACACTGCAGCCGCACCTCGAGTGCCGAGTGCAGTTTTGGGGGCCTCAACAGAAGTACATCCACTTATTAGACTGTGTCCACAGGCAACCAACATGTGAAAAGTCTTGAGGGCAAGGCTTTTGAGGAGCACCTCAGGTCTCTTGGTTTGCTCAGCTTGGAGAAGAGAAGGCTAGGGGTCCCCCATCACAGTCTAGAACTAGGGGGGGGCAGCAAAGGGGAAGATGTTGATCTCCTCTCTCTAGTGACCAGCAACAGGAGACAAGGAACCGGAATAAAGCTGCACCAGGGTAACCTCAGATTGGAGGTTCCTCACTCAGTGGGTGGCTGCTCACTGGCACAGGTTTCCCCAGGGAAATGGACCTAAGCCTGAGAGAGTTCAAGGAGCATCTGGATGGTGCTGTTAGTCATATGATTCAGTTTTAGGTAGTCCTGTAAAAAACAGGAAGTTAGACTTGATGATCCCACCAAATTTAGAAATTCTATGGTTCTGTGAATCCAACCTCAGTGCCATAGAGAATCATTTGGATTTCAGGCTTTACACTGGGAAAAGAAGTTACAACCCTTTGAGATAAATATGGAAAGAAACTGAAATTAGAGAGGATGACATTTTGATATCTTCATCTACAACATATTAAGTGAAGTTTGAACTTCTCCACTCTTAAGACTTCCTGAGAAATAGGAAGCCTAATGGACTGATGTTGCAGTCTCTGATTCCCTGCTTAAATTGTGTTTCATGTGAACTATTCTTGAAATGCCATTTTGACTGAAGGTAGGGGAAGATAAGAGTGCTGTTTTAATATAACTTGAAATCTTGATGGTAAAAGGTAATTTATATTTTCAGTAAGAGGCTTTCATCTTCATTGGACTCTAGTGATATTGATCTGATATCAGAACTAAGTATATATCCTTGAGTTCTGACCAGACTCTGCTTCTAGTGTGAATGACAAATGTTTCACATTGTCCTAGCAAATAGAGTTCTTTCTGTGCATTTCTTTGGCTGGTCAGTTTACAAGTGGCTGCATTTTGCTGGTCTATTTGATCAATATTTTCTTTAGATACATTTTAAGATGAATAGTTCTGAATTTTCAATCATTGTGTCCCTTTAAGGGTAGTTCAAGTAAAGTCATAGTAGTCAATGCAGGGTTTGGTTTTGTTTTTTGTTTTGTAACAGCTGAGAAACCAGTTGTGTTCCATGATTTATGGAAAAGTCCAAACCTTTCAAATTAAGTGAAGTGTATACAGCTTCAGAATTAATTTTGTTCTTAAACATAATGAAAATCTCCATTTTAAAATGAAGCATGTCCTAGAGTTTGAAACAGAACAGAAGAAATGAGATATTCAAATAAAAACAGAAGTTCTTTTCACCTAACAACAACTCCCATAGCCATGTTTAGAACAAAGCTTGTCTTTTGTATGTCTGTGTGGGCAAAACTAGCTCTACACAGCTGGACATTAATAAGACCACAGTCACAAAGCATGAGCACACAAAACTGACAGTGCCCCTTGCTAGCAGGCAAGAGAGCACCAAGAGATCTCGAGGGTTTTGTCTTAGAAGAAAGAACCTTTAGACAGAACCAAAGTCAATAACTCTTAAGAATCAAATAGAGGCAGGCCAACTCAGCAGCAATTCCTTCAATATTTCACAAAATGACTAAAAGCTCTGACACAACAAGGACAGACCATTGCATCTCTGAAATGGTCTGAGAAATCAAATATTGAAGAGATGAGTTACCAGACAGCCTTCCATTGCTGAATGCTATTTAAATTACTCTCTCCACAGCTGATAACACTCTTTATAATACATTTCTTATGTTTCACATTCTTTTTGTTTAAACTTACTGTGTGAACTTCTTCTTTCATTTGAAAATGGTTGAAAAGCTGGTCCTCTTAGTGTGTCAGAATGCCAATGATTCAGTCTCTCAATTTACTTCTTTCTTTTCCTCATCTCTGTAGGAGATGTTGGGGTTTGTTCATCTGCCATTTGTTTCTATTATTTTTTCTCTGATATTATTTAATTTCTTTCCAATTATGCTCCTCTTAGTCTGATAAATTATGATATGCCATTTCATTTCTCAAGTTCTGTTGTGATAGGTGGCAGAAAATTGGTTATCTGATACTGAAGGAAAACAGTTTGTGGTATTTAGTCTTTGTAAGACTGATGTTTAAGCACCTTCCTCTCAATATTGTGGTTCCTGTACTGTTCCAGAATTATGTCCTGCGATTTTAAACACTTCCTTTAGTGGAAATTTTGCTGTGATTACAGTAGAATAAAACTGAGTGTGGAAGAGTATATCTGAGTACCAAATAGAAAAAAAAATCCCTTATTCCCTTGACATATTGGGGAATTTGGAAAACATTAGTTGTTGATTTGGCAGCATAAAATTGAAAGATAACAAAAAATCAGCTCCAAACTACTTTAAACTTCTTCTTGCAAAAGAGAACATATTAAAGCTGGGTGAAGGGGAGGGAATGAATTGACTCTCAAATAGATCACTTTTATTGAGGTGACATTTGCATCTGCTGTAGTGGGTGAGATCTCTGTGAGAAATTATTACCACACCAGATATCAGATGCCTAGAATCTTTTGTTTATATCCAGTCTCTGATGTAATATTTGTCATGAAGTATTGAAATCAGAAAGATTGAAGAGCTGAAGATTGAACAGCCTGGATTAGGCAATATGATAATTAACTAAGCAAATGAATACACTTTACATATGTAATCTGTCTGGCTGCAGCTAGACCTTCCCAGGGCATTTTAATCCAGACCAAAATAGCTGGAGATGGAAGTTATTCTTGTGGAACCTCATAAACTGAGGGGAAGGGACAGAATTCCCATCTATATGGCCTTTGAGGAAGAGCACATTGAAAGAAATGTGCATGAGGGATGTGAACGAAACGGAGGCGTAAACACAGATTAGAGCGGTGGTTTATGGTGGGCTTTGGGGTTATTTTAATCTCTATTTGCTTGCTTTACCTAAAGCCTTAATCTCAAATTCTACTAGCTCTAACTTCTTTCTCTGTAAGCCTGCCTTGTGCTGGGGAGCAAGATGCAGCACAGTGAGGCAGTAGGGCTGTCTGCATTGCTAGGGGTAAGAGGTCAGGAGAAAACGCATGCAGTGGAAAAGAAGCTGCACCTCGAGACACGAGTGCTGAGAGCACTTCCTACTGCTCTGTTAAGCATCATTATGGGAACTGTGAATGCCAAGTATCAGCCTTTGGGAAGGAATTCCCTCTGTCAGAACAGTTCTCTGTTCCTCCTGCTTAGAAGCAGATGGCAAAGAGGAAGCCCACATCACCAGGCAGACCTGGGTATTCTGTGCCTCTGCAGGCTGAAGATTGCTTTAATCCAGTAATCATTGTTCATTTCAATCATACAGATATTTGAATTGACTTAAAAAAACATGAATATTATTTTGAGGGTAATCCCTGCACTTTTTATATAAAGCAAATGAGTGGTACAAGGCTGATTTTATAAACATGGAACATAGTAGGTAACAAAACTAAACTGTGAATATATTTCTAATATATTACAGCATTTATTTGGCCAAGTCAACTATAATATTTTGTCATAATATTATTTCTAGTCATTTTCTAACTTATGTTATGACAATGCCTTTGATATTTTACAAGAAGAGCAATATGAGCACAAAATAAAAGAGAGGTCTGTATAATTCAGATGTTGCAATGAGGGAAGCAATATATTTAATCCTCTTGATTTACAGCTATTGACTTTTGTTTCTTTTAAAACTTTTACTGGACTGAATACAGGAGTATTTGACTTCAGAGTCATTCACTCCTTTGGATACATAAAATAGCGCTATACACAATGAGCCTCTGATCAATACAGAAAAACACTGTACATCAGAACAAAAATGACAGCACCCTGGTTAATTTATTTTTGCAACTTCTGTTTGATCATTACTCCAGTTTTACAAAGAAGACACAGAGATGCAGCATTAAGAAAGCTGGGGGTAGAACCTCTTCCCTACTGTCTTTGGTCTGCAAATCTGGTCCGTTTTCCCCACAGAAAGCTCCACTTAGTCTATTTGAATTTATTATTGCATATCTTTCTAGCTCTTTGAGGATCTGAGATACTACAATTGAAAATCACCTTAACTTGTCTAAACATGAAAAGCTGTCCTAGACATGGGCATCACACAAAGAGAGACAAGGATGGACCTGTCTCCAGTCCCCTACACTGCCTCAAAATAAAGTAGCACTTTTTATATCAAGGGATTCATAGCTAAACTACAAAATACCCTTCACTTGCATAAATATCCCTATTTAGTTTTCCTAGGAGTACTAAAGTTTTGGCACCACACAGTCCACTTATGTTTTGAGTTGTTAGCAAGAGATCTTCCTATTTCTCCTGTCCTGATCTCCTCTAAGTATATATTAAGCATTGCAACTAGCTGCTGAGTTCCACAATAATGATTGATGTTGGCAAATATCCACTAGCGACAAATCTAGGAGCCACCATAATCCATTCCTTTACTGCAGCTAAAAGTTAAATTTAAAATTACCAGTATGAAGAAGAAGAGCTCTGTAAGTAGAAATTGTCATTTGATACTAAATTTCTGATCATTTAAAAATATAGTTTGAAAAAAAGGAAAAAAAAAAAAAAAAGTATCATGGTCCAAAAAGGAAAACGTGAAAAATGAGGCTTACACACTGAATTGGATTGATCTATATTAGCAATAAGAAACTCAAACTTTATGCATCCTGGATGGTTGCAGAGTGAAATCAATGATTATTCACTTGCCTACATCAAAATTCCTATTAACCTGACTAGCAGTAAAAGAGTAGAAAACACATGCTGGGTTTGGGTATTTGTGCAAAGTAATGCCACTATTGCTGTGCCTCTGCTGTGTCAGAGTCAGGTGATCAGAGAGTGCTAGCTAATTAATCTCCTGAACAGGAGCTCAAGATCAAATGATGGCTTGCATCCTTTCTTAACTCCATGTTCATGAAGTATGGCTTTGCTGCTATGTTTTTCTGCAACATTCCCAGGCTTTTTTCCTTCTAATAGTTCTGTTCAGACTAAATGCCACCAGAAATGTGTTTCTAATGATCTTTCCACTGTCCTGGTGTAATAGGCTGATGAGATTCAAATAACAGCTGAAGGCTAATAAGAAAATCTGAATAAACAAGATGTACAGCCATTCACAATACATGTATTTTTTATCTTTTTATTTTCTACTTTTACTCGATTAAAAAACACAATATGAATAAGGTTTTAGGATATGTAAACCTAATCTTCTATTTAGGAGTGCTTTGTTTGCATCTTCTGTTCCACTTTGCTACATGTGTTCTTCGGCTTCCTTCATTTATGGGTATGGAATATTAGACCTCACCTGTCTTGCTTGCCAAAGTTTCATATATTCCTGAGCCAAATGTGAACACAGAATTTTCTATAGTAGAGTCTAATGAGGAATTTGGTGGGAATTTTATAGTTGAAACTGTAAGCTATGCTGTCTACAGAATGAAATAACAAGGAGACTTTGTTCCATCAAACTTAGAACTGACTTCCTTAAAACAAGTATTCCAGGTTCTCACAGCATATCACATTATTTGTACCTCTGTTTTCAAATTGTTAATATAACCAAGGAACATGTAAAAACTAACTTAGAGATCACACTGATGAGAAAATTTTATTACGATAATGAAGGATAAAGCTTCCATTTTTAGTCTCAGAAACAGATTTCAGCATGTTTTCCAGGCATCTGCTACTTTTGATCTCTGAAGTCATGACAGAACAAACAAGAGAATAGGAAAAACTGAAGATTTTCAGAACACAATAGACTATGGTAAATATAGCTTGATCTGAAACCTCTTAATTCCAATGGAAAGACACTCTCTGACTTTCAAGAGGAATGTTGTAGCTTTGACTTTATAATATATTGCCTGTCCATTCTGGTTTATGAAGATATGTATATGCACTTGAATTTTTGTTTATTTTGTTTTCACGCTAGCTTGGGCAGAAAATTCTTGAGTGTTGATTAAATTGTATGTATGGATTTTGATGATTTCCACATTACTACAGAAAAAGCATAAACTTCAGAAGTGTTGTAAACAAGTGAAATGAAATACAGGGTAGGCTAATTTAGAATGCAGAAGAGCTGGAGTTTTGCTAGAATAGTTAAGTTGTATTTGGAAAAAAATATTAAATTATGTCAGTTCAGAGGGAAGTTTTGGAGCCATTGACATATGGTGCTTAGAACCATACCTGCCACACTGTCATTTCAAAGACATCACAGTTATTATCTCCAGTGCCCTGCAGATGAAGAGGACAAATTCACTCTCATTATTATACATAATGTTCTTCACTTGAAAAGGCTCCATATTCCCTAGTCATGCTGATGAATTTAGTGCATGCAAGGAATTATATTGAACTGGATATGTAGACAACTGTGTTGATCCTTACACTTCTCTCTATATATCTTTATTAATTATTTTGAGCATTAACATGAAACTAAATTTATGAGGTCTATAAAACTTATTAATGGTAAGTTAATTTGAAACTTCTTAGCTTTATTATTTTATTCAATTTTAATCTTTTTTAATAATTTTTGCTGTTTTACTCCTATGACAATTGCAATAAAAGTGTGCATGCACAATCCATTAACAGCTCTACTTTTTACTTTCTTCATTTTTCTGAGACAAGCCTCACTGAGCCAGAAATTTTCAGTACTTCACCACCTTTGTTTCCCTTCTTCCAAAGGAATGTAGTACTTATGTAAGGATAACTATGGTAGAAGATCCTTTATATTTCCAGTAAAAAGTGAGAGGGATAGAATGGTTATACTGTATGCATCAATATAAATATTATTTTATAATTCTCAAGTGTGTGATCATGTTTTAGTCACTCCTTCCCTTACATTCACTATCCATTCAGACCTTGCCTCATTTGTTGCAGAGGATGACTTGAAAAAGGAATTGCAGACAAAGACATTTTGGGGTCAAAATGTCAAAAGACATTTGAATGCTCATCTCTGCAACTGAAAAAAAGTTTTGAGTTGTTTGTTTTTTGTTGGTTTGTTTTTTGGTTATTTTGTTTTGTTTTAGTTAAAGCACATTGCTTGTGTTTCCTGTTTTTTCCTGTTATTATTAAGAATCTAAAACTTTTCAGTGCCTCCTCAGGACTCCCAGTAGGAACAGCTGGAGGTCTGCACATGGAAGGGAAGCAGACTTTTGAGTTAAGCTCAGCAGTGCATCTCAGAAAGGAAGGTTCTTCCCTAGATTCTGATTTTCTTCCTCTGGCAGTAGGCAGTACAAAAAGAAGGGATGTCAAGGACTAAATACTCCAGACGCCCTGACTTGTGCTGCTATTTGCATATTTCACACTCCGTCAGTTTCTCTCCAAAAGAAAGAGGTATGCATTTATAATATGACATTTGGTTTAACTTAGTATTGTTTATATAAGCTAAAAGGAAAATTGATTATTCTTTCCAATTTTTTCCTCCTGCAACTCTGAAGAGATGTTCTCAGTCTCCTTTGATGTACTCTTACTCTGCATTTAATCAATGCTTCTGTATTTGCTTTGTCTTGTAGTTCTATCCTTGCAATATTCAAGAACCTCATCATGATCAGTTCTTTTAAAAACCTCATGGAAAACACTGAAAACAATTCTTTGATTTTTGTCTGCATTAAAATAATGATTTTTTAAATTTTTTATTTCTTATGTTGCTGACTCACACTGTCCTTCTCGACTCCAGATAGGTACAGTGGTTTCCCTTCACCCTCTGTCATTCTGTCTTCCAGACTGGTGTTCTGGTTGGTAATTAGTCCTTGTTCTTGTGTCCTTTAGCTCTGTTTCCACTCCATCCTGATGCAGTGCTGCATTTTGCTAAAGTTTATTCTGTCTCTGTTGTTGGCCCCTATGACTGTTTATGGGGTTGCACAATGAAACAGAAAGCTCTATTTTAAAAGAATTGTTATTAACCTGAGAGTTATAACCTGCTCTCCCAGAAATCTCTGCAGTGAGCAGAATTGTACCAGCACAACCAAATGTGTGTCCAGGGGATGGAAACATGGCTGGGGACACGGGAGTCAGGATCTTCCTGGGAATGACACAGTTGCCAAGAGAAATAGCTGTGGAGCAATGGCCTATTCCCTTGCCATCCCTCCTCAGATCTTTTACTTTAATGATTGCATTTAGCTAACTTTCTGAAAGTTAAAGACCCTCTAAGCTCATCTGTTTTGGCCTGATCTCCAGTAATCAGTATTAACAAGTTCCCCCAGGACAGGGTAGTGAAAAACAACTGTTCTTATTGACTTCTTCATTTTGGAGGAGCTGAACTATTTCCAGCAATTAAAGGTAATTTGAGTTTTCTGGGAAGTGTAAAAATTGGAGTAAGTAATAATAGTGTCTCGTATTTCACAGCCCTGCAGGGACTGAGCTGGTGCTCAGTGATAGCTCTCTTTTTTAACCTTTGTGTGACCTCCAAGGGATTTATGACTCACAGTCTGAGAAAACAGTACTAATCTAGTGCCCTGCTTGGTCTCAGATGTCACCTTTCTGTGAATAAAATGTGTCATCTGCTCTCCTCTTACGCCTCTGCTCCTTTGGAACACCATCAGGAGAAATGCAACATGGAGAATTGGTGCTAGGAGGAGATTTATGGCAGGAATGTGAATGCAAAGAACTTAACAGTTCAAGTTACCCAGGCACAAGCAGATAGATGCCAAGGATGTGAGATGCAATTGGACAGAACCTCAGGGCAAGGAATGACAAGTGATGACATAAAGATTGTGCCTTCTTACCTAGTTTTTGCTCTTAGCTATCTTTACAGTCTGTTTTACTGACAGAGATACGTATTTCATAAAATTGTGCCAAATCTGTGTTGCTATGGGAAGAGCTGGCTTCTGTTCCTCTGTAAGGATTGTGGTTTGTCAGGAATTTTATATTTGGGGGGGGATGATGTAAGGTGCTGAAAACTGTTGGGCTTGGTTTCCAATCTAGAGTCCAGGATTATATTACTTACAAAGAATGGGTATTCTTCCCCATCAATGGAAAAAAAGAAAAACCCTGCATTTTCTCTCTCTCTCTCTTTTTGTTAATTTTATTTTTGTTGTTGTTGGTGGTTGCTTTGCTTTGCTTTGCTTTGTTTTTACTTACATTACCCACTGAGAGATATAGAATTAAGAGTATGCTTACTTTTTTTCTCAGCATCTTTTTGGAGCTGATCCCAATCTGGCTTCATCTCAAATATTCTTGCTGTTATTGCTTATCAAAGTCAATTATTAGTAAATTTTAAGCTCTTTTGGGTGCTGCAAGACATCCCTCAATATCAGAGTGTGGGCTTAATGTGATGAAATAAAACCCAGTAAATTCACTGATTTTTTTTTTTTCAAGTTTATAGCAGGGTAAAATTTGATACTTATGTGATATTATTATAATTTGGCATTAGTTCAATCATGCAGTATTTGCCTTCTCCATTCTAAAGAATACAAGGGATTTTTCTTTTCTTAAGTTTTATTTCCTGGTTTCTTTTTCTGTCATTGTGTTCATTCCTATAATATGTTCACATAACAAATGAATTCGACAATTTTGGCTACTATAATCCATATGAAGTAAAAAGTGTTCCGATATAACTTGGAGGGAACAGGAGAAAAGCCCAAGAAAATCAGACAGGAAGATTAAACCTTAGACCAAAGTCATCTCCTGCAGGGCATTGTACCACTCCAACACATCCCTCATCTTTTGACAGCAGTTCATGTTCCTTTCCATTAAATACCTGTTTTTTATGAGCCCCAGAGCATTCACAGGAGTTTTGTTGTACCACTTCAAGAAATAAGAATAACGGATACTCTGAGGGTCTAAGTACTTTTATGTTCTGTTTCAAGTTGTGAAGCTTTTGGGTGACCCCCAGTGCTTTCCAAAATTCAGATCTCCAGCAATCTGTAACTTTTTATGTCTGAAGGCTCAGATATTTGGCATATTATAAAGTTAAGAGAAAAACTAACTGCATTTTGAAACCAAGATTGTAGAAAAATATTTTGAAATTATCTTCCTAAATGCATTTAATTCTCTCTGGTTATAGAGCCTATTAGAGTCTGAGCTCAGAACATACCTAGACATCTAGGTAATTGAGAAGTTAATCAGTAGTACTGCTTTACTTATGACCCTCACATGCAAAAAGCTGGGTATTGGGGAGCTAGAGCCTCTAAGATGAATGATGAAAAAATAAGAGGTAGTATTTAAAAATACTGTGATTTACTTTTTTTGTTCTTTTGGATGAAACAAGAAAAACTAATGTAGAAATTTTGATTTGATACAGGTTTCTTAGAGGTAGCCTGCTTTAATGCTTGTGTTCAAAAAGTGTGGTGTTTTGAAGAGGAGATATGACCAGACTTGTGTGGACAATAAGCAACAAGTGATCAGTGGTGAACACCTAGAACTGAAAAGAATGGGAAAGATGGCAAGTAGAAAGAAGCAGGATAATCATCTATATTTTTTGTTAAAAAGTTCTGTGGTAATCAAGTTTTAGAGATTTGGAATTTTAAAATTTTAGCTGCTTTCCTAAGTGATATATGCAGTGTGGGAGATGCAATTACATTGCTGCAAGCAAAGCTGCAGCAAAAATATATGCTGTAGATAAGTATTTAAAATGACAGTGGTGCGTGCATAGAAGAAACCTGACAAGTTGTGAAAATTGGAACTATATCACTATATCACTTCTTCCTTGATATTCTGGGAACTATGTTAAAGGGAAACAGAATTATCCTAATGGAACATGATCTGTTCTCTATGCCAAACTACTGTAAACTGAATCTGACTGGCTGCTGCACTGGTGACATTTCTTAATCCAGTGTAATGGATTCCAGCACTTGTCCAGGCAGCTGTTGAAACCTCCCATTGATTGCAACCTCTGCCACCTTTTTATCTGCTTGTTTTGCATTTAAATTATCATCTCCACCACATTTTACCTCCTGTGGTCTGGTGGGTATCAAGCAAATGTCTACTGTGAAAATAATCCAAATAATGCATGTCATTCCCTGTAATGATTCTGTGGCACCTTCGGTTCACGTTAGGCTGTAGTCTCAGTTGATAACTAAATCACAGTTCAGAGGTAGAATTTGTTATTTATTTTCCATGTTTTCCAGGATCAGTATGCTCATTGCTCCTTACTGGGTTTTGATCCTTTACTACACTTACTTTTAAGTCTGTGCTGGTAAAATCCCTCTTTCATGGATAGAACTTATATTTTTTCTTACTGCCTTATTCATAAAAGAAAGTTGAAGTCTCAGCCCATAGTCTTCTAGGGAACTGCAGGGCCCAACTTTTTCTTTTATCACTGTTTTGTAAATACAGTCTTAGGTATGTCACTAAGCTGCCCATGCCTGAGTTTAATGGTGTTTAAAATGAATACCATAATACTTCATTTACTGGATTATTGTGATATAATTAATGAATCCTTTGAAAAATCCTTTGAAGTTCCCATTTATAAGGTGCTTTATAAATATGCAATAGTTATAGCAATAAATTTATTTTATTTCCTGGATTTAAGCCCAATATCTTATGGATTTGGGAATGCTACTTTGTTTTACTGTCCCCATACATAGTGCTTCCTTTTGTGGGTCATAACTAAGTTCTTTCACATCTCAGATCTACCTCTAAGTAATGATTGTTTCTCGTGCATAGATGTATCACAGAGAATTTTAAAGATTTGTTATTAATTTTCCATATGAACCACTGGAGTCCTTCATTCTAAAATAAGCCTCTTGAAAAATGTAGATTATTTTCCTTTCAACCTTGTTTGCAGTTTAGAAGCACACAGTGAAAATGTGCTGTTTACAGGTGAGGGATACTTCCTGCACTGAGAGTCTTAAAGAGCCTTGGAGGTGTGGACTATTGTTAATGCTGTTTGCTATCGTAAAATATTACCCCACAACACTGCAGGTGAGGTCTCACCAGAGCAGAGCAGCGGGGCAGAATCCCCTCCCTTGCCTTACTGGCCATGCTGCTTTGGATGCAGCCCAGGATATATTTGGCTTTCTGGGTTTTGTTCAGCTTTTCACCCACCAGCATCCCCAGCCCTTCTCAGCAGGGCTGCTCTCAACCCTTCCATCCCCCAGCACATTTTGACACCAGGGGTTGCCCTGACCCAGGTGCAGGAGCTTCCACTTGGCCTCTTCACACGGATGCACTTCTGCAGCAAATTGTCCATTTCGATTCCCTTTCTATATTGCAATCTACTCCCGTTCTGTATGTGACAAGAATCTGGGCTCACAGTGTAAGTACACCTCATTCACAAGTAAAAATGTGGCTGTATTAAGTACTTTTAAGATAGGACCTAAGAATGGCATCCTTATCCTGTGTTAGAGCAAACACTGCATTTTATTTATATCTTATTTAGACTGTTAGCTTGCCTTAATTTCAAATTATTCCACTAGCAAGTTCATGAGAATGAAGACGTAGAACAATTTGACAGCTGAAATGGCTTTTCAGAAAATTGCCAAGTTATTGGCATCACTGACAATTTGCCTGGCACTGTTACATCTAATGTAAGATGACTAACTTCATTAAGGCTGAAATATTAGCTGTAGGAGGGGCAGACAACTGAGGCTATAGTTCTTTACCCAACTATTGCTTAATCACTTCTATTTATCGGTCGAGAAAGAATTGCGTTATATTTAATTATCTATACAAATATAGTTGACACCAATTTATGTGAGTTTATGAAATTAAAAGAATAAAATAGGCAGAACCTTTGTAATATGCCTGAGAAAATTATTAGCATTACTTGACTTTAGGGAATAAAATGGGGAAAATATTAATAGACTGTCAGAGAAAAACACTTGTAATACTACAGAAAGAATTATTCTGCGTGTCTTTCGCACGCCTTTACAAATATTGGAAACACAGCATCTGCAAACTTTAATTATATCCTCGCTGCTCCACCGAGAGTTAACATTTTTAACCCTGATGAAATGAAAAGTCATGTAGCAGTATTTTTTTTATAGAATTTCAAACTGTTTCCTAACCTTGGAAAATAAAACAGCAGAAGAACCAGAACATAGGGTTTTGTTTTTTTTTTTTTCTGTATTTATATTTAATTTGCAATAATACCTCAGGCGTTTTAAAAATTTACTTATGTAACCATATAAAACACTGAGATAAGTTTATAACATGATCCAAATAAATATGAATTCATGAAATCCAAAATTTAGGAAGCATTTTATAACAGAAGAGAATAAATTCCAAAATCTAGCTTTTTATCCTTTAGCTATATAGTCTCAACTAACAAATTGCTTCTTGCAGGTGTAATTGAGTTTCATAGTAAGAATATAATAGGAGTTGGTTTTGACATGGAGTTCATATGATAGTTTCACACGTTGTTGTCATCTTGGTTGTTGGAGAAATATATGCGAGATTAAAGTTTTGAATATTTTTCTCAGTTTCCTGTAATTTAGAAAGTAATCAGGCAAAGAATAAGCAAGAGATTGATTTTATTGTATCATGGCTCTGCTTCCTGAAAGTGCTTATATAGCAACACCTCTAAAGGATGCTCATGTCTGGGCTCAGGCAAGAGCATTTGTTTTCAAAATTCTGACCCTGGTTAATTCTGTAAAAGCCCATGGGGATTGAGAGACATTAGAGGTACTGTAGCTTGAACCTTGATATTTTGCATTTCTTTCTTCTAATAGTTCTACATTAAATACAAAGGATTTTTTTAAATGGAAAAATACTGTCGAAGAGATGATGGATATTAAAAAAAGAGACAACATGAGGAAACACTGTGCAATTGGTACTTTAATTTCTAAGTCTTTCTGCTCTGGTTTTATTATTCTCTGTATTTAAATATTAATAGAGTCAGTGCTACTTAAGCAAAGTCATTCGTATCATCTCGCCAGCCTACATGGAATCAAGGCAGAATGAACTTCAGCTCTAAGTGAGCAGGAGATAACAATGCAGCCTGACACAGAAATGATTGAATTTGCCAACAGTGTTTGTGCAATGCTTGCTAATTTACAAGGGCATTTTCAAGTGATTCAGTGGCTGGGATTCCTTGGGGGCAGTTCTCTTGGGCACTGAAACTGAATCAACGTTTAAATGGTTTTACTTTTGGAGTGCCTTAGAAAAATCATAAGTAAATAGATTTTTTCATAATTAATATAGCAACTGCAAATCATGCAAGGATCATTTGCTTTTTGAAAGGAAAGAAAACTGTTCTCATTTGGCTGGGCATTTTGCACTGTGTTTGTTGAAACTGTGAAGAAATGTAAAATGCAGGTTGCTGGAATAAGACGAGTCCAAGTACTCAGTGATCTGAATGAATCAACTCCCCGTTTAGTAAATAATGAATCTGCTGTGGAGGAGATAAATCGAGCAGTAATTCAGAGATCTGAATTCTCCCTGTTTTGCCACTGATATGCCTGTGCCAAGGCACCCCACCTTTCCCTGCTTGAAGTCCACTTTGGCTAGAAACAGGGGAGGCAATGACCCCTTTCAAAACAACATCCAAGTAAGTAATTTTGAAGTCACAATGTGTTATTTCCATCCCCTCAGTGTTCCCTCCAGCCTCCAGGAACTCCTATTGTTGTTTCCCTTTGTAACATCCCCAATATGTTTTAAAATATGACTATTAATGTGCTGCAGTGCCCACATTTCAGTAGCAGAGCATAGGGAGGATTGCCTTGCTCCTGTAAATGTATTTTTTCTGTGTACTTGCAGGCTTGCAGACATTTGCCATGTTGGTGCAAAGAATACCTGAGCTCACTTGAATGCTGTAAAATCTAATAAAGCCAGCATTTGAGGGCTAGATGTCTCTTTTCATAACAGGAAGGAAGGTGACATTTTGGCAAAGATATAGACTACGAGCAAGAAACAATTCTCCTGCTCTTGCCTTCTTGATTTCCTGGATGTTATTGGAAGCCTAGGCAAAGTCAAATCAAAAGTCTTTTTTAATTAAACAATGACTTTGGTAAGTTGTTGGCTGCAATGAAACTGCTCAGACTTCATCTTTGCTAGTTGCCACCCATGGGTCTGTATTAACTTTTTTTTGAAAAAAATCTTTCTCACTTTATATAAGATAATATTATAAACAGCATATTTATGGAGTGCTTGATGATTAAATGTTTTTTATCTTACAAAATCTCTGGAAGGAAACTTATAAAGTTCAATTCTAAAAGCCTCTAGGGAGATAGAAACCCCAAAATGGCAATCCTTTGTAATCAAAATGAGAAAAAATTATTTTTCTCTTTCACTTTTTTCTAATGAACTCTTGAGATTTTAAACATTGCAAAAGGAGTTCCTGGAAGAAGCAAAGTTGCTGATTGCCTACAGAAACACACTAGAGAATTCAGAACAACAGACATGTTTCCTCTGTCTCATATATAGCAAAACATTAGAAAGTTAAGCCATTGTTGTTGCTAAAGAATAGTTCAGGTTTAGGGCATGAAGGCTGTTACTTGACTCTTGAAGTTGGTGTTATTGCCTATTCCACATGCCCTTCCAATTCCTTGAATTTTCCTTGACTGCCCTACTTGTGAAGTAAAGAAAAATTCTCTCAGGGCTCTTTGGCTGAATCTGCATTGGGCCCCTCAGCTTCTGCCACTGTAAATGCATTAAAACTTTACAGATTTACCCAATGGAGCTCCTTCCTCAAATCTATGTCATGGACACCATCCAGTAGTGAAATTTCTAGTTTTCCTAAAATTTCAAAACAGCAGGCAACTTCTGTCTCTGAACTAATGCTTCTTTTTGCTGGGCCATTATCTAGAGAAAAGCTGCAAGATGTTTATTTTTTCAGAGCTGTTTTGCACATACTTATTAAGATATGGTTTTTGGGTTTGGATGACTGGTTTGGGATTTTTTGGTTGCTTTTTTTTTTTTTTTTGCATTTAGACAAGGCCAGTAGGTTCATCTCCTTGTACAAATAACTCAAAAGTGAACCTAAAGAACTGAAAGGACTGCTGGGAATTGAGTAGCACTGATAATTAATGGCCTGCTGCCTCTGAAAACTGCAAGTCGGACATGAAATTTCTTTGATAACAAAACGGGAATTTCATATTTTAGTTCATAGACATATTCAAACTTACATTACTGTATGTGCATGCTTTCTTCCTGACATACATGTGAACTTTCCATTGAAATTTTTGTTGATTGCTAAAATGCTTTCAATTAAAAGAATTATGTTATAATTTCTGTTGCTGTAACAACCTTTGGAGCTTATGAAATGATGCTGGATTTGACAGGAAACTCAGGTGGCTAGATATACCCACAGTGGTTAAGATTCAAATCAGAGTATGTCAGTCAAGTTTGGGGAGCTTGTAGTAAACATATTGAATTATTCTCAGAAAAAAAGGTGGTTTAAAACCAGATGATACTTCCTAGGAACAATTACAATGTTTGAGAATATAATCGTGGGTAGAGCTCCTGAAGTCTGGCTTGGCTGCAAAGTCTATGTAAAAACATAAGCTTTTAATTTTTATTTTTCTTCTATTCTTACTACCTATTCTCTTCACACAGAAGTGAATTTCATTAGATCTTTGGAACTTACTTTTATTTACTTCAGGTTTATAAAACCATATGATCTATTTCTGGGTTTGGCTTTAGAGGCACAATGTGAGAACCATTATACTTGGACTTATGGAAATACTTCCATATGAATTATAACTGGAGATCTCTACCCAGGCAAATGGCTGCAAATGTCCTCTTTGGCAGAAGATATTTCTCTCTCTTGGAGGTTATTGCTATGTATCTTTCACAGTAGTGAGAAGTCTGAAAATACTCAAACAATTAGGAGATATGTGGCAGCAGTGTGTGATCATAATTAGTAGCTAATTTCTTCCATTTTGAAGATGTCACTCTATAAAATAATGGGGAAACTGTGTTGGCTGCAGGGCAATCTATACTGCAGCAGTGTACAACTGGTCACTAACCAGGAGTGACACAAGGCAGAGCCATGCCTTAGAGTTTTTATCCACATCATTAAACAACTGGAGTTTTGCCCACAAGTTAGAGCAGAAGACTGATGCTGGAGAGCTTGGGTCATACATATGCTCTTGATTAGTTTCATGGGATTAAACAAATAATCTTGCCTCTGTCCTCACTCTTAAGGTCAATTTTGGGATAAGATTCTTTCACCATTACCGCCATAATTTGCACTTCCAGATGTTACTGCTATAAATGCAATACCTATGATGAAAAATATCATAATTCACCTTTGCATAAGAAACATTGAGTGTAAAGTATGCATTAGCCTTGATTGAATAGATTAGCCTTCAATCAGTAAGAAGTACCTCTTATTCGGATAGATTTAAGAATATATTTCATTTGTCTCCAACCCATCTTATCAGTCTAGACTGTTAAATCTTTCCTCAATGGATACAGTTGCTGTTCTTTCTTAAAATTAGAAAAAGTGTGGACAATAGTTTTCCCCAATCTCCTTTTCTTTTTAGATGAGTCATTGCCATTAGCAGATTTATAGAGATTAGCCAGCTATTTGTTTTTATTTTCAGAATGGGGATAGGCCTTAAGGAAAAAGAAAACACTACTGACTTTAGAGTTAAGGGAAAGCACAAGGCAGTTTGTGTGAATCTCATTGCAGCTCATTACTTTTAAGCACTGGAAACAAGGGGGTTTACTGAACACTCGAGCTACAGCAGATCTGTATGTCTGGCTTTGACTGTGGGGCCATGAAGAGGACCATTCACCTAGGTTGTTCAGCCCAGATTTTGCACGAGCCTCAAATGTGCTGAGTCAAGGCTGTAGGAGCTGAGCAAGCTTGGCAAGCGCAGTCATGTGCAGCAGAGCTTTTTGCTATGACTCAGGCACTTCCAAACCCCAGCCTTACTTATCCAGAGCAATGTCAGGTACACAGCCAAGTTCTCTCTGCTAGGCTCCTTGGAAAATCTTGGCTTTAATGTAATTAAGCAGCATAGTGAGCACCATTCGCCTTGATGGTGCGAATCTCACGCACCTCCCTGACAGTTTCACTGTGTTGCTGCATTATGTCTCTGATTAGGCCCAGATACATTTAATTAGCAGGTTGTTTGATCAATTAGATAATGAACCATAAAGTCACCTTCTTACTTAGATGTGCTTTGAACAACAATTTTAATCTTAGTGACAGATCCTCGAGAAAGAAAAGAGAAGAAACCACTGTAATTAAGATGTGAGCGCACAAAAATGCCTACATGACTCTGGAGCTTGAAACTAAAAATACTTTGAACTCTAAAACATAGAAGACATTGAGTTCAATGAATGTAAACTCTAAGGTTTTCAAATGAGTTATCATTTGATTATGTCTATGATGAATAGGAGAAAGACATTTGAAAGTGTCTTTGCTCCCACTTCATTGATTTCTCTAACACTAGAGTTAAGATAATAATGAATCAAAATTTAATGTAGTTTAGTGCTTATGGAGCACTGTCATAAAATGCTTCGGAGTTTGTAATGAATAGTAGTAGGCAAAAAATCAAAAATGAGAAAAAAAACCAACCGAACCCAAAAAACCCATGACCATATACTAGAAAACAGTAGCAAATTTCTGACAGTGGGTTGGAAAGAGATGGAAGTTCACCTTCAGACAATCAGAAATTGTTTCAACTGTTTAATATGTGGAATTTGGAAAAAGGATGAATCAAAGTTCATCTTGGCTTGTGAGATTATGAGAAGGCCACATTATGCCATGCAATAAAAATAAATGCTGAGTGGAGAAAAATGAGTTATTTTCAGCGGTTGGCTTCTCTCCCTAACTTTAGGGTTTGCTTTACTTCTGTATTTGTGCTTTGCAATTTCAGCTTCTTCATTTGGAAGATGTTCTACAATATTGAATCTTGAGGTATAAGTAGAGAATTAATATTTAATGCAAAATAAGTTGCAGTGACAATTAACACATCAATTCTTTAATAGCTACAGTGGCTATATCAAGGATTCAAACACTGATCAAATTCCAGTGCTGGCACCAAAATTTTGGCCAAATACATAAACAAGCAACAAAGTACAATTTCTTTTTTTCAGCTGTTGGAATATATGTGTCTAGAACATTCTTGTGTCAAATATTTCTGTTTGTTGTGTTTTCTTGTCATGAATGTTAACTTTGAAGCCCACTTAGCAGGGAAAGGAATTCACTGTTTTCTATTCATCTGATTTTAGTGCATAGCACTGGCAGTAGGTGAGCTGTTGGAAACCAGGAAAATGAAGTATTTCTGTCTGCATTACTGGTGAATAGTGAGGAATCCTCTTATTACTGAAGTATTTGTTTGTACCATGGTAGAGCACAGTGTATTGTCTAGTAGAGTCCCACTGGAAATACTTGATAGAATTTTTCTTTCAGACTCCTAGACCATCTGTAGTATTATCTATTATTTTGCTCTGTTATTGGAAAACACCTCTACTGACTCAAACAATTTATACACTGCTTGAATTGAGAGAGATTTCTTGAAGTCTGAGGTTCTTATTTTTTTAAATGGACTTAAGAAAAGGAAATTTTAAATGTAACTAGATGGTACTGACAGCATTAAAAACATCCCCTTCCAAGTGCAAATATCAATCCAATAAGAAGAGAGTTAATTATGTTCTCTTGGCTCTAACTGCCATCAATTATAAGTATTTATGAGATTTTTTTTTTCTTGAACATTGCTCACACTTTGTGGGATGTGTTGTCAATTTTCTTTATTGTGCTTTAGTCACACACTTGTTTTCATATTTGAGTCCCAAATTCTTGCAGAAAAGCAAAATGGTAAAGCACCCCATGTCTAACAGAGTCTGCATTGTGTTTGTTCTTTCCAATTTCTTCTCATATCAATGTCCTACCCTATTTTTCATTTCTGTAGAAGGTCTATCACTTAGGACAATTAGCCCTTTGAAACATCTGATGAACATATTTTTTATAATGTAGGACATTGTTAATATTTCTGGTCTCCAGCTACCTAACAGGAACATAAGAATGTTCCTTTCCGAGTCAGAGCAAAGGTCTATGTATTTCAGTATATTTTTCCTGTAGTAGCACACTGTAGATATATTGGAAAGATTACAGGAAAAGAGCAAATAATAGTAATAATAACAACAA
>VZRX01024001.1:3382-21388 GCA_013398075.1 Notiomystis cincta | reverse complement strand
GGAAGGGAAGGGAAGGGAGGACTCCAGGGCCAAGGTCTGCTCCTAACACAGTCCTCACGGAGCAGGTTTTGGGTTTCAGACCCTGCTGATGATTTGCTCCTGTTGGTGTCGGGAGGATGAGAAGTGAAATGTTTCTGGGGTGTCTCTCTGGAGAGGAGAAGGAACCCCATGAGGCTGCAATGTCCTTTTGGGGTTTCTTTCTCTCCCCAGTTTGAATGCAGCTTCCCCTTGTCCCAGGGATCCTGCTGTGCTTTGGGGGTTTGGGGATTTGTGGGGCGGGATGAGGCTGAGGTGCAGCATCCGTGGCTGGGTCCCACTGCTGTCCTGGCACAGAGGATCCACAGGGACAGGGAAAACCGAACACAAGAGGGGGCATTGCTGCATCATCCCATCCTTCTCCTCCAGGGGATCCCTGCCAGCCCCCTGGCACTGGGAATACTGGGATGGAGGAAGAGCCTGGGTTGATTCTAACCCCTTCCTCACCCATCCCCATCCTGACATCCCTGAGGAGCCACCTCGCTGTGATGGATGGGGTTATTCCATGGGAACCCCAGTGGAAACTGGGCTGGAATCACCCCTCCTCCTCCAATGCCTGTTTAACTGGCTCTTCATTAGGTATGTTTTCTATAAACAAAGATTAAATAAAATAAAAAGGACGCTGGAAATACTCTGAGGAAAGTGTGTCTTTGGGAGCCAAATGAAACTCCACATAATCCCCCTTCTCCCTGTGAGAAGAGAATAATGTCCTCCAATTAATTATATCGAGGCATATAATTACACACTTACACAGTCAAAGACATTTTGTAGCAGAAACGAGATTGAATGTCAATTCCAGCTTCCAAAACCACACGGAGTTAAAACAAATTTTAGCTCCCATATTGAACTTTTCAAGCCACTTTTATTAATATGTAGAGCGATTATTGTTGACTGGACAAATTATTTGGGATGGAGTTTTTGCTGCAGTGCAGAGCTGGCAGTGCAGAATGCCAGACTCCACAGAGAACTGCAGTAAACCAATATATCTGAGCAAAAAAAAATCTGGATTTTCAGAGATTGTTATCGAAAATAGATGCTGAATAATGACTGGTTTGGCCAAGAACAATATGTGTTCTTCTTACCTAGGGGTTCCTTATTTCCCTGTGGATTTTGGGCCCCCCTGTGCCATTTCCCTCCCAAACCCATCCTGTGGAGGTGGCAATGCCGTGTTTGATAGAACCAGTGGCTCTCGTGTGGAGGAGTGGAAGCACAAGATAAATTATTGGAAGATATTGAGCAACATTTTCCCTCTGGAACTGAAAGGGAAGAGCAGCTCCTAAACACCGGTGTTGAACACCTCATGATTATTAAAAACAATCAAGCCAATTAGAGAAAACTCAGCATTTTAAATATGAATAGGCTCTCCTGGATATCTGTTGGGGAATTCCTTTCTTCAGGCAATGTTTGCTGATGGATTCTGATGTCTCAATCAGGATTTCAGGACACGGATTTTTCCTTAGAACATCTGATCCAGCGTGTAAGGAGATATTTTATCACAGCCCTGTAACTATCGACTCCAACTGATTATTTGCTTCCAGTTAAGCATGAGCTTAACTCCTCTTGTTGGCTCTGACATGGACATTCCCACCAGTATAATATTCCCAATCCCTCCTGTTATTACAGCATTCCCCATAACGGGAACCCCAATATTACTGAGGACTTTGGCAGCCTTGGCCAATGTCAACAGAATGGGAGGTGCTATTTCATTAATTTCCCCTGACTTGGGACAAAAATAACTTCATCCATGTCTTGGTTTTGTGTTTCAACCTCCAGGAGAACAATTTTCTTAAAAAATAAAGAAATCGGTTACTTTATACCCCGGCTGGTTACATTAGACTGTAATTTCACAAGGCATCAGTGATTCCAGGGGCTGATTTTCTGACAGGCAAAGAAATGACCACACATTTGCGAGCATCAGTAGTCACCTCTGCTCACACACAAAGCACAGGGACACATTTTTGGCTGCTGGGGGAAGGAAGAAGCAGAGCTGTGATTTGGGCTCCTGACGCTCCTGAATGGGGATCCCCCCGCTGGCTCTGGGGTGAGGACAGAAAAATGGGTCCCTGTGGGGCAGCCTAAAAATGGAGCTTCCAATGAGGTCAGTTTAATCAATCCAATTTTTAGCAGCCAAAAATATGATTTCTACAGTTTTTCGTGCCTGTAGAAAAATTTTATGTGCAATTCCTCTCACTGGTAAATGAGTTTCTCAATAATTTCTGTGAGGCTGTTGTGCCTTCTGAAGCTTGTGCAGCTCTAGCAAAGATACACAAATTCCTAAAAAAAGAGTGTAAAATTCCTCTGGAATTGCAAATTGTCTCTGCTTTGGGTGTTTGAAGCTCAATCATTCTGAAAACTTAAGTCTTCCTTGGAATTTCAGATCATAAAATTCCGGAAAACGAAATAAAGCCTTGAGATTTCAGCAGAAGAACCCGAATTAAAGCCCAAATTTGGTGTGATTTTCTAGGATGTCAAAGCAGATTGGAGAATAAAACCTCATGGCTGAGATGCTGAGATGCCCCCCTCCCCTGGGGCAGGGCAAGGTCTCCTCCAGGAACAGGAGGGGTGAGCAAATCAGGGCGAGCAGAGCCTCCCTGCCCTGGGAGAGACACGGAGAGGGCAGGGGAACAGGGAGAGCTGGGTGTCACCTATTTATGGCTGGATCCCTTCGAGCTCCTGGGGTCCTCCTTAAGCTGGATTTGGGGTTTGTTCCTTTTTTTTTTTTTGTTAAAATGAACCCTTGCAAACCCTTCTGCAGGACTCTGCTGCAAATTTGTAGCAGCCCAAATGTTGAAAATCTCCGTGTAATAAAGGCCACGTGCATGACCCTGAAACTTTTGCAACAAATGGCTTTCATTTTTCTGTATTTTTTTTTATATTTTATTGTTATGATTTTTTTAATGCTGTACAATCAGCAGTAACGCCACAATCACATGTTTGAAGCTGGTATTAATAATTTTACAGCCAGTAAACACCTGAAACCTCTCCTCTCCTCTCTTTATTGGCTCCCTGGATTTTTATGAGTGCATTGCTGCAAATAAGGGAGTACAGGGAGTTGCCATGTTGGGAAAGACCAGGTGCCCATCTGTTTCAAAATCATTCGTAGAATTGAGTTGAAATGCTTTAAAATCATGTGGGGCTGAATTTTGACCCAATTTTGGTCCCTGGCCTCCACTTTGCTGTGATGGCAAAGCAGTTTGACAATAACTGTCCTGAGTTTTGGGTTTATAAAGGATGCAGGAGAAGAGCAGAGGCGGGGGTGGTGGTGGTGGTGTGTGGAATAATTCCTTAGCTTTACTTAGGGTCCTCTGACAGGGTTGACCAGAATGGTTCACACCTTTTCCCTGTGCTCTCCCAGTGGGATGTAGGAGGGCAGCTGTAGCTGCTCCATCCCTGGAAGTGTCCAAGGCCAGGCTGGACGGGGCTTGGATCAGTCTGGGATAGTGGAAGGTGTCCCTGCCCATGGCAATGAATGGATTGAGATTTATGGTCCCTTCCCAACCCATTCCATGATTCCAAGACCTGTTTCAGCCAACACTGCAGAAAGGAAGGGCTGGGTGGGGTTTTCTTGGCCTGAAGGATGGGTCCAAGTCTATCCCTGTCCCACGAGGGTCACAGCTCATCAAAACCCTTTGCTGAATGCGGATTCCCTCCCTGAAGTGCAAAAACCAAGACTGGTGAGGGTTCAGGTCTGCTTTAGAAGGACAATTCAGACAATGTCCTCTGTGCCCTTTCCATGCTACATATAGATATAAATAAATAAATAATGTGGATTAAAATGAAGGCTGTGGCAGAGGGCAGAATCAGACCCAGATCTCTCAAATCCCAAGTTAACCTTAACCACTGGATTATTTTCCTCTCTCGTGTGAATGCTGCCTGTGCACATTGTGTACAAATAGGAGAGAGATTTACTGGGGAAATAACCTCAGCCACAATAATCCACGTGTGTACACGGATATAAATATATATATTCTCAATAGCAGCCTGCGAAAGCATCGCCTCATAAAAACTCTCTGAACACTCAGTAAATTCTGGGCCAGATTTCAACTCATGTTGCTGAGATAAGGACCAGAGGGAGGAGGAAGAAACAGACAGCAGCAATCCTTTCATCCCCCTGGCCGCAGCTGGTGGGGCCGCTCCTTTCAGCAGATGGGAATAAAAATAGATATATTTACAATTTACAATTGCAGTTGGATGGAGCAAGGAGCAGCAGCGAACACAGAGCAGTCGTTTGCTAACCCCATAATAGTCGGGATTATGCAGCGCTGCTGCTACAATAACATTCGTTTGCTGTCAGCGCTCCTGTGTAAAAACAAATTAGCTGGATGATTAATGAACGTCCCGAGCAGCATGTGGATTCTCCTCGGTGATGCTCCAGCCCAGCGTGGAACGTGCTGCTCTGAGCTGTCCCCTCTCTGTGCTGCACTGTCCCCTGTGCACACCTGGCTGCTGCTGCCACAGGGGGTCTGCCCCTTTTTGGGGGTTTTATTTAAATGACAATCAGTGAGAGAACACTGAGAGGCCAGCAGGAGGTGCTGAGGTGAGAAGTGTCTCCTTTAGGCTTGGTGTGACCTGAGGATGGCTTTGTGGAGAGGGTGCTGCTGCCAGCCTCCAGCTCAACACCCCTGGGGCTGGGGAGCTGATGGGAGAGGGGAACAGGCTCCTCGGGGAAGGGGGCACGGCCCACGTGCAAGGAGCGTTTGGACAATGCTCTCAGGCACAGGGTGGGATTTTGGGGTGTCCTGAGCAGGGCCAGGATTTGGTCTGGATGAGCCTCGTGCGTCCCTTTCAACTCAGGGTATTCTCCAGAGTGACCCTGGGGGTCCCGGGGGGCTTTGGGGCAGGTGGTGGCTCTGAGGATGGAGGAGCCCTGGGGGAAGGAGCAGGGCCAAGGAGCAGGGATCTGCTCCCTCCTCCCCTGACAATCCCCTGCTCCATTGAGCTATCCTTCTGGAATTCCCACCTTTTCTATTCCTCCCTGGCTCACATACCTGAAGGGAATCAGAGCGAAAACCGCCTGTGGAGAGCTGGGATCTGTCACCAAAAGGCACCTCCAGAGATCTCCTGCTTGTTTTTTCTGCTGTACATGTGGGGGCTTCAGGCCCTGGGCATTTTAAAAGTGTTTTTTCACCTTGAAATACCCATCTATCTCTCCTAGAGGTGTTTCAGATGATTCTACAGAGGATTTCCGTGGCAGATAGGTACACAAATGTGTTTTTTCACTATAATTAATCAAAGCATGATCAATGCAGGGAGCTGGACTTCGAAAATCCTTGTGGGTCCATTCCAGCTCAGGATATTCTGTAATTCCTCCATTCTACAAATGCCCAAGGAAGAGGGAGGCCCTCAATGTGAGTTGTTGTCCCACAAAGGATGGGCAGACACCTCCACCCCTGAGCCAGCCTTGCAGGGTTTGGATGGAAAGGTGGAACCCGTTTGGCTGTGAACACAAAACCCCAGAATGGTTTGGGGTTTTGGAAGGATCATCTCACCCACCCCCAGCCATGAGCAGGGACACCTCCCACTGTCCCAGGGTGTTCCAAGCCCCAGCCAGCCCGGCCTTGGACATTTCCAGGGATGTGGCAGTGATCCCTGGTGCTGAGTGGGAGGAAGGGCCCTCAGGCTGAGCTCCTTCTTGGCACTTATGGGGTTAAGGGTGTTTTTTCTATTCCATGCACACTCACACGAGCCTCCAGCAGTTATATAATATAAAAAGGGCTCTTTTCTCATATCCCCACAGCGCGCAATAGGACTCCACATATAGCACACCAAAAACATAAAAAAATAAAAGGAGCCCAAACACTGCCAAAATCTACATTTTCGTTTGGCAAACCAGTTAAATCTATTCATAATCTGGTGCCTGAATCAGGTTTCAGACCAGACTAGACTGCCTTGGCTCCTGGTTTTTGTTGCTCGACCTGTCTCTGACTGAATTTAGCTATGATGTTACATCTTTAGCTGTAGCAAATTTCTAATAATGGTAGCCTGTTTTATTTTGCCACTGGAGGGTACAAGTTCCAGCATTTCCGTACCCAGGTCCAATTGGAGCCAGTTTTGGACTTTTTTTTGGACAGAAACCTCCCTTGTTACTTCGCACTGTTTTCTTTTTGCCCTTTTTTTTATTGGTTTTTAATTTTTTTTTCTTTTTTAATTTTAATAATGTTCACCCTCACAGCTTCCAGGAGGTGAAATGAAAACACAGCAAAATGTGAAATGGGCAGTGTCAAAAATCCCTGTGAGCCCCAGTCACCTGCCCCACTCCTTTGGGGCCCCTGGAGCTCCATCAGCCCGTGGTGATGAGGATGGGGCTGCAATTCCTGGAGGCTCCCTTGGAGCTCATCTCCTCCTTGGGAGGCCATGGCTCAAAGTTTGATTTAGGTGGTGGGAATGAAGGTTAATTGGAACTAAATTAATCCTGCTTTTGGGCACAGCTCACAGGGGCACTGGGCTGTGAATCCCAAAGGAGATGCCCAAAAAGCAAAATCCCAAATTTCACCCCCTGCTCACTGTTCTTACCAAGGAAGCCATGAAGGTGCCTGGTCAAACATCCCCCAGGATCTCAGGGCTGTGGCACCACCCCAAAAATTATCTGTACTCCCCTAAATGCTCCCTAAACCCCTCAAATTCCTGAGTACGAGGAAAGCAGGACCATGCTGGGCTGGAATTAGGGACGAGACCCCGTGGGCAGCACAGAGCTTTGGTGGCACTTTGGTGTCTCCTGAACTGACTTTCCCTGGAATGATCCAGTTCAGCTTTTCTGTCAAACCTGCTGCCTGCTGGAACAGGAAATCTTTAGGGTTTTATATAGCGCTAATAGGCCACCAGAAATTTTGGCTATAGAAATAACCCTACATTGAGAATTAGAGAACATGGACAGGATTCTTGTTTTAAATATATAGATATAAACAGAGTGATTCCTTCTCCCTTGGTAAATTAAGCCAGGATCTGTTTGGGCTGGGTGACCACAGGGAAATTAGAAAGGAGTAAAATTGTGGAATTTGTTTGGGAAACAAATTTTCTTTAATTTTATTTTAAGCATCTTAAGGAGAAGCGAGGCAATGAGAGTGATTTGGAAGGCAGTTGTGAAGTTTTAGTTGTTAAAAGCACCATTAAGTGAGGTTGAGGCTGGAGTTTCTTTGGCTTCATGCCTTTGTCTGAATCAAGAAGTGCTGAAAATTGACTCAAGCTGGGGAGAAAAGGAGGTTTCATCTTCAGGTTTTCTCCCAGTGATCAGAGGGGAGACTTGTTCATCCACCACACACTTCTCCATAAAAGTGCCTCGGAAAATCCATAACAACAGGGAATGATGATGCTTGACTGGAGGATTCCAGCACATTTGTGTGGAAAGGTTTAAAGAAATTAGCACTCCAAAAGCCTGAACCCAGCTGGGGAAAAGCCACCACGGGACAGCCCTGGGGATGAGGGGAAAGGGTCAGGGGTTGGCACAGATGTGGATACTTGGGAACAAAAATGGACAAAACCATGGAATGAGGAGTCTGTGACCTGTGCTGGGCAGCAGCTGGAAGGGATGAGGGCAGGGCAGGGCCGTGGCTCCACCTGGGATTCATCTTCCTCCCTCTTGGAGCAGGGATTTGTGTGGGGGCTCCTCCGGAGGGTTTGGGGAGTGGCCCCCCCAGGTCCCAACTGCTCCCATCGAGGGGACATGGAGGGGACAGTCTGGGGCTAATCTGGCCTATTTAGAGCAAAAGGAACCCAGGGAGGGAGCCAGGAGGTTGGGCTGAGCTGGGGAGCTCCGCCCTGCCAACTTTGGGTGGGTTTGTGTTAAATTGGATGTCTGAGCAGGGCTTTTTTTCTGCCCAGCCCTCATCATTACATGCTTGCATAGAAAATTAAGTTACCACACCTTTAATGAACTTAATTTCCTAATTCTGACAGAGTTCCCACTGCCAGTGATTCACTCCCTGCTTTTTACACACTTGGGCTGTGTTTTGGTTGGTTTCTTTTTTTTAAAAACCAGGCAGATCTCCATGGCCAAACACTGGGCTCATTATTTTCTTTTCACTTAGCTGAAAGAGAGTACGTAAGAAATTGCAATCAATGTTATCTTACAGCAGGGATCCCTCCAAAATTTCCACCCTGAGGGGAATATAGGAAAAGCAAAACATTTCCTGACTCATCCCTTCTGCTCCTTCAGCCTTCATCCTCTCATCTCAGGCCTCATTGGGAAGAGATGCCATGGATCAAACAAATACTTTGCAGAGTGGTGCAAAACCAGTGCCTTGAAGCTCTGGAATGGTCAAGGTTTGGAGCTCAGCTCTGCCAGGACAATCTGGGAGAGCTCAAACCTTCCTGCTTTAATCCTGATGAATCCATGGAAACTTTTCCAGATGCTACAGAGGTTATTCTTCAAACACGTAAATTTTATTTAATTAAGTGAAACTGCTCTCAGAAGACTAATTCTGCTCTCCAGTGCCGCTGAGGGGGGATATTAAAGGAGCTGCTCTCTTGAATTCTAGAAACTTGGGGTAATTTCAGAGTGCCCCAGTATCTGCAGAGCCTTTCTGGCAGGTAATTGAGGGGTTTCTAATCAGAGCATTTAACCAGGACTGTGTTGTCAGGGCTATGATGCTAAAGCAGAAAGCTCAGGTGGGGATTATTCACAAAAGGAACATTATTGGTGCTGTTGAAATAAAAAGGGTGGGAAGGAGGATTGTAAAAGTGTGAGGAATTAACACATGGGCTCCTTCAACCCACACTGATTCTCTGCTGCTCTGACTACACGAAGGAGTTTGTAAATCCTTTACAGGCTCCTGCTTCAGGGAGCTATTCTTGAATTTATCACGGGATTGGGAAGTGTGGGTTGGCCTCTGGTCTCCAGTGGGTCCTCCCACATTGATTTGGTTGAAGTTTAGGGTTCTGCCCTGAAGGCAGAGTGTCAGCCCCTGCTCCAACACTGCCCCGGAGCCTCTCAGTTCTACACAGGCAGAATCCTCATTTCAATTCCCAGCCAAAATACCTCCACTGGCACTTCACACCCGGGAGTTCCTGTGCTGAAATCATCCTTCAGTTCTGAGATCTCCCCTCCCACTCTGCACTTTGGTCCTAATGTACTTCCAGCCAAGAGTTGTGAACAAGGATTGATGGAATTGTGCTCTCAGACTGTTAAATATGGAGGGGACAACTTGTTCTTGCAGTCAAAAGTAACAGAAACACAATCATGGAATCTTTGGGTTGGAAGGGATCTCAAAGCTCATCTTGTTCCCCCTTTCCCTATCCCAGGCTGCTTCAGCCTGGCCTTGGACACTTCCAGGGATGGGGCAGCCATAGCTTCTCTGTGCCAGGGCCTCCCCACCCTCCCAGAGGCCAATTCCTTCCCAAAATCCCATCTAACCCTGCCCTAGAGCAGTCTGAATTTGTCCTGTATCAACAACCACTGCGTTCAGAGCACAGCAGCTCTGTCTGGAGAACCAGGCTTTGACTTCCTTGCCATTTCTCTCCTGAACTTGCCCAAAGAGGTGGTTAAATAATTGATATTTGCCTTCTGGAGGGAGAGTTTACTCTCCTTTGACCCTACTTTGGAGTTCTTTAAGATAAGGCCAAATATTGACAGAGCTGAGGTTTCAGTAAACAGAAAAAACCCATTGGTGTTGCTTAGGAGTGAAAAACCCCAACCAGCCTGGCTGTAAACTCTCTCTTAGGGTGAATAACTGGGCATGTGCTCAGAGAAATCCTGCTGATGAAGAAATCCATGGTATTACAGGGGAGCAGTGAGTTTCCACCTAAATAAGATACAGGATTAATTTTGTGATCCTAATTTCCTTGATTGTAGACACGCATGGGTGGAGGGGGTGTAAACCCAAGGACATTTAACTGATCATGGCTTTCTCAGAGAGGGAGGAAAAGAGAAGTTTCTCCCACACTTTGGTGGGAATAGCAGAGCCAGAGGTGGCTGCCATATTAAGCCAAGCTCCAGCCCTACTTTGGGGAAGCTTTTAAAAGCCTGCAGCCTAATTCTGGTGCTGGAAATATCTCTTAGATCTTCAATGACTTAGAAATACAAACCACTGTTGATTGGAATATTAAGTTTGAGAAAACCTGGTGAAATGAACGGCTTCACTGCCCAGTGCCCTCACACTATTGTTGGTGGAAGCTTTAATTGCTCTCATGACAAATTTGTCCCTTTTATCCCATTCCAAGTCCCTTTGCTGTGCCTTGTGCCCAGTGGGAGGGGATCAGTCCTTTCTACTTTGAACAACTCAGCCATGTTTTCCCTGCCTTCAAGACAGCAGTTGTTTTCCCTCACCTAGGGGAGCATTCCCAGGACCTTGAAATCCTCGGGAACGGCCAAACACATCGCTCGCTTTTGATGGTTTTACTCAGCTGCATTGTTCTTTTACTCAGAAGGCATTGCTGGAAAACCAGGCCAATATTGATTGGAAACAACAATTCCCAGCGGTTCAAGGAGTTGTTTATTCCCAAATAACCCCTCGTCCTTCCCATGTGCCCCCAGGGCTGTGGCGTTCCTGGCCGGCCCCGAGCAGTGTCTGCACCTCGGGCTGGCACTGCATGAAACCAGCTTTGCTTTTGAGCAGCCCCATAGGATCAGGGGGCTTGGGAATGACAGATTGTGGATCCTCCTTCCCAGAGGACCTGTGAGTGCCCTGGGAAGGCTCCTTTGGAGGTTTCTGTAGCTGCTTGTTTGCTTTCCTTGGATGGCGCCGTGGCGGTGGAAGCGATGCTGGACGCTTTTCCCGTGTGGATGATGTGGGCTCGTTCCTTAAGTAAACCACGAGTAATTCCTGCCCCTGGCATTGCCATCTCGCTGTCCTGCCCTCAGAAAGCAGTGATTTGTAAGTCTGCTCTGCTGGCTCGCCTCGAAACCAGTGGGGTGGAAATCAACATCAGTCCCTCTTCATTATTAAGTACAAATTCACCACAAAAGAAAAAAAAAGAAAAAAAAATCAACTTCAGAATTTTCCCTTTATTTCCACTAGTCTGAAACTACTGAGTACCTCATGGAGGGCTTTGAATGTCCAGAAAGTTCCTAGTGCCCAGAGAAAATGAATATTTTTATGGCGATTGTGGTTATTTGTGTTTATCTCTGTGCTAATTTAGCTGCTCAGAGTGTCCAGGAAAGCACCACCATCACCAGGCCTGATAAATGTGCTGGAGGATGTAAACCTGGATGAGGATTTTGGCTTGAGGAAAGTTTGTTTTTCCAAAGTGAAATGATAAATTTATCATGCTAGATATGAACAAAGTTGTTATAAAGTAAAGGAAAATGAATTAAAATCGCGGCAAAACAAATTTCCATTTTCTAGAAATAAATACAGACTTGTCTCATCTGAATGTATTGATCAGACACTTTAATCTGAAATCAAAGATTGTAGTTCTATCCAGCTGGAGTCAGGAGAGAGCAACTGTTCTACCAAACAATAATTTTTCCCATCCTCAACAAAACCAGAGGTGGTGAATGACCCTCTAAGTCACCCAGACTTCTCCATTTACTGGGCAGAAAGCTCTGAAACTGAGTGAGATTCATCTGAATATATAAGAAGTCCTCTAGCAAGGCAACACTGCTGATGACAAATAAAGTTTTAAATTAAAAAGGAGTTTATTGCTCTTTATCTTCTCTGTCTGCACCGTGCTCACTTTCTATTGATCCCAAGCATCAGAGTCTTTCCAGGGAAGATAAATATTCTCTCCTTCTCCTCCAAACATAACTTGGCTCTGTGTTTTGCTTTATTTTGTTCCTTCTGAAGGAATAAATTGGAGATTCAGTGGCCACTCCATGAGCTGGGGACTTGTCCGAGGTTCAGCAGCACTTCCAGCCCTTCCCAACTCATCCCAGTGAATCATTATTTGTTGTTATCCATAATGCAGTGTTTGCTTGTTGGCATAGAGATTATCCATAAAAATCCCCGTTCTCCCACCCACTCTGCAAGCAGCAAAGCAAGTGTTGGAAGGGACAGATTGATGACACATTGCTCTTGTCTTCATCTAGAATCCAAAAAAATAAAAAAAGAGGAAAAATTCCCAACAGGCCAAAGCAATAAAATAAAAACAGGAAGAAAAAAGAACAAAGGCAACGAGGGATAAGATCCTGCTCCTGTGATTGCCAACCACTTTGGAATAAAAAACATTAAAAATTGGGATAAAATCGTGCTGGGAAGTTGTAGGAACATCAGAATTGTTGCTGCCAGTCCCTGCATGGAGAGAGGTCAAAACCGGAGGGTCAAAGCACCGATGATTTTTAAAATTCCATTTCTTGGGGCACTTTGGGGAACTCTGGGGGCTTTCTAGAGACAGAAGAGCAATGCTCCCTGAGGTATCTGAAAAACCCAAATCCCACTAGCCACCTCAGGAATTTCTGCTCAGTTAAGACATCCTTGTAGCCTTCCACCTTCCTCCAGCACAGTGAGCCCTTACTTGGGGGTTTTAATCAGTGTTTTAAGATTTGTGGTTGTTTCCCTGGACTGGAATTCCTTGGATTTTACTGGACTGTGCATCCCGTGCCCCTCAGACCACAGGGAATTACAAACCTGCTGGCTCAGCTGATACCTCCCAACCCAACCACCCCAGATCCCTCAAAATCAGAGGACAACTGCAATTTTTAAACAGGTTAAATTTCCCATGTGAAATGTCAGGTACACGTTCCCCCTTCCCCAAAAAAGTGTTCTTTGGAGGGATGCAAATGCATGCAAATGAACCCCAAACATCCATCTCCAGGGCCATTTGGATGAGGCAGGAGAATCTCTCCACCCACGGGGTGTTTGAGTTGAAAGCAATCCCACAGAACAGGAGGCAAAAAGGAAGGTGGGCGACTTGCTTGGACTTCTCAATATTTCTTTTACACGGCGTGAATTTAGCTGAGCACACATTTTGAAGGGCTGCTCTGAGGCTGATGCTGAGGGCTCTGCCAAACCCCCAAAATAACTCACAAACGTCATGGTCTGAGGGATGGCTGAGCTGCCTTTGCTGAATGCTAAATTCAGAGCGTTGGAAAGAGGGATTTGGGCCTTGTGAAAGCAACACTTTTAATGTGGACACATGAGCAGAGCAGAGCAGAGCAAGAAACTCAGATTATTTCGACAGCAGCCAGGCTGGTATTTATGGAAACCCAGTGATGGGCACAAAACAATGAGGACATTCTTGTGGCTGCAAAGCTTTCGGTTTTTGTTGTTCCTACTTGTTGTTCTGGGTGAAAAGAAGTGGGAATAACCTTTATTTTTAAAAGAACAGATGTATTTTAGAAGCAGTGGTTTCTTGCTTCAAGCCATAGGGGAATGAGGAGCTGCCAGCTCCTGAGGGTTGCCAGGTTGTGTGTGAACTGTGTTTTCTGTCTTGTTTTATGAGTTAAGAGACAAAAATGGATGATTTTTATCTGCCTTCTTCTCTCGAGGTGTTTGGGTAGCTGTTTGTCAGTCTGTCAAACAAGCCCTGGAGATACCTGGCTGAGCAGGAAGGGGGCTGCTCCACAGGGGAGCACAGCACGTCCATCTGGGCTGTCAGGGAATGTGTATTTACCCAAATCCCAGAGCCGTGGTGCCCCTTGCAGGCTGGTCCAAGCCCCAATCCATCACCCGGGCCCCGACAGCCGCCCAAGCCGGGAGACGCCACGCGAGACCCGGCGTGGCCCCGACGGAGGCACGGCTTCAAACCCAGCCAGAGCCTGGCAAAGGAACAAACCAAACGGGATCAGACCCCAGCCCGAGCCCAGGGAGCCTCTGCTCTATGGCTGGGAGAGCTTGGATGGAGTGTGAGGTCACGGCCAGGCTGGCTTTGAGGAGCGGGACCACTCGGTGCCTCAAAGGTTGGGTTCTGTCTGGAGAACAAAGCCCGTGGTCACAATCTGGGGGGGTTGTCAGGGCTCCCCCGAGGAGCTGCAGGAGAGGAGATGGGAAGTGCAAATGGAAATTCCCACTGTGAACAGAACAGGGTTCGGATCCAGGTGATAACACCCAGGATCTGCTCACAAAGGAAGATCGGAACCAAAAAGCTGCAGGGCAAGAGGTTTCCATGTTGAGTTTGTGCTTGGAAGTCAGACTGGGCTGTTGATTTCTCCTCTGCTGGGGCCTGTTTAGAAATATTTTCGAGATGTTTCTGACAATAAAAATAAACAGCTGTTGTTTGATAACAAATCTAAGAGGATCCTGCATGGAAAGAAAAGGGAATAAATGAGGCTTTTTCTCATAATTACTGTTAATTATTGCTCACATTTGAAAGCAAAAACATGCACAAAGTCCTAAATGAATGTGGCTTTCTGTGGTGCCTGGGTACTTGCAAATGAGTACTGAAGGAAGTACAAGACAGAAATTCGGAAACCTCCTTCTCCAGTTATGATTTTGATGAGAAATCTTAAAAGCCAGAACCACTTCAGGTGAATTTTGCTGTTCCTTTACCACAATATATCTCAGTAACTACAGTCCCTGTTCCCTGGAACTTCCAGAGGCTGAGGAACAGGATTTCAAGGACAAATGAGTACATGGAATATGGTGATCTTGGTTGTTTCCTCCAAGAAACTGCTTCCCCTTTTATTCCTCAACAATCAACCAGCACACAGGCACAACCTGGAGTTCCATAGCTCTGTCTCACCTGCAGCTCCAAATCGTGCCTGTTATTGTGATGGACAAAAAAACCACCTGAAATCCCCTTTTCTGTGAACACCGGAGCACCAGCTCCAGGCAGAGCACGCAGGAAGAGTTCACCAGCAAAACTCAGGCACACAAATGCACAAATGTTCTTTATAGATCAGTGGCTGAGGCAGAGAGGGATTTGAGCTGGGTTTGTTTTCCTGCACTTTGGCTATCTAAAAATTAAATATCTTGTCCAAACCAGCCACCTAAAGCCTGTCATTAATGGAGGAGACATCCAGCAAACAGTTCAGCCCACTCATGGACAGCTGGCTCACGGAGGGTGATTCACCTTCCCTGGATGATCGGGGCACTCCACAGAGCTGGGCTGGGTCAGAGCCATCCCACAGCACCTCGTGCCCACTGTTGGGCAACTCCCTGCAGTGCAGGTGGGAAACCACGCCGGGCTGGTGATGCTGCAGCTTTCCTTCTGCAGTGTTTGATCCAAACCCTGCCGAGGGGAGAAACCCTCGCCAGCCCAGTGCCAGTTTGGCAGAGCTCAGCTCCTTGTCCCCTCTCGGCCCTGGGGTGAGCAGGGCTTTGAACCCAGCTGCTGAAATAAAGTCTGGGGATAACCCACGTGGGCTTTTATTTACTCGGAAAGATGGCAGCACATCAGCTGAAGTGCCACAAAACCCAAGATGCCACTCGGGGAAGAAAGTTTGGCAGGGTTGGACGTCAAACGCAATAGGAAAAATCACCTAACGTGAGGATCTGTAGAAATTAATAATTAATCTCTTAATACCAGGCAGCTGCACGTACAGGTCTCCTGTGGCTGCCGAGGAGTGGCATAATCCGGGCAGATTTGTCCTGCAATTACAGCAGAAGGGCGGGGACGTGCCCTTATCGCTGCCTGAAGTGGCCGAGGAGATAAATCTCTGCCATTCCTGCAGCGCGGCAGTGGCGAGGACGTGCCGGGCATTTCCTGGGGGAGAGCATCAGGCATTTCTGCCTCGCCAAGGGATGGCAGGCACCGAGAGGCAGAAATCCCCACGGTCCAGCCTATTTCACACGCAGCCCTTTGCTCCCGGCTGCTCTGCTCTGGGGCAGGCAGCAGGAGCCCTGAAATTCCCTGCAGCACCCAGATACCCCAGCCAGGACTGTGGGAGCGGACACCTCCCAGCCGCCAGATCGGGATAACCGCGCTGGGAGAGGGATTTCTGTCTCCGTTCGGCGCGCTGGGCTTGGGACTGAGCCCTGCAGGAGGAGAACGCGGAGCTAAATTGGCCCGTGACCCTCCCGAGCGTGGCGCTGCCCATCCTGGACCAGCAGTGCCTGAAGTCCTTGGAAGCCCTCATCCCTCCGGACAGCACGCAGATGCTCTGGAAAGGTGACCTCAGCTCTCTCCAGAGAGGGAAATGTAGGAAATGCAGCCGAGACAGCTCTCAGCCTCCCCCACCCACCCCGCCACGCACTGATACCGTGACAATTCACAGCTATTCCCGTGGAAAACATCCAGCAACCCCCCCTCCCTTTAAAACAAACAAAAACAACTCCAACCGCAGCGGGCTGGGAGGGAGGGATGGATTAGAGCAGCGCATGACTCCCTTTTCCCCGACACTTCTCCCACTCGCAGATGCTGAATGGGATCCCAGTCTCCTGCCCAGCTCTGCTCTCTGTCAAGCCCTCGGAAAAAGGGCTACTGCGGCTCTTACATTTCGCAGGCTCCGCTGCCCTGCCAGCTCACACCTTCTAAATCCCGGCTCTATTTACACCGGGGTGGGGCACGCGAAGCCGGGCAGGGATTTTTCTGTGGAAGCTGCCTGCTGCCACCGCTCGATAGCGGCGAGCTCTGCAGGTCTCAGCCCCGTCTGCTCGCGGGTCCTTCAGCGAAGGAAAATGTTCAATTGTGTGTGGGCCTGCAGCGCTCCGCGAGAAAGGAGAGCTCTGCTGCTGTTGAAATGCTCTGAGAATACAAATTTGGATTTGTGTTCACCCTGGCAAGGAAAGAAAAGTAAAATATTACAGCCAGGATGTAAATGCAGTCCACAAATATCCCATATATGTGCTTATGATGATCAGCATCTCCAATATTTTAATTTACATTATTCCATCTTTTGTTTTTTTTTTCTTTTGCATTCTGATGATTGCCAAAAGTTACACACAAGGATGAAAACAGCACAAATTGCTACAAGAAAATTTGGGAACAGGGAACCACGGGACTATGTGGTATGGGGTGAGTGAAAGCAAGTGGGCAACTGATGGGTTGTTTTACTTTAATGTTTTCAGCATTTTTGATGATGGAACCATCCAACGAGCTGTGGAATCACCATCATCATCTTTATCATCATTATCATCATCATCACCATCATCATCCCAGGATATGACAGAGTGGAACTGAGCAGCTGTGGCCGCCCCATCCCCAGAGTGACCCGGCCCATGGAAGGTGTCCCTGCCCACGGCAGGGCTGGCGTGGGGTGAGGTTGGAGGTGCTCCCCACCCACCCATCCCACGAGCTGGGCCTGCTGGGGCCCTGCCTTGCCCCAGACACTCAGCCCAGCCTGGGATGCAGGAAGGAGAGCTGCTCTGTGTCCCAAATCCTTTTTGGAGCCACTGTGCAGCTGCTGGTACCAACTGTGCATCTTCGGCCACGTTTTGGACATTTCCTCACCTCAGCCTTTGCCATGACAGCCAGAGGAGTTCTGGGAATCATCTCCCACCATGCTGGAGCTGCCTCTGCTGCCTCTGCAGGACCCACCTCAGCTCTGAAGGACGTTTCTGTTCCTGTAACTCTCCACAATCTTAGACAGCCCTGCTAAGACGATGATCTAAACTGACCTAAATTCCAGGTCAAGCAAAATTTAGGTTAATTTCACTGATGTAATTTTAAAATTTTAATTGGCATAAACCCTCTGGGGCAGGGATTTTTCCAGGGAGTGCGTGTGCAAGTTAAATCCGCTGATGGAGGCTCACTCTGCTGCTGAAATCCTGATTCCCAAACTTTTTCATATTTTTTACCTGTTTTACCTTACTATCAGGGTGTTTTCTTCCTACAAATTCAGGGGGAAAAAAAATGAGGCAGCCAGGCTCCAAAGAGGGGACAGAGGGGGTGATGCTAAAAGAGTCCTGCCAGAAGCAGCCATTCCTGCAGATTGAAAGATCAGGAAAACATAAATGCAAACAGAGAGCCCATTAAACATTGGTGGAAAAATGGAAGCCCTGGAATGTCTCCAATATAACTAAAAAGCAGTCCAGGACTGGAGTGATTCTGTGTTTGTTTTCTGTCCATTTTTCATGGTTTGCTCATTGTCACTTCGAACTCTTCCAATATCATTAATACAGCTGACCGATGTTATTTCTAAGAAAAATATTTTCTTTAAAAAAAAAAAAAAAAAAAAAAAAAAAAATTTTTCTGGAAAAAATTTTTTCTGGAGATGTG
>VZRX01023997.1:0-12465 GCA_013398075.1 Notiomystis cincta | reverse complement strand
ACTCCCCCTTCCCACCCCATTGCCCTGCATGCAGGGTGGGGAGTGGGCTGTGGAAGTCCTGGGGCTCACACTTGCTGCTGGTGATGGTGGGATGAATGGATGCAGGATGTGGGACTGTGGGATGAAGGACCCTCAGCTGCAGGATGCATGGCTGCAGGATCTGGGATGCACAGCCGTGGGACCCGGGACGTGCATCTGTGGGCTGCAGGACACGCGACTGCAGGTCTGAGACGCTTGGCTGCACGACTTGGGATGCTGGGCTGCGAGACGAGCAGCCGCAAGCTCTGGGATGCCGGGCCGTGGGATGCACAGGATGCTGGATGTGCACTGGCAGCTACTTGCGGAGCCGGAGGCTCTCCAGAAGGATGCGCTTGTGGCCAGGCTCCAGCACTCCAGCCTCCTCCAGGTCATCCTCTGTGATGTCACTGGGAATGAGACACACACATGGGGCTCTCTGCTCCCGAGGGGCACCCCAGCCTCGGGGGAGGTCCTCACTGGGGGTACTAGAAGGCCCACTCGGGTTCCTGGGTGCCCACCCAGGCTCCATCCCGTCCCTGCTGTGGGGTTTTGTGACCCTCAGGGAGCAGTGGGGATCCCCAGAGGCAAAGGGCACCCTGAGAGCAGTGGGGACACCCAGGGGCAGCAGGAAACCCTGAGAGCAATGAGCCCCCCCTAGCGCAGCACAGAACCTTTGGGGGCAGCAGGGACCTCCAAGGGAAGCTGAGACCCTCAGCAGGCAGTGAGGAACCCCCAGGGACAGGGGGGACCATCAAGGGCAGCACCCCCACAGACCTCCCCAGAACCCAGGGATCACTATGACCCCCTGGGGAAGACAGAGACCCACTGGGGTTGGCCAGGCTGGTGGTGGGAGTGGGTGGGGGGTCCCTCCCCACCATTTTAGGGGGCTGCTCACCTGAGGAACTCGAGGTCATCCCAGCCATTGCGCACCAGCCCCTCCTCGTACCGCTCCAGCCCCAGCGCCCGCAGCCACTCGCCCACACCGGGCACAGCGCCCACACCACGGCCCAGCGCCTGCACCCCAACAGCCTCAGCACCATGGGGCCTCCCAAAGGCAGCCCCAACTGAGGCGCTGAGGACCCCCACCCACCCTGTATCACCCACCTCCTCAGCCAGGTCCTCCTGGATGCTCTCCTGGATGGAGTGGGGAGGGAAGGCAAGGGGGCGGCCATAGTCGGGGTGCAGGCAGCGGGGGGGCAACCCCCCCTTGGCCAGCAGTGGCGGGGGGGGTACCACCCTCCCCTTCCCACCCCCATAGTCCACCTCACTCAGCGTCTTGGCCATCTGCAGCACTGAGCAGGAGCGGTCATCCAGCAGCCCTCCTGGCAGCCCCCCAGGAGTGGGCAGCCCCCCAACTGCAGGCAGCCCCCCAGTAACAGGCGTCCCACCAGCCCCCTCCATCCCAAATCCAGCCCTGGTGGCTGGGGGTGGTCGGGGCTGCAGCTTGGGCAGGGGAGCCTCTCCGAATGCAGCAGGGTGGGATTTGGGGTCCTCACACGCAGCGGCCACGGGCAGCTCCTTGGGGGTGCCAAAGACGGCGTTTGGGGGCAGCTCCAGCTCCCGCGGCAGCGGCGGTGGGGGAAAATCCGGCGGCGGCAGGTTGAGGGTGCCCAGGTCCTCCTCCTCGTCGCTCTCGCCACCGCAGCACGCCGAGGGGCACTGGCAGCGCTCCGGCACCGCCAGCTGCACCTTGGCCTTGGGGGGCTTGCCAGGGTCCCCCGGCACCAGCAGCTGGTGGGGGACGCCCTCCAGCACGTAGTATGCTGGGTTGTTGAAGCTGTTCTTCAGGGGACCCCCCGAGAGCTCTGGCACTGCCTCCGTCTTGGACCTACGGGCACAGGGGTGAGCGTGGCACCCCCAGAGCACTCCCCCTCCCCAGCCCTGCCCATACTCCTCACCGGCTCGGGGTGGCCTCATCCCTGGGGGTGCCACGGTGTGGGGCAGGGGGACGTGGTGCTGCTGTGGTGCTGCTCTTCTCGGGCTCCTCTGGGAGCTTCGCCAGGATGGTGGTGGAGGGCTCAGCACTCGTGGGCTTCCGCCCCACGGACCTGGCAACAGGAGGTGTTGGGTGCCCCGTGGGGCTTGAACCTCTAAAATGGGGTTCAGACGCCCAGGTCAGGGCTCAGATCCCCAGTATGGGGCTCTGCCCTCCAGGACAAGGTTCAGAGCCAGAGCCACATTCGGAGGCTCAGAGACCCATCCCTGCCCTGTGTGGCACAGAACTGGCATCAGGACTAGTCCCCACTCACATCCCACACACCAACCCAGAGGGATACTCTGAGCAGTACCTGTCCTCAGGCGAATCCCTGAGGCCTCCCAACCCCCAGAAACCAGTGCCCCCCACCCAGCTGAGCCCTGTCCCCCATACTTGGCATAGTCCTGGGTGGCCCTGGCACCTAGCGGCACCTTCCCTTTGCTGGCTGTCGTCTCATCCTTATCGACGCTGATCCACTCTGCCGGGAAACAGGGGCTCAGTGCTGGAGTCCTGTCCCCACTGTCCCCCCTGGGGTGAGGGGTCCTCACCATAGAGCCTCTCACGGGTGCCCAGGCGCTCCGTGGGTACCCGGACCTTCATGGAGCCACGGATGTTGCCAGTCTCCTCGCCACGGTGGGACAGGTAAGTGAGGAACTGCTGCACTGTGCTGCCAATCATCGACTTCAGGGCAATGACACACTCCCCTGGGGGTGACAGTGGGGGAAGATGGGAATCTGCACCTCACGAACCCCCTAGTGCTGGCAGGGTGCTGGAGCGGACACTCACCGTAGGACTCGTAACCATCCAGGGATTTGACGGTGAGCAAGAGGTGCTGGTCCTGCAGATACTCAATCTCGGAGAGGATGGGCTTCAGCTGTGGTCGAGGGGATGTGGTGCTGGCACTGAGTGGGGGTTTCTCTGCCTGCAGCTTCCCCTAGCACCCACCCTGTCAGCCCCCAGCCCCTCCTCACCGTGGGCAGCTGCCGGGATGACCACTGCACCTTGAGGAAGTTGATGTTGTCACTGCTCTGGCTGTCGTTCTCGAAGCTCTTCTTGAACTCTGTGGTGGTAGAGGGATATGGCATCACCTCGTGAGCCTCCCAGGACCCCATGAGCTTCTTGGGACCCCTCTCGAGCTCTTTGGGACCCCCCCACTGGGACCCAGTCCTCACCTTCCAGGCAGGTAGAATAGAACTCGATGAAAAACTTGGTGCGACTGGAAGTCTTCACGATGGCCTCTATGCTCTCAAACTCGATGTACGCCTGCTCTGAGGACTTGGAGAGCCCTCCATGGAGAGGCAAGGCATTGGAATCGCCCTGGGACCTCTCCATTTAGAGGGAGAGGTTGGACCATGCAGGGGCAGGGGACAGCAAGGTATCCCCTTGGGCATAAGCACCTTTTTTGGAAACGAACTGGGATGTCACTCCTACTTCGAAGGAGCCAAAGACAGGCGAGTGGTCGCTGGTGACAATGTCATCTGTGCACCCTGCAGCCAATGGGGATGGGGAAGGAGTCAGGATGGAGCATGGAGACGGTCCCCAGAACAGGGACAGGGGTGCTGGGGGTGGTCATACTGCTCACCATAAGCGTTGCAGTTGACGTGAGTCTCGGGGTAGGACTTCCAGAGGATGCGGTCACACCAGGATGGCACGTTGGTCCGCACCTGGCAGGGGCAGGGAGTGGGTGGGGGTTCAGACTGGGGTGTCCCCCAGTCCCCTGACTCCCCCTGCCCCAGCACCTACCCCCGTGGGCTTCTGCTTGTGCCAGACGTAGGTGTCCCGGGAACCCCGCTCGTAGCGGTAGGTTGGGGGGAAGGTGATCTCCTCCTCACCTGCAGGCACAGCAGTGAGTCAGGACAGAGCCAACAGCAGGGGCTGGAGCCCCAGACTCCCCTGGAGCCCCCCAGTCCTTACTGAAGCGCAGGAACACCTTGTGCTTCTCCTTCTCCAGATTGAGCTGATCCACCTTCAGCAGTGGCTCCAGCTCCTTGCGGCTGATGTAGTTGAGGATCTCCTGCAGGGACAAAGGGGTTGGCACTGGGCTGGAAGAGGGGGACTCTGACACCCCCACCTGCCACCCTCTTCCCCTGACCTGGATGTCCATGTCTAGGCGGTAATTGAGGTCTCCAAACCAGAAAAGGTGGGTGAAGCGAAGGGAGATGTCGAAGGAGCTCAGCTGCTTATCCCCCAGTGAGAGCAGGCGCAGGATGTCCAGGTAGTTCTGGTTCCTCCTGAAGCAGGGGACACAGGGACAGGGTGTCACAGACATAGGGACAGGGGCAACAGCCCTCTCCCAGCCCAGTCCAGGGTGGGGGTGCTCACCGTGCTGTCTTCTCATTGCCAGAGGTGAGGTGGCAGTTGACAAAGCCAAAGGAGGTGCCATTGAACATGAAGGAGACACCCACAGCGCCCTTGTTCCCTGTGAGGAAATGGGAATGGGATCAAGCGACGGGATGGGATCAAGCAACCCCTGATTCTACCTCGGGCATTGGCACCCAGCTGGCCTCAGGTCACAGTGATGGGGCACAGTCCCCACCTGGCCAGCCAGCACAGGCACGTGCAGCCTGGCACACGCTGAGAGCACGAAACACACCCCAGAGTCTCCCTCATGCAAAGCACACTCATCCAGAGCCTCCTCATGCAACGCCAACATTCCCCAGGGCATTCCCTGTGCACTGCACACAAAGTCCTCCTCGTGACACACACGTGCTCTGGGACCTCTCCTTGTGCATCAACAAGACCCCTCCACGTGCAGCACATGTCAGGACCCCCTTCTTATGCAATGTGCACACTGGGACCCCTCCCCATGCAATGCCCACATACCAGAACTTATCATTTAAGGTACACATGCCGAGACTCCTCCTCATGCAACACATGCAACAGAACCCCCCCCCAATGCAGATACCCCAGGACCACCCCCTCCAGTGCAGTGCACACCCCCTGTGTCCCTCTATGCCCCTACCCAGGGTGTTGGCGATCCCTGTCTTGACGCTGGAGGTGCTGACATGGCTGATGCGGTTCTCGTGCTCCGGCTTCACCAGCACCACCACCTTGATGTTCCACAGGGACTGCATGGCCACCTGTGGGTGCCAGCACCCTCAGACCCCTGCCAGCATGTGCTGGGGGCCCCCTGGGGCCATGGGGACCCCTCTGGTGTGTCCGTGGGGGACGCTCATTACTGCTTCATCCCAGCCTCTCCCACCAAAGGCTGTTCCCCAGGGAATCCCATCACCATCAATTAGTATCCGCAGCTACCCAGAACCAAGAGGTCACCCCAAAATACCTGCTGTCAGCCCACCTGGAGCACACACAGACACCCAGCACCGTGAGAGCACCCCAGAACAACTGGTGTCACAGAGCCAGAGCACAGCCACGGAACACTGAGCATCACACACCTCCACCACCCACCAGTGCCTGCACCCCACAGCCCCCAGGGTCCCCTGGCCCTTACCGGGCGGTACTCGACCTCCGTAAAGTCCTTGAGGACCGTGCGCAGAAAGTCCACCCACTCCTTGTCTCCCAGAGAATTCTCCTGGGTGCCAAAGACGTAGATGTCATGTGGTATGGCCATTGTCACCTCATCCAGGGTCTTGCCCAACCCCTTGGAGCTGATCCACGAAGTGATGTTCTTAGGGGGGGGAACGCTGCCTGCAGGGGGGACAGCACAGTTAGGGGGGACCCCAGGACCTTGACGCCCCACCGTGGGCTGCCCCTGGCCCCGCTCACCCATGTTCCAGGTGCCAATGAAGACAGAGATCATGTCAGGCTCATCCTGGTGAGAATGCTTGTTCTTCATCAGCTGCAGGAGCTGGCAGAAGGCCTCACGCTTCTGCAGGAGGGGGCAGTGACGGGGGGCCAGAGGGGCTCTCCACAATCCTCTCCAGCCCCCCTGCTTCGGCTCAACCGAACTTGGCACCTTCTGGGCATGGGGGACTGCCCCAGGATCACCCAGCCATCAGGCACCGGTACCCAGCGCCTGTCCCTGAGCCCTACCAGGACCCAGGGGTTAAATCCTGACCCACCCCATCCCTACCAGGGACCCCCTGTCCCCCGCCGAGCATTACCCACCCGGGCACTGACAAAAACAAAGTCTTTCCGTTGCGTTTTATCCTTCTCCTTCTCAAAAACGATGCCCAGTTTGTTCTGCACTCGCTGTGACTTGATCAGCTGCCGGACTGGGGAGGAGTGGGGAGAGCTGGGAGGGTGCTGGTGCCAGCTGGGTGCTGGAACCCCCCCAGTCCATGCTTTGGGGGACTCCCAAGATGGAGACACCCCTAGCATGAGGAAATCCCCCAGCTTCCAGCACACCACTGAGCCCCATGGGGGATGCTCCCCAGCGCAAAGTCAGTCCCACGGGTGCTGGGGCCCCCCAGATGCCTCCCCACTCACTCTTGTCATGGGTAAAGGTGTTCCAGTCCTCCTGGGAGTCCTTCTGCTTCTTCAGCACCACTAGCTTACCCCCCTCCACATCCACACTCAGTGTGTACTTCTGTGACTTCCCAATCTTGGTCAGGTCTCCCAGGGTGATATCCAGCTTCACCTGCCAGGGAACACTGGAATGAGGACCCCAGCATCCAATCTGGCATCTGGCCTCCCCCAGAGACACCTAGGGGTCTGTGCCCTCAGTGTCACACCGGAGGTTACTCAGTTGATGCTAAAATCCCCTCAAAACTTCAAAACTGGGCAGGTGGTAGGGTAGGGCTCACCTCGAAGGTCTGCACTGGGATGCTCTTGGCCTTGCGGGAGAGGGGCTGAGGGGGGGTGGCGGGGGCGGCCGAGGTCATCTCCTGCAGGGCCTTCAGTGCCTGCCAGAGCCCCCAGCAGCGTCAGCTGAGAGCCCACCAGTCCCCCCAGCTCCACCAACCCCTCCAGTGCCACCGATGTTCCAACCCCCACCAGCCCTTGTATAAGGCCCCACTGGTCCCCTCCACCCTACCAGGGCCAGCCCCACTGTCCTTCCCCAGTCCCACTGGTGCCTCAGTCCCACAAACCCATTCCCAGCCCCCTCAGCGCAGCAATCTCTACCAGCTGCCCCAGTCCCACCAGTGCCCTCAGCCCCACCGTCCCTCCAGTTCATCCAGACCCCCGAAGACACCCCAATCAGGCCACTCACCCCTGCATCTCCAGACTTACCTTCTTCTCAATGGATGACAGGAAATCTTTCAGCACAGAGAGTTTCAGCACCAGGCTCTCCAGCTCCTGCTCTCCACTCTGCCCTGCAGTCTGGAACCCCCAGCAGGTCACCCCAGCACTGGGATGTGAACCCCAGACCCACCCCAGAGCCTCTCCCCCTCAAGTGGCAGAGCCCGCTGGCAACCTGGGATGGGGCAGGATGGTGGGTATTTCTCCACAGGCTTTCCCACCACCCATGGATGGTGCCATGGTAGGGTCTGTGGGTGCATTCCATGGTGGGGGGTTGCCACTGCTGTGTCCCCAGATTCCCCTTACCTGCTGCAGTATCTTGGAGACCATGGGGGAGCTCTGCTGGTCAAATACCTTAGAGAGGATCTCCAGCCCTGCCAGCACCTTGTCCACCTCACTGGAGGGGTAAGAGGAGCTGACTCAGTGGGTGGCATAGATGTCCTTCCATCTGTCCATCTGTCCCAGCATCTGGCACTCACCTGTGCAGTCGTTTGCAGGAGGTGATGAGGGTCTTGTTGAGGTGGGGGAGGCTGTTGGCCCCTCCCTTCACCGCCTCCAGGTCCAGGGTGTAGCTGCCCTTCAGGTACTCATGGGAGATGCTGCTGAGCCCATTGGTGCTGCAGAGAGAGCACCCATGGGGTGAGAGCAGGTAGGGAGGAACAGGGGGCAGAGAGGGGACAGGCAGGAGACAGACAGACCCTCACCTCTCCACTGGCCCCTCCGGCACAGACGATCCCAGGCCAGTGGGGCTGAGTCCCACCGAGGTGCCAGAGAAACTGGTGGAGCCAGAGCGTGGTGGCAACGGTGGCTTCTCGTCCTCTCCATCTGCAATGGGGCAATGAGGGGGCCAGTCACTGCCACCCCAGGAGTCTCAGGACCCTCTTCACCCACCCAAGTCACCCTGCCATACCCGAGTAGTCCCTGTCCTCCACGGTCTCCTTCTCTTTCTCCCTCTCGACAGGGAAGAGCAAGGTGCAGACCAGCCCCTGGTTGGGCTGCAGGTACAGGGCAATCAGCTCGCTGAGCGTCTTGAAGCGCCGCACCTGCACCCCCTGTGACGTCTGCAGGGACACGGGGACACCGGGACCATCAGCGCCTGCAGCCAGCATCACCGGACCCCCCCACAGGAGACACCACCAAGCAGGGAACCCACCATCCATGGATGCCACCATGCAGGGATGTCCCCAAACAGGAATCTCCCCGTGCAAGTATACCACCATGCAGGGACCCCCAGGCAGGGGTAACACCGTGCAAGGATCCCCTCATGCAGACCTGCCACCATGCAGGGATGTTCCCACTAAGGGACCCCCATGCAGGGATCCCCTCATGCAAAGACTCCCATGCAGAGATGCCACGGTGCGGGAACCCCTCCATGCAGGGACCCCCACAGCCCCACGACGGGGAGCAGGGCCCAGTGCAACAGGGCCTGCAGGGCAGGTAGGTGGGCTGACTGGGCGCAGGCAGCAGCCATCCCTTGGCCTCCTCCCTCCCAGGGGCAGCTTTTCCTGCTCGCCTGGCCAGCACAAAGAGGCTTCTGTTGCTCTAAAAATACCCAGTGCCACAGCCAGCCAAAACGGGCACAGCCAAGCCATCCGGCACAGCCGGGCACGCACGTGGCGTGGGGCCAGGGCTGAGCCCGGCACAGCCACCCAGCACAGCCAGAGACACGGGCAAACTCACGGCACGAGGTCAACACTGAGCACTCCTGAGCTGGAGACCCCCCCTGCCCACGAGCCAGAGGGTGTCCCATGCCCAGGCTGCCCACCTGCACGGCCAGGAAATCCTCCTCGTCTGGCAGGATGCGGTAGGTGTGGACGTGTTTCTGGAACCTGTGGCAGCGGGGAGGGCATCAGGGTGCTGGGGGTTGGGGGGCATCCCCCACCTGCCTGCACAGCCCCTGCAAGCCCCCAAGGGATGCCCAGTACTCGGCCAGCCAGACACCTACTTCACCAGCTGCAGTATCACTATTCCCCACGGCATGCAATGAGCTGACAGGGAAACACATGGAAAATCCATGGGAAATGCTTGCAGGATGGGTGCTGGGAGTCCCAGAGTGACTCCCCTGCTTGCTCTGATCCCACAGTCGACACCACTATGTCCTTGGCAGTGCTGCTGCCCTGGTCACACTGCCTGCCTGTGCCAGAGGCACTGTCCCCAGCCCACAGAACAGGCAGGAGCTGGCAGGAGCAGGCAGGACCTGGCTGCCAGGAAGCCAGGAAACAATTTATTTTCCAGTGGAAGCTGACAGAAACCAGGGACGTGAGCCCGGGGCAGGGGGTGACGGGCAGCACTAAAATGGGGTGACAACATCAGTGGGAGCAAGGAGCAGGACTGGGACCCCTCCCCATCTCAGGGACTCCAGGAGACAGGGAGCCTCAGCACTGCCAGACCTCCCCACTCCGGTGCTGTCAGCAGGGACAGTAGCTCCTCAGCTGGCATTTGGCCACAGAGGCACCATGAGTATTGAGGCTGCTGTCACCACACAAGGGCCACTAGTTCACTCAGCTGCTGTGTCCCCTGCCCCGGTGGCAGCTCAACACAGGGCTGGAGGACTGTGACAAGGTGGCATCCATCCCCTCACACTGTGCTGCGTCCCTGGATGGGGTGCTGTGCCCCCACATCCTACCCCACGGTGTCAGGTCCCCTGGTGTCACCCTACAGCTCTGGTTACCCTGCCGCCACCTCACAGCACCAGGTCCCCTGGTGGCACCACACTCCCTGCAGTGCCAGGCACCCCATATCTCCTGCCTCTCCTGCAGGTACAACCTACCCCAGCACCACTGGGGTATTCCCGGGAGCCCCAGTGCCCAGTCAGTGGTCACTGGGGGGGTTGGGGCCATGGGGAACCCTCCATGGTAGGGGGAGCTGAATGGGAATCGGGGCTGTATGGAAAACCCCACTAGGGGGGGTGAGGGGATCAGGAATTCCCAGCTCAAAGGAATCTGTGGGAGAATCCCAGCTGTTAGAATGGGGGGGGGGGCACAAAGAGACACTCCTAAATGGGGGTAGCATAAGCGGTCTCTGTGGGAAGTCTGAATACACAACTGGGATCTCCATAGCAGGAACACCCGTGGGGAGTGTGGTGGGGAGTGCAAGAGGAACCCCAGCACAGCACCAGTATGTGGAACTCCAGATTGGAGGGGCAAGGAGCAGGACCCCTAGGAGGAACCTCAGCTGTGGGGGACATCAAGGAGTTCTCTATGGATAACTGGTAGGGGGCTGGAGGGACACCCAGTACAGGGAGCGGTACTGTGGAGGGGGACTGCAGGGCCTCCTGGCTGCCCAGTCCCACACCGTTGGCAGCTGCTATTTTGGTGAGCAATGACGGGGGGGTGTGGGGTGTGCAGAGAGCACCGGGCTTGGGCACAAAGAGCCTTTATGCAGGAGCAACGGGACTCCCCTGTGTCAGCTCTGACACACAGCCAGCACCCTGCCACAGCCCTGCCAGCACAGCGGGTACCCCAAGTCCCCACTGCTCTGTGGCACACAGAGGGGCACCCACCACCTGTGGGCACCTGAGCAAGGGGGACACCGTGTGCCCACTGGCACCACCCTGGCACTGGTGTCCCCATGAACTGGCGGTGAGCTGGCATGGAAGCTCCAAGCCCCCGCTCCTGTGGGACACCACGCTAGGACTGTCCCCACCGGCACTGCTCACCAACCAGCGATGTCAGCACGCCCTGGGGTGCCACCGCTGTATGCCAGCACTGTGGGTTCCACCGATGCCCCAAAATGCCACAGTGAGGGCACACGTGTGACACCCTGGTGTGCCACAGTGAGGGCACAGCGGGATGTCCTGGCACGCCACATCCAGCCCGGGGAGGCCATGGCGCACTGGCGGGGGGGTTAAAGGAAGCCGACGCTGCTGGGATCCCGCTGCAGTTCCCTTTCCTCCTCCTGACCCTGCAGTTATTTTTAGGGCCCCAGCAATAGCCGGGACCAACGGCCCCACAGCCGTGTCCACCCACTTGCTGGCAAGGGGGTGCCTGGTGAGATCACAGCACCAGGGACTCCCAGTAGTCCTTGTTGAAGTGTAGACTCCCATCTTGGCATCCCCATGACAGGCTTTCCCACGCTGCATGGTCCCATCCCACAGCCCAGCCACGTGGCACCCCTGGCCTCCTCTCCAGGCAGTGAGAGACATCAATGACAGACACACCTTACCCAGACACCTGCACCACGATGCTGTCTGTAGCCCCCTGTCACTCACACTGGAGCCACAACACCCTCCAGCCATATGACACCATCAGGTGCTGGAATTGCATGCTCTCCCACTACTGTTCACCAGCCCAGCCTTGTGGTGGGGAGCCCGTGCCCACAGCCACGCTGTGCCCATGTGGCTGGGAAATTGCATTTGCCACTGTCCACGGGGAAGGACAACTATAGAAGCTGCATGTCTTGCACCTGCATGTGGCACTGGCACACAGCAACTCCAGGCCAGGGCAGGCTGGCTCACAGTGCATTTCTGGTTCTCCCACAGGCTCTCAGGGCACAGAAAAGCATTGAGTTCAGGTGCCCTCACCACCACCCCACAACCACATCAAGGTCCAGGTACTGGCACAGGTAGCCAGCCTCAAGCAGAGCTGGTGGCATGCCCCGGGAGCTCCCCAGGAGAATATCACCAGCACAATGAGGTGCCAGAGGCTCCAGGTATGGTGGGGTGCTGTGGTGCACCACAGGGCAAAGGCACTTTAGGACCCCTGGGGCTGTCAGCACTCACTTGTGACCTGGCACAAGCCGGGAGCCGTGGAGTCCCATGGCACAACTCAAGGGCACAGAGCTGTCCTCCCTCCCCAGGATGGGGACCCCCAGACATCAGAGCAGGAGCTGGGGACCCCCAGTGCCATGGGTAGGCTCAGGGACCCCAGGAGCGTGGGGTAGGGGCCAGGCCCCCCATCTCACAGACCCCCATCATAGCAAGGGTGGGTGTCACAGCCCCCCTGGAGCCAGCCCAGTATCCCCCCAGTGCCCAGAGATCCCCAGACCTCCAGGGCTTGTTGGTGCCATTCCCTTGGTGCCCTGTGTGCCAGAAGTGCCAGTATCCATCTGAATTCTCAGGTCTCCTCATGTTCCCCAGCACCCACTGACCAGAGCTGTCACAGTCTCCCTGTGCCCAAATTCCTCGCAACCTAGTTCCCCAAATTCCTAGCAACCACCACAGTATTGGTGACTCCCATGTCTGCTGTATCCCCCCAGGTGGGTCCCCTCTCTGCCTGCTGCCCTCTTGGTGTTGGTACCCCAAAATGCTCCCTGCATGTTCCCCTGGATCCCTTCCAGTGATCCCCACTGCTTCCCCTGCCAGCGCTCCCTTGGCGCCCCCACTCCTGCCC
>VZRX01023994.1:0-12130 GCA_013398075.1 Notiomystis cincta | reverse complement strand
TACAATGCAACCCAGGACAGCCTTTCATTAGCCTAACAGGGGGTTAGGAGCATTTTGATGCTGTGAGTGAAATACCAGCTGCATTCAACTCAGCAGCAAAATCCTGTGGGCTTTTTAGTACAACACAATGTTGTATAATGGGGAATATTTCAACTAGTACAGTGATATTCATCTTGACTCTTTCTTTTGCTCACCATATTACTGTGGTATCACTTAATTAAAATGAAGAAGGCAGCTATAGGCATAAATATGACCTTGAGATATTTTAATGACTAATGAAGAAAATACTTTTCTAAAGAGTACACTGTGCCTACCTTATCCTGCTGCTTGGTTAAGTATCAGAGAATGGAAATTATTTAAGTCCTATCTGTGTTCTAGGATGTCTCTTTTTGGGAAGATGTAAGCATTGTTACTACACTTGTAAAATGACTTTAAAACAATAAATAGTGGAAAGAAAGTACCCTTAAGGGCCTATTTTTAAACAATGTCTTCTGTAAGCAAGGTTTCTGCAAATCATGAATAATGCCACTTTTTTTGCTTACAGAACATCAGATTTCAGTCTCATTTAGACTGATGAAAATCCAGAATAACATCTTTAGGCTCAGAAGAGTAAAGGCAAATGAGGTCATAATTTGACCCACTAAGCCTTGGTCCAGCCTTTTTGTATCTTAATAATTAGTACTGGTTGACAGCATACACTTCTTTGTTTCTTATACTGTGCCAATTGCACTGAAAATTCAGCTCTGCATTGCAAAAACGTGACTCATTTTCTTTTTTTTAGGTGTAGATAATTGCATATTAACTTTTAAAGACAATAGTCTTGATCCTTCCTCCATTCAAATTAGTGAAAAAACTCTCACTGAATTTTTTTGAAGGACAAATATTTCATAGGGCAAAGAATTAATTGCTGTAAATCCCATGTGTCTCATACAAGTTATCTCTATTTTGCTTCTTATAAATTGTCATGAGAAATGTGATTCAGGGCTTGTGGGTATAGCAGTGTGATAATCTGAATTCTTGCACATGTAGGAAATATTTTCTGCTATTCATAAAAAAATAAATAGATGGGTAATTGCTCAATCTTTTCCAAGAAGTAGCTGCTCAAGATTGAAGTTCTTTAAGCAAATTTTCTAGAAAATAAAAGTATTTATCAATAAAATAACCTCCCTGTAAAGCTGTTTTCCTTAATATCTGTTCACCAATTACAGCTGGTTAAGATTCCAATACTGTATCTCTCCTTATATTGTTCATAATCCAATAGATCTTGTTCTTTCCATTCAGAACAAGGGAAAAAAAATATATATAAATACCAAGTTGGTACTTACTATTTTGCAAGATTTCACATACAGTTGGTTAAGAAATAATTAGTAAATGGGTCATACACTGTTCTGACTGCTATTAACTTAGATACTGCAGTAGTCCTGCTTTGTTCCTTAAATGGTAATGTTCCTTGTATGACTATATTGTTATTAGAAATATATAAATTATTTAAATTACAGTCTTTTTGTAGAGTTGAACAAAATTGTTACTGTTCTATTTAAAAAAGATCACAGCTTCCCAGAACACCATGTTTTCCTTGCCCAGGAGTAGACCTCCACTGCTTCACAGCCCTCAGAATCCCTGTGGCCCCAGCAGCCCTGCCACTGAGCCTGCCTGGAAGCAGCACTGCCCAGGCCCACTGGCTCTGATGTTTCCATGCCAGCTGTCTTTGGAGTCTATTTCACCTGCAAAACTTTGTTTATGCATTAACCACGCTGCTCAGTCAACAGGGCCAGGGCAGAATTCGGGGAATCCACAATTCTCTTTGTTCATGCAAACCAATCAAATGCATGAGTGAGCTTTTATCAACACGAGACCCTGCCTCTCTCCAGTGTGATGGCTCTGATCCCCATGTCCCCTGCAACATCCCCAGCTCTCCAGGAGAAAAGCTCCTAAGCTCCCTGCATGTCTTCTCTACCTCCAGAGGGTTTGGAGTTGTCACCACGTCCCCACCTTCCTTTGCTTGGTGGGCTGTGAATGAAACTGGTCTGCACCTCCTGCTGTGACTTGTGGTACCAGCTCTTTGGAGGCAAAGGGAGTGTGAGGTTCCTCCAGCTGGCTGGAGTACTCTATCATACCTGCAAACACCTTGCCTCGTGTATTCTGGATTCTTCAGGCCACTGTGCACTGTTATGGCTTTGGAAATGCATTGATAAAGTCAATGGGAGTCTCTAAATAAAAAATATAAGTATTCCCAAGCCGCTTTATGTCTGGAAGCCTGTGTTTTCTAGCTGTCCTGCTGGCTGGCTGGCACACAAGCAGAACATGCTGCTGCTTCTCTCTTTGTCCTGGCACACGGCCCCTGAGCCTTATCTCTTCTCCAGGGACCCCAGTCAGCCTCAGGTGGGAGCAGCAGAGCGATGGCACAGGGACCTCTCCACCCTCGAGCCCCTCCTCCCCAGTCCGGAGCTAGGTTCTAGCGAAGGCCCTGCCCTGGAAGCACCCTCGACACAGGTACTACTGCACTCCACGGGCTGGCCTGCCAGCACACAGCTCCCAGCTGGAGCCACACTCCTAAATCAATGACACTCAGGAGATGCTGTTGCAAGAGAATGGCTGGAAAGCAATACCTGAGCTTTCTGCAGGTGTCAGCTCCAGGAGGTAACCAAAACGACATTTCAAAACAAGGAAACGTGAACATGAAAAGCAAGAGTTTTTCAAAGGCTCATCTGAATTGCAGAGCTGTTAAAGCCCTCAGGGACTGCTGAGGATTCCCAAGGACATCCTGAATGCACATTATTTTCTCTGAAATTTTTTTAGCATAATGAGTTAAAAATAAGCATCCTGAGTTAAGGACTTAGTGTAACAAGGAGCTCTGCAGCAGGCACCATGGAATTCTGTGACCATACTACATGTCTTATAATATTCATCTTCAATTTTCCCTGCCTTTTAAAAGCCCCATTGCTAGTATAACATTGGTTATACAGCATTCTTTATTTCCAGTTTTAAAGTTCCTCAAGGTGCTAGAACATACTTTGAAACTGTGAACTCAGCTCAGAAACTGGAAGGCAAACACTAAAGGATTTTATAAAAATTTCACAACTTTAAGCCCGATATCAGATCATATTTTTAAATGTCTGAGTCATTTGGAAAGCTCGGGACTATCTGTATTAATTATGGCCCCAGAAGATCTATCCCAACAGTCAGAAAGCAACTCCATTTGTAGTCAAGGATTGCAAATACAGTCTTCCTGGAACTGAAAGTTGTACATTGTGCAATTTTATGGCTTGTATAGCTTTTCTATTTTTAGTTGTTTCAAACTTGCAATACATCATATAATCCCTAAATTGTCATCCATAATGCTAATTGACATTAACTTGGCATAAGTGATTTGCTTTCTTAAATTTATGTAGTTACTGTTTTATCTAACAATGTTACACAAACAAAACTTTATTTTTCTCCGATATAAAGTTGATGTGAGTACAAACTGGTAATGATGTGTTCCTAGTTATGGACTTTAAAACAATTAACAAAAAAAGAATTAATACCTCCCCCCCCCCCCCCCCAGCCTCTTATATTTTNTTCTTTCTTTCTTTTAAAAATATTCATGTGTTAGTTATGAAGTCTAATAATGGATCCATTATCTCAGCAAACCATTTATTTAATATTTGCCTTTATAGACATTTGGAAAAGTTTCTCTGAGGTTTGATAGATATATGTAATGGCATTTCTCAGCTTTTTTGAACATACAATGAGAAGAATAATTTTTGTTGTTTTTTTTTTTCCTTTATAGAAATGCATCTTCAAGGTCTAAGAGATCAGTCAGTGACAAGTATTTACACAGAACTCCCCAGCCTTGTTCTTGCTTACTTTAATAGCAATGTCATGTATTTGGCTACCTGCAGAAATCCTTTGTGAGACCTTGTGTCACACCCTGGCAGAGCAGAGGATGGGGGACTTGCCACACCAGTTCATGACTTTTCTACCATAATTCTAAGTGTTTGGTTCTGCCAATATTTTTATTTTCTAGGCTTTCCTATCCCTTTGATTGCAATCCTTTGTCTTTGACACATATGCTTATTTCAACAAGTCCAAGGTTTGTCAAATCCTTGGTGTTTGCTGCTTCCACAGGGTATGGCCAGGTGAATTCTGGTGCCTGGAAATCCAGTGCTGCAGCCAAGTCATCCTGCAACACTGGGATGTGCTGCTGAGCACCTTTCCATGCAGGCTTTTGGTTTTTCTTGATGGCAAAAAGTAATAACAGTATCAGTAAGTACAATCAGAATAAAGACATTTTTTGCAAGCATGACAGCTACTTTAAGTTGAGCACATGGCAATCTGCCAGCTGTACAGAGTTACTCTGAATTCTCTGGCCATTTCATAGCAGGGTGGTTTTGTAGGCCTAGAATTGACTGGGAAACTGCTGACTGATTTTTTAGTTTTTTGTTTTTAAATTTCTGTTGGTTTTTTTTTCAGTCAGCGGTGTTGCACAGGATGAATTGAAAAGATTTAGTAGGATACCATGATTTTGAATTTACTTTGACTAAACAAGTTACACAATTTAATATGATATCATAGGGTTCCTCAAATTTCTTTTCATTTAGCAGAGTCTTTCAGGTTTAAGGACATAAAATATTCTTAATTAGTAAAAGCAAGGAAATATTTATTCAACATGAAGACTTTGTTCTGATTTTCTGAAAGCCTTGGGAAATATTTTCAGTATATACACAGTGGAGGCTCAGCTGCTTAGTTTGAGCTTGCTTTTTTGAGACAGCTGTGCTTACTAGTTGGCTATTGGATGCTCTGGAGAGCTGCCCTTTAACTTTCATCCAGGCAGGTCTGAAAAAAACTCTGCTACCTCTGAAATTCATGCAGTCGGCATGTGGACAAATGCAGATAAGGAAAAGCTCTTATCTGTGGTCTCTGCAGTGAGGTACTGAAAGCTCATGCAGACACTTTAATTAGGCATAGAAACCTGAGTGAGGTTTATTCTCACTGGGAGTAAAACAGTAAATTAAATGTGAAATGAACACATGAGAATACTCTCTGTTATATCTCGTTTCTTAAGATAACTAAGAACAGCACCTTTAATTTGACAGGAGGTGGATTTCCTTCCTCAGAGGAGGAAAACTGGCTAAATCTTCCTTTTCCCAGTCACAGTTTGGTCCAGCTTGGTCCCAGCAGAACCAGGACATGACAGAGCTGCCAGCAGCAACCACACCAGGTCCCTGCCAAGGCCCTGGGTCCACCACACAGGAGAAGCAGCCCAAAGCAATTTCTCAGTCATCTGAACTTCCTAGGAGGCAGATGAAAAATACTTAAGGAAACTAATAAGGAGTACTGAGCCATTACATAACTGCAGGGACGGACAGCTTTTCACTAAATAAAGAAAACCAGTAATGTACTTATATGCTGCTTTCTTACCTGATCTACCAATAGTATGCCATCTGTATATGCCAACCTCCCTGTTTTTTTTTTTTTTTGGATGGTGACCAAAATTTTTGCATTATTGTGAAATCTCAAATCACTCTTTTAAATTTGTATTCCAAGACACAATGATGTTTAATATTTAGACACCCACCAATTCCCTTTAGCAACACTGAGATCCCCACTCCTTTTCTGTCATACAGCTCCTCATATGAAATAGAAATTTGAAAATCTTATGATTAAAATTTTTTCAGATTTTTTTCATTAATAAAAATTAGTCTCTAGTTTCACTTTCTCTAACTAAAAGAAAACTAACGTAGATCCATTTTTCATCCCTCTTTCTTGAATCAGTTGTTTTATACAGCCAGATTTCCCCCATTCTTTCTCCCAAGAAAAGAGTTTAACATGAGAAGTTGTGGCTGGAGAATCAAACTAGCTCATTTCCATGTTAGGGAGCTCAGCAAGGGTCACCTTTTGACTCTTTTCAGTGTTAGTGCTGTGTTCTCTGCTCCTCTCTGCTCCTCTCAGAAGTGTGCCTGCAGCAGAGGTCTGATGCCCTGTAGAAAACCCATCCCAACAGCCCGACTCACTTCAGTCTGTGACTTCATTAATCCAAAGCTGGCAGGGTTGGTTACAGCAGGGGCTGGAGGGGCAGACACAGTCCCACAGCCTCAGTCACGTCCTAACCTTTGCCACCAAGGGTGGCACTGTGTCAGATGCTGATAACGAGGTGCCAAATACCTGCTATTGCCTCCCCACCCATCTGCAAGATCGACCTTTGTGATGATGCATTTCTGGATCCAGCCCCAGCTGATCAGTCGATTCACTGATGTGCCCAAATAAAGGGCACAACCTCTTTAGAGAGGTTAGGGCTGACTCAGAGGGGCAAAACTGAGACCTCCCAGGCTCAGAAGGCAGTGCCATCCTCCAGCCAGGTCGCCTCACAGGGAGACAGGAACAACACCACTCTCTGCCCAGCAGCTTTTACCACGGGAAGATAATCAGGGGATGCTTTCCCTGATAAATAGGAGTCATGGTGGGCTTTAGCAGTGGTCACTGGAGCTGCTTGACTGAGGAGGAGGACAGGAGTGAAGTCCTAACATAGCCTCAGCAAGCTCAGACTCCATTTCAAAGACAATGCACATTATGGATGAAACCTAAACTACCTAAATCACACAAGTGAAATACTTAAAGCTGAGCAGTGTGAATTTATACCAGTGCAGCACAATTTTAACTTCATACAGGCTTGTAAAACACCCACTACATTTGCTGAAGCTTTTTTTTTATATCTTTCCATGGCTCTGAACTGAAATTACTTTCTAAGAAAAACAGCTGAGAAAGTTTTACTCTATCCTAGTGGAAAACAAAGAAAATTCAACCTTTTTTTAAAAGTTGAAAAAGGTAAGGTGTTTGGCCAGTTGCAAGAAGACAAACACAATTAATTTAGAGATTTTATTCCTGTTTAAATTGGATTTTAAGACATCACAGACATTAAAGAAACTGGCAGCAGGCAATTTTGGTAATGCTAATGCAAGACCAAGCCCATGCAGAGATATTTATTTGCTTCTTCCTTCCCCTTACTCAAAATAACTATGCTGTATTTTCAGCTTAGCCTGAATTCTTGCTCTGAATTAAAAAGCCAGGTGAAGATTTAAGCAGATTAACATTGAACGGCTGTTAAAAAAATCCCATCAAAACCAGCTCAACCTGTACATACAGGATAACTATTTAACTTCATTCTTTTTGAGTGAAGAAATTGTTGTCTAGGGATTTTGAAACCATGACATTTGAAGAGGCATGCAAATATGGTTTCTAAAAATGAAAGCTATTAAAGTGGCTGAGGCTATTCTCAATGCCCAGGTGAGGTATCTGCAGGTTTTTGTGCTGCTCCCTGCCAGTGTGAGACATTAGTATTATTTAAATCATTTAGGCTGACATTTACTTCTTTACTTTCTTTGCCACAAGTTCTGAAGTCAGTGGAAAGCCTGCAGGATTACTGGGAAATAATGACAGCCACTGGGCTGGCACTGCCAGGAATGAAGTAAGATTCTCCTTTCCTTTTACCTCTTTGCAAACAGCAATGACAAGTGAAGGCTGGGGCTTTGAATAATGCAAGGGCCACTCTGGAGCCTCACAGTGCTGGTCCCCTTATCAGTGACACGAAGCAGAAGAGCTCAAAGTTTGTGCCACCAAGCCCAGCAAAAGCCAGGATAAGCCTGGTGTGAAGTGGGGATGTTGTGCAACCTCTCCCTGTGCTTCAGCTTCCCTGTCTCTTCCTGACTCCTGCTGAACCTCTCTATCTCTAAAACATCCCTCAGTAGCAACTTAAAACTATGCCTCTAGAATAAGGAACAGAGTTCTCTGTGCCTTGACCTAACTTGAAAATTTTGGATTTTTTTCCTGTTTTCCCGCCACCCACTGCTTATTTTCTCTCTCCAGACTGTGTATTCACGGTGAGTTGTGCTTTCCCTTTGCACGGCTGATTAGTTTTCCATTTCCTTTGTTTGCAAAGGCTGTGGAAAGGAGAGGCTGTAAATCAAACAGTGACGAGGCATGAGCACAGATACTGGGAGGTGAATGACTGGACTCATGCTAAACTCTTAGAGTGGTCCTTGGCACACTTCTGGCCAGGCCACTTAACACCCTCCAGATCCATTTGAGAGCATTTCAGGGGTCAGCATGGGCTAGGAGCAATTCCCAGTGGGCAGAGTGGATGCAGCCAACATGTTATGGATGCTAAGAGGGCTTAAGAGCCTGAATTATTTTCCAGGACAGCTGGCCTCACAGTCAGAGAAGAGTCCTGGGCATGGTTAATCTTCAGCATACATGTAGCCAGAGAATTCTTTTTTTTTTTTTTTTTTTCCCANTAATTTATTAAGAGCATGGAGTTTGTCCAGATTCTGCTTGCTACTGTTTTGTGAGTTGCTGTTCTGGAGACTCTAAATCCTTAGGAAACGAAATTAATTTCCTCACCTGTGTACAGTTCTCCACCTCATTCAACAGCGACAAATATTGGCCCTGTGTGACTATAAAACCATCTTTTTTTTTTCCTTATATAAAGGAAATCCATCTTTGAACTAAACAACTTGTAGCCAGAGATTTTTTTTTTTTTTTTTTTTTTTTTCCCAATGGGAAAAATACTATTGTAAAACCACCAAAATTGATAGTGAAACTCAAGGGCAGGTTTAGTATCAGAGACTATTTTTAACTCTTTGTTTTGAAACCAATTAAACTTCACAGAGGAGGAACCTTTTGGGAGGTGGAAGGCAGCCCAGTCTAATGGAGGGGGTTAAATTCACATCTCACTAGATGACAAGGCATTCATGTGCAAGCTGGTACTCTGTGTCTATCAACAACTGAAACTTCCTACAAAGGAGCCACTGACAGAGATTTGGAACTTGCTCCCTGCTTTGGTTGACAGTTGAAATTTGAGATGCTGCAGATGTTTTTTTTTACACTGTTGTCTCTTGGAGACTATGTTTGTAGAAGATACAGGTCCTCTGTCTAATTTTTTTCCCTTTGCTGTAAAATATGTAAGGGTAGCTACACTGTAATTATTTTTAGTATTTTTTTAAACAAAAGAAAGATAAATTAGTCACATGTAAAATGTAGTTATAGTTTACTGGTTTCAGCAAAATCAGAGCTTTGCAAATTATAGCTACAGAAAAGAATACAGAATCAAGATCCACAACAGGCCAGAAAGAGACAGCAAAATATTTACCTCTACCCAAAGCTTAGAGTTTGCTCTTGGGACATTAATCTTTTCGTCTCATCTCACACTTGTTAAGAATACAAGTTAATTTTGAAATAAAAAGTAATTTTAAAGTGAAAAGTTGAAACTTATTTTGTAGAAAGCTAAGGACTTCCTCATTTCCTAATTGTATTTGCCATTTGTCCTGTGGTTCATTCCTGGGTTAAAGCAGGCTTGCAAGGCCCACAGAATGATGTTAGTTTCCATGCTGTGTTCCCTCAGTGATATATCATTTTTAGGTATTTTGGTTGGTCATAGTAAGGATACAAACAAGGCAAGAGCAGTGATGATTTTCAGTCTGCTCCTGTGTACTGCTGCTTTCAGCAGTTTTCTACCCTCTTGGCAGGAGCCAGTGCATTGTTGGTCTTTAGAAACTACTTACTAGAGATACTAGAGTGTGGTTCCTCTGTCCACAGTGTATTTCACCTTGTGGGTTATCAGCTTTGGTTCTATGCTGCCAACAAAAAGAAATGACCAGTGCTTACCTAACACCAGAGATTTCCCAACTGCAGGAGTGAAAAATCTTTGGCAGGCCAGCTAATCTGCATCACCTCTCTTACCATTTTCCAGGCACGTTCTGGCTGTCAGGTGACAAAACAAATGTTTAGGAGGTTTGGACTGGAACTCATGGTGACATTGCTAGCGTTGTCTTCACGTGAAGTGCACAGTTTGATTTTAAATGGGTTAACTCAAAAGAGCAGAAAGCTGTGAAATATGTGAGGAATCATTACAGGGCACAGTGCTCAATCCAGGGCTCTGAGAGTGGCTCTCAAGACAGGCTTCATCAGCTGGGTGCAAGGCCCCAGAAACCAGCAGCATTACTTTCCTCCAAAGATTCATTTTCCTTCAAATCAGAGATATTCCTGGGCACTGGACATCCCAGTGGGCTGGGAAGAGGAATGATTTGTCCAAGTCTCCCAGCTCAGCTGGAATGGGCTAGGAAGGCTGCACTGCAGGCACCTGGCACTGCTGCCACCTTCCTTGCTCCTGGTTAGTCCCTTTCAGCCCCATGGCCACTCCAGAGAGTAAATGTCTCAGTCCTCACCAGACCTAGTGGCATGTTTGTCTAGTGGTGTCAGCTACTTGAACTGTCTCCTCTGTGACTCCTGTTTGTGCTTTCTGGCAGCTGGGAAGCACAGTAATCAAAACATGGGCAGAGTGATATATAAAAGTTTATTTTTTTGACTCAATGATGATCTAATAGCTTATCATTCCTCATGCCTCATGCATCCAAGATGTTTTTCCAGATGAAGCCTGGGAAACATGAATCTTTGTGAAACAAGTCTATGTTACTCCTTAGTTGGTCAGCATGCATTACTCACGTAAAAGTATTCCAGATGAAACCACAAGTTTTCCTGAAAATGACAAAATTAATGGAATTATACCAGCATAAACTCTGTTCTTTGTAAATCTGTGCCATAATTTAGCTAGAGAAGAGTTTACCTTGGAATTAAGAAAATGGAGTTAAAGTGGTATAAATCTGCCTTAGTGATGACTGTGTTTCCTCTTTTAATTTTGTGAAATCCTTTACTGCTTTCATACAGATTATACTTATTCAGAAAGACACCTGGATATGGAATTTTCAGAAATCTATTTATTTTCTTCCTGAGAGTACATTTATGCTTATTCCTCTCTTTTTCTTTTTCCAAACAAAGGAACTATTGTTGATATAGTCCTTGGTGAACATAGTCCACGTGTTACTACGCACCGCTGCTACAAGAATCGATTTTAAAAGCTAAAATATAGGTCTTTGATAAAACAAAAATGTTTTGGTGGTTCTCATGCTGTACCTCAGCAAGTATGTCTGCTATAACCTTGCTACTTTTCTACACTACTTGCAAACAGCAAACACCACTATGGCAGCAGTGTTCACAAGATGAAACAAATATTTATTCTTCAGCACTGGCTCAGCACTGGGCTGCTGGGATGCTGCTCTTCCTAACACCTGTATGACAAACACTTTTCCAGGGCAGCAAGCAGACCAGGTGAAAGGATGAAGGCAGCAGTGGTTTACATAGCTAGACTAGCCACAGGTCCTCTCCTAGTCTGAACAGGAATTACAGCCCTGTGGTTTGGTTATTCAAGCTGTTTATGAGTAGAGAATTGTCCTGATTCAAAGAGTATCCATAGCTCTGTGCCAAGAGTCCAACAAGAAGGGCAAGCAGCAAACATGTTCTCTCACAAAAGCTCATTGGCAAAGGGTAACACTGTCAGAAGGAACAAAGACCTTTTCTAGTTTGCTCAAATCATGATGCATATGAGGACAAGAGACTGGGGTTAGACAGCACAATGGATTGGTACTTTAGGCTTGAAAATGTAGAAATTCAGGAAACTCCAGGATTACTGAGGTCAGATATTTGTTCTGTTATTCACTGTATTAGTCATTAGGTTTATCGCTCTCCTCTGAACATCATGACCGAAACAAACACAGGAGTCATCTGCAAAAGCAAAACCAAGCATGAGGACTGCATTCCCTTGGCCTGCTTCATTCACAATCCAGAGTCTGACACAATCCAGAGTCAGATATAGAGTCTGTCACATCCAGAGGCTGCTTTGTGCAGCATCAGAGTCCAAAAGCACGGCACTAGCTCTTTGAGTGCAGCCACGGCTCCTACCTGGTCTCATCGCAGCCTCTTGGGAATGTGATTCCTTTTAATTTCTTCAAAATAGTAATAATGAACATCTGCAGAGTCCAGGAAAATGACATGGAATAACCAGTATGAAAACTAATAATTTTAATGAGCCTCTGAGGTGGTATGAACAGTTGTATCTCTACATGATTGTCCTGTGGACGTCACACCACTGAAGCCATGTAAACTTAGTTGTGGCTACCCAGACCACTTGGGGCTAAAGCCACCCATTCCCATCTGGAGTGGTCCTTGTTGAGGACTTCTAAGTCAACAAGGTCAATTTGATGCACCCATCCTCCTCTCCTTCTGATATTTGAGAAAGTCCCTTCCCTTCCCTTCCCTT
>VZRX01023993.1:48145-73848 GCA_013398075.1 Notiomystis cincta | reverse complement strand
GGGAGGGGAAGGGAGGGGAAGGGGAGGGCAGGGCGGCAGAGCCTGCAAGGGCAGCATGACTTGGCAGATCGGGGGCCATCGGGGCGCGAGTGAACGCGAACCATTCTCTGGGGACGGTCCCGGCAGGTGCCGTGGAAATATCCGGTGCCGCGGTTAAAAACGATTGATGGGTCTGCTGCAAGAAGCGATTGCCTTTTTAGTGCTTTCATTGACCGAGCTATGATTATTTGAAGTCCTCAGAGGGACTTTGAGGGAGAAGTAAGGGATGACTTTCGTGTCATTCATGTGTTTTAAGTGCTGGCCATTGACAGCAGTAAAACGAAACCTCCCAGGAACAGAGCAATGTATGTTCGCAGCGTTACAGAGGTGCGGTGTCAGATCTTTGCACTACCCACTGCCCCCTCTCCCTCCTGCTCCTTCCCAAGGCTTTCATTGATTCTTCTCCATCAATGGGAACACCGATCCAAGTCATGCAAAGTCAGCAAAAGAAAGATGAAAACTAAATTTAAAGTCTACTCGTTGACCTTCAGTGGTAGGATGGAAACTCTTGGAAGATACAGTTACTCAGGGAGTTTTGCATCATTCAAGAATGAAGCTGCTCTGAGGAACCTTTAACCCCAGTGATTCCTCGTAAGCATTGTCTTTGAATCCAAGAGTGAACAAGAACTTTTGGAGGGCCAAATTCTGAATTTAAATGTGAAACTTCATTAAATAATGAATACTAAAAGCCATATCAAGGACAAAAATGCTTGCTTTTGTCGAAAGTGATAAATGTGTTCACTAACTGATTTTTTACTCTTCTGTTTTGCAGTTTACAGTTGTGTTTCTTATACCTGTTCAAACTTGATTATAAATTGTAACAAGGAGAAAACCACAAAGGATTAACAAACTTTAAACGTTTATAATCAAGATCACTGTGTGGTGTTGCTGAGTGACCATACCCACGTGGTGGTTCACTGAAAGATGACTCGTTTTGGGATCAGATGAAATTAATCCTTAAATAATGAAAGCAAATAACATGCATGTGTGTACTGAGGAAAAATCTGCACTCACTTTCATGCAACTAAGTTATCTACTTCTGTTTCTTGTCCTATAGCATGCTTAATCTCTTACAGGAAGAAGTTTGCTACTTTCTTATCATCAGTGTTGTCATGAGAATTGAGGTCTATATATTGAGACATACGTGTACCTCCCCATCACCTCAGGCCAACGAACCTGTGGACAGATTAACCCCTGAAAGCTCAGGCAATCCTCATTAAAACTTCTCAAACAATGTAGTCCCACTGCAACTCTGGCATGTTTACCAATGGACAAAGCACTAATGACTTTCTCATGGTTTCTGACTCCTTTAATGCTTGTTATGCTAATTTCTCATACTTTCAGATGCACAATATACCCTGTATGGTCTGCAGGTTGTTCCAGGTTTGTGCTGTAAGCACTGCCTTTCCATTCATATGTCCATGGCCTCATTACTTTTGATTAATTTCTGAGCTTGTCTTTCCAGACATCAGGTTTTGGAAGTTTTGGAATAAATTGTCAGGGCCACTCCTTTTTCAGTGAGCACCTGCGTTTCTGTAGACTTTTTCAATCTTTAGATGTAAGATGCTACTTAGATTAAAATTATGTTTTCCAGGAAAGAAAGGGCATGTCTACCCCCTCAGGTGCTGAAAGGATGGAGTTCTCTCCCCTCCTCCTCACTTCTCCACACAGCAGTGTAACTGTGGTGTCTGTGCTGCTAAAACAGCTGCCAGACAGGATCAGCTTGTACCTGATTAGCATGGAGCATCAGAGCCCAGTGCAGGCCTCTGCACCCATCCACACAGACAGGAACACAGTAAGTGTTCATCTGTCAGCAAAGAGGAGCTGGCAGGTCCTGCAGTGCCAGAGCACTGGAACTACCCAAACTGGGAGCCAAGCTAGCTTTTACATCCATCATTTTGACCACAGGATCTCCCATGTATCTTGGTTGGGAATGGGCCCCTGATGTGAAAACAAACACCCTGCTGTGTGTAAAAAGAAAGGGAAAGAAATGGGACCTGTTTCAGAACATTACCACACGTTTGGGTTTCCATGCACTTGAGAATGGTTTTGTGTAAGTGTACTGAAGATTTCCAGAGTAAGATAAACTTACTTGGAACAGTAATGGATTTGGCAACACTGGGCATGTCCCTGGAGCACACAGCAGAGGCAGTCCCTGCATGCCCTCAAAAGCCAGCACGTTTGGACACCCCCACACATTCCCTGTGGAGTTCATCACTGCATGTGCCAAAAGCCCACTGAGTCCTGAACATACCAAACCTCCTACATACACATGGTTCTACCACAGGCACAGTCAGTCAAGTCCTGGCCGTAGGGGGAAAATTTAATTTAATGTGTGCAGAAAGTCAGCTGAAAAGTCAACAACTGACAAGTTCCCAAGCCACGGGGCATTTATGCACAAGCAGCTGGTGCACAATAATTTTAATGAAAACAACAGCATATCATTAAAAATACAATGCACATGTTTGCTTTCCTTGTTTGAATCAAGTGAAGACTGTATTTTTAGGTCAAAATGTCTTACATTACCTCTTCCTTCTCTGCTTTTTTTTCCAACTAGCAAGCTATTACTGTATGTTTGGATGATCACTGCCTTTTGATGACAAAATGTTTTAGTCTTTTCTCTTTTCCTCCCTATTACATTACTGGAGGCTGAAGTTTGTTGAAGTTTCCATATGTGAGATTTATATAATTCAAGCAACTTGTCCTTGCACTTTTCTTCCACTTTCCTTTATTTTGTCAAAACAGGCTGTGGAAGAGGAAAATCTGGCCACATGAATGCCCAAGAGATTATTTGACCTTTGTGCCTTTAAGCCTCCTGAGCAGTTCAAGTCAGAACAGCAAAGACAGAATCTGCAGCAGATTTATCTTTCTGGAAATAAGTAACAGGCTCTTCAAAGCCCCACCAGAGGTATCTATTGCCTTATTTCTGATCTAATCTTGCTCTTTCTAAGGCCTGAATGTTCATAAATTGCTTGTAAATGTAGAAGCCTGGAGTAAAAGTCAAAACTGATTATCTTTTTTCAGTTGTGTTTAAGACAAGGTGCACAGTTGTTTCTCGCTTATAGGCCAAAGTCTGCTCCAGGGGAAGGCTTTGACTTAGCAGCAGCAGCAGGGCTGTCCCTGCCCAGCAGTGAAAGCACTCAGAATGAGCCTGCTTTAATTCACTGCGATCCCGAGCAAACAGGGAAATTAATTCCGGGCCATCTTCAAGGAGAGGAGCCCCAGCCTTCTCGGAAAGTGCCACTTCTTCACCTTTACGCACCTTTGAGCGTGAAATGTGAAACAAAAAGAGTGCAATCGGCCTTTCACTTTCCCTGGATTCCTGTTATTTAGGGCTGCAAATAAAACTGGGTATATTCGGTCTTCCTGCAAGAGGCCACTACAAACAGCAGTCGGGGAGATGGAAACGCTTCCTGTCGAATTTATGGGCCGGGGTCGCCTTTTATCGCTCCCCCCGTGTGGCGCAGCCCACCGCATTTATCACCTCACGGCTCGGCGGGGAAGGAGCGGCGGGGCCGAGCTGCCGGAGCTTCCCGACACAACCGGGCCGGGGGCACGAAAGACCAGGCGGCCCATGAGTTACGGGGAGCGGGCCGGGGAGCCCTGCAGGGGCTGGGCCGGGCTCCGAGCACGGCCGGGGCAGAGCCGTGAGGGCGGCTCAGCCCCGCTAACCCCGCTCTGATGGACTTTAACATTTGAACCCGGCCGGGGCACCCGCGCTGCCGCGGCCCGCGGCCTGCGGAGCGTTCCCGGCGGAAGCGGAAGGGCCGGGCCGGGCAGCAGCGGCAATAGCGGAGGCAGGAGCGGCAATAGCGGAGGCAGGAGCGGCAATAGCGGCGGCAGCAGCGGAGGCAGGAGCAGCGGTCGGTGCCGGTGGTGAGTGCAGGAGCACGGCCGGGGCCGCGGGGCCGCCTTATCGCCCCCCGCGCCGGGCGGGCCCGCCGTGCGCCGCCCCGATAAGGGGCAGGTGGGCGCGCTCGGCGCCTCCAGGAGAGCCAAGAAGCAGAGGGGTTGCCCTGAGCTGTGCGGCAGAAGCGGTTCATAGCAGCGACTTACGGATTGCCATTATGTACCTATTTGCATATCTATACATATTAATGGCATGCATAGCTACGGGTGTTTTACCCATAAGACTCCTTGCTTTAGTTTAAAAATGAGTTGTATCTGTGGGTTGATGAACAGGGGTAGTTTGTGTTGATCTGGTTATTGATGCACGCTCCCAGCCTTACGTTGTCCTTGAATTACTCTGAGCTTTAATTCCTTTTTGTGAATGTGGCAGTAGGTTGGTGATGTTAAACCATAACCACATCTTACTTGTCCAGAATTAGTTTACTTTTATGTTTGTTTTTGTCTCTGCCTTTCTAAGAAGCGCCTTCTAGCTTTTTAATTTTAACTGAATAATTATGGCTAGCATCATAAATGTGATTCTCCTAAATCCCCTATTTTAGGGAAGAATCTAAGTATGAAGTATTAATTAACATATTTTTTCTAGTGTCTGCCATTCTGATGTGTTCCATTCTTCCAGAGGCTATAGTTCAAATCTCTCTGCAGTGTTAATATGCAACGTTACACAAAGCAAGATGGTTCTTAAAAAATGTGCTGATGCTAGTTATTGATTAAACGTGTACCTTGTCTTCTGGGCTGAACTCTTACCTTTAAGATGATTGTGTAACATGATTGTGTAAAGCATGTGGTTGGTATCTTATTTGTATTATAGGCCAAAGTGAATCAAAAAGCCTGAAGTTTTTAGTTGTGTTGTGTTATGTCTTTATTTAGGCCTCTAAATTCAGGTAAACAGCACCTGTTTGCCTGGAGCTGGCTACGAAATGGCTCTGCAAGCTCAGAGTAGAAGAGGATACTGTTGGCACTGTCATCCTGCCTTCTCTGACCTCCTACCCCAATAAAACAGATGTACACCTGGAGTTTGGTTCACCAGTGATTGTGTTCAGCAACAATAGCTGGACTTAGCTCAGTGCAAATCCAGGGCTGTTAGTTCAGTGTAATAATAATCTTGCCTCAGGAGCTGCTGGCCCATTAATAATCCTGATAAGAAAGGCACTCAGACTACAAGATTTTGTCTCAAATGCTGTTTTTTAGAGCTAATCCTTTAAGGAAAGAGGACAGTGTTGATAATTGTGCCTCCTTTCAGGTGCTGGGAGCCCCAAGTTGTGCAGCACTGAGCAAACCTCACATGTGCAGACCCTGTCCATAGCAGGGGTTACCCTGTTTTGGTCATTTGAACTGCTAGGGATCCTTTTACAAGAAAACACCTCTGTTCATCGCTTCTACCATCAAACAGAAAGGATGCTTACAGCAGGACTTCCTGCTTTTTTTAGATGGCATAATTGCAGGTACAAAGTGTGAGCTGCCTGCAGACTGCCCTATTACAGGGTGCTGCTGAGCTTATCCTGCAGTTTGTGCAGGACAGGGCTGTGTGTGAAGTGCAGCACAAGATGAGCCTGGACCTACACAGGGTAACTGTTACAGGGATTCCCAGCTCCTTTGTGTACAGTGGCTTTCAGGTCGGGGTCACTCCAACTGCTCTTGCAGGTCTCTCTGAAAAACAAGTGTGCTCTTTGGTGTCTGCTGTTAAATCTACAAAAGTTTGTCCTGAGAAGCTGAGCAAGAAATTGAAAGCATAAACTCTGTGTGAACACATCCATTAGCTGGGACCTAATTATTTGAGGAAAATTACAACACTGAGAAGGTAGACCTATTTTGGGATACTGTGCTGTATGAATGCTCTACTTTGAAAACATCCATTCCTCCTACATGGTCAGAATTTCAACTAACATTGCAAGCTTCAACTCTTGGTTATTTTTGTTGTTGTTTTTTGAACAGATAATATTAATGATTTTGGGTGCAGCAGAGCTTGGGAAGTAACTGAAATAAGCTAGCTGGCTTTGGAGCTCATCCTGAATGCAGTTTCTTTTTAACTGTTTGAGCAGAAACGTAATTGTGAGGATTTTGGGACACACTGTAAGCCCTTCCTTTTTGATAAAAAAAACTTTACCATTGTCAGCAGAAAAAGTAAATTATTGCAACTTAGAAAATTGCTGTAAAATTGTTTGTTCTTTTTATTCTCTAGGCAAAAATGCCTGCAACATGCGACTTTGTTACGCTCCACACTGGGCAGAAGATGCCTCTCGTGGGACTGGGAACTTGGAAGAGTGACCGTGGCCAAGTAAGCAGGGAACAATGGGATATTGTGCTCCCAACTAGTATGTGCTTTTTTGCACCTCTTTTTGAAGATCCCAGATCTGAGGCCTGGATCCTTTGCTTGGGTTGTTCTAGTCTTGAGTCCACTGAAGTCAAATGTATGTATGTGTGTATTTGCATGACTAAGACCTTAAGGCACAAAGACAGCAGATCTTTCCAGAAGGGAAGATCCCTTCAGACTTGTTAACCCTGGCCTCAGGCAGTGGTGCCCTGGGATATAAACCCAGAGAGAGACCAGTGAATGCTGTTTCTGTAATATGGTGCAGAACTCTTCCCCTGGTAAATCCTCTGGCTTAGGCTGATGACTCAGCAGAAAACATTATTTTGGGAGGCAGAAACTCAAGTTGTTCTTGTAATAAGTCCTGTTCCAGCTGCCAGCCAATGGTTAGCAGGAAAACAAAGAACTTGCTTGGGTCAGCCTGCTTTTAGAATATGACGACTCATGTATCATTAGACATTCACTCTGCTTCTGAATGCAGTGAATTGGCAAACACCACTCTTGGAAACAATTCTGTGTGTTACTGCAAACACTCTCTTACTACCAACAGTCTGTGGGAATGTTTGTGTGCTCCATGCTGTGCCTGCTATTGTAATCCTTCTCCCCTTTGCCTGTCTGTTTGTATCTCTTTCAGTTAGTTAAAATATACATTTTTTGGGGAAGAAATTGTATGTACTTCCTGTGAAAGGCAATGTCCACTGCTTGGTGGAATTCCTAGCTGGTATTCAAAGAATTGGGGAATCACAGAATGGTCTGGGTTGGAACAGACCTTAAAGACCATCTAGTTCCAATTCCCTGCTGTAGGCAGGGACACCCTTCTACTAGACCAGATTGCTCAGAGGTCAATGCATCCTGGTCCTGAACATTTCCAGGGATGGAGCATCCACAGCTTCTCTGGGTTATGCACAGCACTGCTTGTCTGTGCAGTAAATGGACGTCTCACTGCTACTCTTGTGTGAGCTTCATGATGGTTTTTGGACTACGTTGGATGACACTGTGCTCGTGACTGAGAGGGAAAGTTAAAACCCTTCTCAAGATGTGCCATCTTCTTGTGCCAGCTAGAAGAAAAGGTGGGAAACAAGCTATGAAAATTAAATCTATTCAGAGCCATTTTACTGTGGGTTTTCCTGTCCAAACAACTGTCAGGACAGTGGATCTGTTGGGAATAGAAGTTGTATTAATGTGGAAGCTGAGTTGGTGTGAGAGCTCAGTCAACCTCTTAAATGAGGAAAAGGGTGAATGTGCAGCTTTGCCACTTAAAACATCAAATGACAGCTGAATTAAGTTTGTTAACATGCACAAACTTAATAGATGAATTTTTGTGCACTCAAAACAGTTAAATGTGCTTTGTCTAAAGCAAATGTCTGAAACTAAATAAACAAAATATGAATGTGTTGTTTATTCTGTGAACTAATTGTTCTGAGAAACGTGTGGCCTTAGAAAGGAACCAGGACAGATCCCTGTTTGTGCATAATTTAAACCTAATTCAGTTGGATTTTGCTATAATCAGCAGTGCTGCTGGCAGCTGAACCCCACACAGGATCCAGCCATCTTCTCTGGGTTTCCTTGGAAGTCATTGGGAGTCACTTTTTGGAATATCTACTCTCTTCAAAGACTTACTTGTAGAATGTATTGAAGGCAAAATCTAGAAAGTGCAATGAAAAGGGCCAGAGTTACAGAAGTTGCTGCTGTTCCTATGGTATAAATTAATTTCTGCTTATCACTTTTGAAAATTCAGGGGCATAGCAGCAATTTGGCAGTGTCCAGATGATTTACCCTTAGAAGGACGTGATGTAGTTCAGGGATAATAACTGCTACTATGAATTAAAGACTAGAGGCCAAAAACCCAGAGAAGCAGAAGAATTAGCATTGATTAAATTTGGTTTACAAGTTTCCCAAATAGAAGCTATTTATCAAAAGCTCTTTTGTTCAAGGGCTTCATTAGAAGCAAGTGTGGAAATGGATGGCTTTAAAATTATTTCGGGTAAATATTTTGCAGATTGTAATTCTTTCCCTTGCCAAGCTTGAGTAATTTCTTTTTTACTGCTGTTACTGTTCCTGATTGTAAACAAGCCTTGACCTTCTAGACAGATCTTAGCAGGCCAGTACAAAGGTGTCATTGCAGCCCCAGTTTCCTAGATATTAATAGGGGGAAAATAATTGAATCTAATTCCATGTTGAAAGACTATAGGATTTTATAGGACTGCCACCGTATAAAATAATAGGATGTTTTGTGTTTTAGGTGATTGAATACTAGAAGAGAAATTTGTTTTGCATGTTTCTATAGGAATATGATGGAGGGCTGTTGAATGGAAGGGAGCACAGTACAGAAGTTTATGAACTGGCAGCTTGAATGAGTTCAAAGAGAAATCCATTCAGACAGGAGCATCAAGAATATCAGTACAGTGGCTTTTTGATATTGCAGCTGGATTATCTCTAATCCTTTAATGCTTTGTTCTCTTCTCTCAAGTGAGCCGTGCTTTCAACCTGGAGGATTGGTCCCTACCTGATGAGCAGCCTAACCTGCAGTGGCAGAGGCTGTTTCTGTGGGAGAGGGAGACACAGGGCTTGGGAAAGTTGTGTTTCTGTGTGAAATCTTGGAAAAGCTGAAGAGAAGTGCACCTCAGAAAACCAGTCAGACAAGGTGTCTTGTGACAGGATTGCAGCTTCGGGGGAGAATGTTTAGTTCTTGGAGTTCCTTAGACAATAGAGAGAATCCTGGTTACAGGCACAAAAAAATTCACTGCTGTTAAGGAAGGGACTTAAATTCAGCATTTGAAGGATAAGAGGCAAACCCCTTGATTTTAGGGAACACCACATCTTGAACTGGCATAATTTATCTGGTGGTGTGAGTTCCTTTTCAGCAAACTTTAGTGCAATATTTAGAAACTGTGATATAGCAACACTTGAGTTCTGGTCATAGTGCATCTGAACATCACATGGACTGATTATCTGGTTTTTTCCTATTTCCTGTCAGCAAAAGTACTTGGACTGCTAAAATGTGTCAACTTTGCAGGAAGTGGGGGAGGCTGGTCAGAGCCCTTTCTTTCCCAGTAGTATTGAACTCTCAGAGTGCAAAGCTCTTCAAAAGGCCTGGGGCTGTGCAGGAGAGGCTCCTGGGTCACTTGAACTGTGTGTTGCCTGGATGTATAAAGATGGCTTGTTAGTTTTTTAACCTCATGGGAGGCAAATTGAAGAACTGGAAATCTAGTAATGGATATTATATTTAATTAGAACTTAGAGATTGTGTTTCTGAATCTGCCACTGATACTGTGTTCATCCATCTTTGGGTGGCAAGGCCAAGTCCCTTACTAGGATGGTTAAATGGGAGTGTAGTGCCTTGGACTTTGCTGTGAAGTGAAGGAGAGTGAGGCTCCAGCTGCAATACCTGTGTCTGTTTTGGGGCAAACCATTTGAAGAAAGGCATGAAACAGCTGATGAGGCAGCAGCAAGAGTGATGCAAGGTTTGGCAAATGTGAGTTGTGATGAAAGGTGGAAGCACTTACAGTTATGTGATCAAGAGAGGTTTGAGAGGAGCTGTGCTGGCACTTTGCAAATGCACAAAAAGCCCTTGCAATGGCCAAATTTCATGCCTGGGAGGAATGGGATGTGGCATCAGGGCCATCTTTGTGAGTCATCTAAAAGACTAAGCATAAAGATTTCAAAGCATTGGAATAGACTGCCTGTCGCAAGAAGGGCTGTGACAAATGTGTGTAGGAGTGGTCTGGATTTGCCCTGCCCAGCTGTGGGCTATGAGGATAGACTGGAAGATGTCTCAAGATCCTTTCAGACCTACTTTTTAGTTCTGTGGGGATAGATTGGTGAGTCACAGTCGAGCTGTGTGACTCAACTTGCCTAATGCAAAGTAAACTCACTAATTGCTCCTTTCATAGCAGTATTGACAGGCTCAACTAAAGAATATATGGAAAGTTTGAAGGGCACTTTTGCTATTTTTACTTCACAACAACAAATACCCAGAAGCATATGAACCTTCAACTGCTTCTGTTGTGGTTTTTTCTCTGTCCCCTACCATGAAATGCATATACCTGAAGTTAATCTCAAAAATGCAAAACTTCCTATTTAAAAAAGTACTTTTCTTAAACTTCTATCTATATGTTATTATTTTTCCCCTCCAAAAATGATGCCTTTTCTTTTTTTTACGTTTCCTCTTGGTTGTTTGCCTTTTGTGTGGAACAGCAGCTCTCAGTTCACACTGGAATGTCTTAGTAGGCTGGGAGTAGCTTACATAAATACAGATTTTTTTCCTCAGGTCCAAACCTTATTCAAATGACCAGTCTCAGTTCTTCAGTGCTAGAAATTTCTCAAAACATGCTGATAAAGAAATACAGCCTGTTGTTGATCAGAGACATGTTTGGAGTACTTTATCTCTGGTTTTCTGTGAGTGGTGCCTACTTTCATTTATGGTAAACTTTGTGCCGGTTTGATTAAAAAAAAGTATTAAACTGATACAGGAAATAGAGGATTCCAGACATAGAACATTGCTGTTTTCCTGTCCTTCTCCACATCTCTCACCTTTTTGCAGGATAGATATTGAGTGTTAAAAGCCTTTACTATGTCTCAAGTGATTTCAGAATTACCCTGCTCTTGATTTTGTAGTGACCTGAGAAGTGTCTGTGTCTGGTGAAACAAGGACTGTAAATACCATCCTGCTAGAGAAAGGAAGAGTTTACTGCTGTAACAGAAGTGCTTTGTCATCCTGGTTAAGGGAAACTGAGCTACGTTCCAGTTTTCCTCTCAAAATGCCAAAGAATGCAGTCAGAATATCCTGTGTCTGCTTTTACTGCACTTCTTGACAAGAAAAACAAATGAAATCCACCAGCAGGAGAAAGATCTCACTTTTGATTCCCTGTTTGCTTTCTGAAGCATCTGAAAGCAGGACTGTACATGCTTTTGCTTGATATTACTAATTTTGTCAGCTTTAAATTTGAAAGTGTTGGTACTTTAAGTTGAAAGAAATCAAATTCCCTCTAGCCTTTATGGACATATTTTTTAATCCCATGACAAGAGAGGTGTGATCTCCCTTAACATTTTTGTTCCTATTGCATCAGCCTTGTACACAGAGTAATTTACAGTCTCCCACAGTCTTGAGAGACAAGTCTGTGAGGTGCAATGTATAGAAATGATGGGGTGTGTTATTCTTTCTGTAGTTTTTCAGAAGGACAGGTGTAAGAGAGAATGTGTGTTAACTCTCCACTGGAAGTTCAGTGAAACAGATTTTACTAAATGGTCATCAGCCTAAGGGGAGATGATGACTGTACTGGCAACTGTAGTAATTCTTCATTCCTGCACAATAATTTATAAAAAATCTTTATTTAGAAGCTCCTTATGAGCCCTCACAAAGATGCCATTCTGTGTCTCTTTCTGGTTTCTAGACTTGCTCTATATCTGAGACCCTGATGTGAAGACATTTGGCGCTTGTGCTTCATTAGAGCTTTCAAAAGCAAATACAGATTTGAAGTAAAGCGCCTTGGTTCCCAAAAACTATTCTGGCTTTTGTGTGACAATATGGAGCAAGGGATATGTTGCTGTTGGCAACACCTTCATTGTCAGCAACATTGAAAGCAAAATGTAAAGTTGTGAGCATCATCAGGAGTATCCCAGCAGTATGATTTTCACTGTTGTGCAATCATGAGACAAGAAAGAAAAACGTTCCATTAAAGAGCATTGTCTTGGTAATTGTGAGTGGTTGAACCAAACCCAAACTGTGGTGATTCTGGAGATAGAAGCCAGGCTCTTTCTTTACTGGGCAAGAGGAAATATATTCCAGGTTTGACTGATGTTGATTTGTCACTTAGGTCAGAAAAGTTGTCTTCCCAAGCCATGACTTACTTGAAAACTGCGTCTTATAGCTCATTTTATATTTAGGAAGTGTAACAGCCATAGTGAAGAGTAGGGATTGGTTCTGTCTGATGCATTCTTGCATGCTGGCCCTGTGTGCATGATCCACTTCCTTGTTCCTTGGAGTGTCTGCCAGCAGTTAGCTCTTCCTCCCTAAGGACTGTGCCAGAGACTCCAGATCCTCCTGTTTGAATCTCATGACCTTATGCAAGTCTCTGTTTGTTTGGGGGGTGTTCCTCACTGTCTCCCAGCGCTAATTTTAACTTCTCCCCAGTGCCCCATCCCTTGTGAGTGATGCATGGGCAAGGTGTTTCTGTTGCAGGTGAAGGAGGCAGTGAAGCACGCCCTCAGCGTGGGCTATCGCCACATCGACTGCGCCGCCGCCTACAGCAACGAAGCCGAGATCGGGGAGGCCTTCCAGGAGTGTGTTGGGCCCAGCAAGGTAAGTACAGGAGCTGTCCTGCTGTGTGTTGTGCCCAACTTACAGCTGTCACCTGTGAAGTTGACATCTGTGGCTTTCCCTGCTGGTCTGTTTATCAGGAGAAGGCATGAAAGAGGCTTTCTCTCCTCTTAGAACCGTCCTGGCTGTCATGGGGAGGAAAGATTCTCATGGATATTTGGGTAGAAGCTGCAGAAAATGCCTGTGGTGGTGGTGGGTTTTTTCCTCTTCCTGTCCCTTTTCCCCATACAAAGTACCCCAATTTGGATAGTTTGGGGTTGCCAGAATGAATAGTTATAATGTAAAATATCTGTCACAATTTATATGGAAAGTTACTCTGACTTTCCAGTCTAGCATGTAATGGTAAATAGCCACAGCAAATTTAGTTTTTTGATTATTGATAAAATATCAACGGTAGGTTTTTTGGTTGTAGATAAAATGTGAGTGAGTAAATGTGGTGAATGTTACATTTTTTAAAAAAACAGTGATTGTATGTGAAAAGTTCATAACTGTGGCTTCAGAGTCTACACCTGAGAGTTTGAGGCCTAAGTACAATGTAATGTGACAGGCATTCTTATGTATGAGCTGAGGTGGAATCTTAAATTTATTCCCTAAAGGGGCCAAAAGAATAACCTGTACATCTTCACAGCCCAGGGAAAGGAAGTTTTCATGTTCTTGCTTTCCTGCTGCTCTTGCCTTGGCTTTAGGGCTGTCTCTTTGTTATGTGATGTGCTTGAGAGAGGTTGTTTTCAGCTTGCCCCAGGGATTCCTCCATACTAAATGGTGGTGTCTAACAAAGGGAAGCACAGGCCTTTTGTTCAGCTCATATTAGCTAGCTAACTTAGAACTAGAATTTGAATTAAAATTCTTCTAAAAAGAATTTTTAAATATCTTCCTTTTAAATGCAACATCCTCATGTGAAACACAAAAATAATTGAATTGTTGGAAGAGCGAAACTAAGGAATTAATCATTCCAAATTCTTCAAAATACAGACTTGAATGAAGTTTTGTCATATATGAGACAGTGAGAAGGGTTCTTTCTGATGGAATTCTGTGCTTCAGTTTGCCCTGTGGGATCTCCCTTTTGTATTTTATACTTTCTAGTTAACCAGTCCTCCATCATTTTATTTCTGGTTCTTACCCTTCCAACACAGGGTACAGGGCTCTCAGTTCTTAATGTGTTCCTACCACAGCCTAGAAACTCAAATGCAGAGGTTTGGGGAATCTTCTGTTTATTTTCCCACGCCCTTTCCACAAGAAGCAATCTTGGTTTATAGCATGTGATGAGTAAAATGAGTTAGCTGGTTGGGTCTGGAATATGTGAATTGTTAAATAGAAATTTCAAAATTTACATATGAATAAGATGAGTAATCTTTCTTTTGGCCAAATCACACTTAGTAATGGCTTTAGCCCTTGAAGGGGAAGGTTTGGAAGAGTGTATATCTGGAAAGGAATGTTTTGTTTTTCAAAGCTTCTAATTGCTGAAGTATTTGAAATACTTTAGGACTTGCCACTGTGTGCATTTTTCTGGCTCTTCTCCATCCAGTATATTTTTGAAAGGTTTAGTTTGTAGGTTCCATGTGTTCCTTTTTTTTTAAAAAAAAAACAAACATAACAAACCACAAAACTCCAGTTGTTCTCTTTGTTTTAAAACTAATTGGGTAATTGTTGCAATTCTCTTTCTGAACTTGCTCTGGTATTATTATGCTCTCCTTCCTTTCTTGAAGGTTATTAAAAGGGAGGACCTGTTTGTAACATCAAAGCTCTGGAATACCAAGCACCACCCAGAAGATGTAGAGCCAGCGCTGAGGAAAACACTTGGAGATATGAAACTGGATTACCTGGACCTGTACCTCATGCATTGGCCTCATGCCTTTGAGTAAGTTCTGGATGGAAAGGGCACAGAATGCAGAAACACCAGTTTTACATAAGTGGCTCATGTTATATCCTGAGGACCTCCTTTCTGAGCTGTGAATTTCTTCCTGTTTATGCTTTTTGGTGTTTAAAGTTTAAAATAGTTTAGTGTCTTCATCTAGGCATCAGGGAGGTGTGGCAGCTATTCTTGGTTCTGCCATTGGCCTACAGGGTAGCCTTGAGGAAGTCCCAGAACTGCTTTGTGCCTTGGTTGTACTGACCTGTAAAATGGGAATTAAGTGCATCATAGAGACAACACCTTTCACTTGAAGTTATTAACTGTACTGGAGTGGACAAGCACATGCAGTATCATGGTTGTATCTGTATGAGCAGGAAGTGAATTGACTTCTTATGACACATATTGCAGCAATTTTATGATTTGAGGAAATAAGAGATAGGAAAGTTTTCCAATTAAGTGCTAAGTGCACTTACCCTACAATTCCATGAGAAGCACAGTTCCATACTCTATTTCCTTGCAGATGTGGAAGTAGTTGTTTCCCCACCCAGCTGCAATCAGCAAAAAGGCAGGGGCAATAAATCTCCTGACCAGATATTTGCATGGAGTCTTCACTCAAGTCCTTTCAGTTTAAGGGGCCTCTGTTCTGCAAATCTGAGAACATTTTTTCTCCTTCTAGTCTTATGAACTGAATTTTGAAAATGTCATACACTAATAAGATGAAAGATGCTCACACTATAAGTATATTCCTCAGCATAACAGAATGAGGAAGTGTTTTTAACTAGAACTGGTCTGGAGGAAGATCTGTTAAAAATTCCCCCTGTTGTGCAACAGGTTTGCTTTTCATTTGCTTGGAAAAAAAAAACACCTCATCAAACATTGCTTTGATAATGACACATAACACAAATAATAATGTGTGCTTAGATACTACTAATGTTTAAATTTAGATTATATTGTGACACTGTTGACAAAACTGACAGTCTAATAAAGCAGTTTCATTTCTGTTCTTGTTGGAAACTGTATACTCTGCAGCTTTCCATTATTTCTACTTAACTGTTTTAATGCATGCTTATCTATATGCCTCTTGCATTGGGAAACTGAGGTAAGGAATGTTATTTACACAGAAATTAAAATAGTTGCAGATGAAAATCACAGTGCCTCTAGGTCTTGAAAATTACTCTCACTTAATACTTTGGCTCTTGACATATGAGTGTGCTCTTCTGACTTGGGAGCTCATAAGGCTTTCAGAGTTTTTTTTGGTTCTAGATTTATCAATGACTTGAAGAACCATCTCCCCTTGTCCCCAGGTACTGCCATTTCTCACACCATTCACTGCTTAGCTAGAGCAGTGTAAGAGTCTCTCAGTGCTGAGCTGGCAGAGTCCCGTGGTGATTATGAGCAGCACTCTTCCAGGCTTGTACCCTTCTAGCATGGACTGCTCAGAGAGCACTCATAGATACCCTTTGGCTGTGGGGGTGTCACCTGACACAGCTGGGTACTTTGTGTCTCTTTGGGTGAGTTTGGGGTTTTTTTTAATGTGTTGTTATGAGTAATTGGAAGGAAACACAACCAACCTATAAACAACATGTGTTAGGACTTCTGTGTGAATCTGTGCTTGTATTGAGTACTGATACAGCTACAGAATGCAGAGAGAGTGGGAAGGCCAGTGTCCTTTGAATACAGTTTCTCCTAGATAGCTCTTGAACCCAGATCCCTTTGGTAGAAACTCCAAGCCACCCTCTCTGAATGGCTGCTCCCTAAAACAGGTGTTCTGTTGGGATCAAAGTGTGCAAAGAGCTGCTGCTGTGTGTACAGTGGTTTATCAGTTCTGTATAGGTAAGTACTTCAAAGTGCTGTGTAACAACTTCATGTAGGAAAGAGTCTTGTGTAATAACTACTTACAGGTTAAGTCATCTAATGGAATTGAACAGACAGATTCATTCAGTTTGTACTCTGCCCTCCAGACTATGTATAAACTTTTCAGGATGCTTTGAGGCAAGTTTCTTTAAGTTGAGCATTAACACAATAAAACTGATGTGCTATATGTACTTACACTTTGCCTTTGGTGCTGTAGACGAGGCGACAATCTCTTCCCAAAGAATCCTGATAACACCATGCGTTATGACTACATTGATTACAAGGATACCTGGAAGGCCATGGAGAAACTGGTGGGAAAAGGCCTGGTGAAAGCCATTGGGCTCTCAAACTTCAACAGTCGTCAGATCGATGATGTACTAAGTGTGGCTACTGTGAAACCAGCTGTGCTCCAGGTAAGGTGGATAAAGGGGACAAATACCTTTCCTGTTTGTCCATAAGAGTGAAGAATTTGCAAACCACTGTTATGTGTTCAGCACAAGAGGTGCAGCTTCTTATTTTTAGGGAAGAATATAGCCAGCTCTGCAGGAGCAGGCACATGGAGGCTGTCTTTCCAGGCAAATTAATTCATTGGGAAGGAGGCCTACATCCATGTTCTGTGGGCATTTATACCTGCTTAGTTGGACAGGTCTGTAGAAGAGTTCATCTTCCCTGTGAGGAACAATTCAGTCTGTTAGAAGGAAAGATTGTGAGGGAGTAACTTGAATTCCTGCTGCAGAGAAGTTCCTTGCTAGTTGGATGATCTGTTTGGGATGAAGGGAAAGTCCAGCACCAAGCTTAGGTGATCTGTTCTCTGTATCCTGTAAGCTTAGCCTACCAGACACTACTTCTTTCTCCTGGTAGTGACTTGAGTTACTAAGGCTAATTTAACCTTAAAACCTTATCCTTATAAGGTTTTCTGGAATCTGGAATGAGCTCCTGTGATGTGTTTAGTTCTTTTGTGCTTGACTTCTGTTTGTTTCATGGTATATTGACATCTGTTCTGTAGCCACTCATTGTGGGTCATTTTAATAGGTGGAATGCCATCCTTACCTAGCTCAGAACGAGCTGATTGCTCACTGCCAGAAACGAGGACTGGTGGTCACTGCCTACAGTCCCCTTGGCTCTCCGGATCGCATGTGGAAACACCCAGAGGAGCCTGTGCTTCTAGAGGAACCTGGGGTCAAAAAAATTGCAGAAAAATACAGCAAGTCACCTGCACAGATCATCCTCAGGTACAGAGTAATTGTGAGAGAGGTGGTGTCTGGGACCCAGCCTTCAGTCAAGCAAAACATACAAGATAGAAGGAATCCACTTAAAGTGTGTCAGGGAGGAGTTAAAATCACAGGGAGCGCCAAAAGCAAACCCCACTTGGTGCTTGTTTTACAAAACTGGTAGAGTTGGTCCTGCCTTAGGGCAAGTACACAAGATGAGAAGGATCCATTCAGGATCCATGATCCATGGATCCACATCTGAGACAGTTCCCATGGACTGTTGCCATGTCTGGGGCACTCCCTGTGCTGCTGGGAAATAGCAGTAGGACAATTAAGGCAGCAGTGTACCAGGGTACCACATCTGAGTGCTGCCCACTGAACTTGCATGTGGCCAGTTCCCTGAAGCCTCTAGTGCTTGCTGCTGCACTCAGGTGGGCTCCCAGGAAGAGGGGTTGAGAAAAAGACCTGCCTCCTTTGCACTGAAGAACTGTTTGCTGTTTTGTTTTTATATAGCCAGGTACTGGATATTGGGAAACAAGGTGACTGAGTGGTATCCAGAATGTGATCAGCCCCTTGTAAACTGAAACTGAATTTCTGTCCTGAGTTTTCTCAACTGGCTTTGTATCCATCAGGGTCACTACCACAGTCTTGGGCAGTAGCAGGGTACCCATAGAGCTGAGTATGTTCAAGATTTTGTGCTCAAGCCACTAGACAGGCACTTCAGGGATCTGAGTTTTTATCTAGTTTCTGAGTGGCTGTCAGGTTAGAACTTGACTGAAATGCCTAAGTGTGTTTTTCTGACTGTTTCCTGGGGTTTTAGCTTAAAATACTTGAAACCTGGGTGCTTGTTCCCAAGGCACAAACATCTTCCCCTCTCCGAGTAATTCACTTGTTACTGTCTTGCTTTAACTTGGACACACCAGGTCCTAATACAATACAGGCTGTGTCACTCCGCCTGTGGACATTTTTATTTCACAGAAGTGGCATCTCTGCTGCCACAGATTATTACTCAACCAAAATAAATACTTATTGTTCCTGGACTGCATGCACAGACAAAGTCTCTCACCTCCTCTTGCAGATGGCAAGTGCAGCGTAAGGTGGTTGTCATTCCCAAAAGTGTCACTCCTGCTCGCATTGAGCAGAATCTCCAGGTAAGCTGAAATTGAGGAGAGAAGTTTCAGCAATGCCCTTTTCATGGGAGTAATTGCTGTACTGTCCTACAACTTGCAGAGCAGCAAGCTGAGGCACTTGGTTCATACTTGTTCATCAACGTATGCACACGCTGGGGAGGGAGGGTGAAGATTCTTTTTGAAAACAAAGGATGTGTTTTAAGCAGCTCAGAGTGTGTGTGTGCAATGTGCACATGCTCAGTCTTGTTATCTGAAGGTAAAGAATGTACTGTGTAGAGGTTTAAATGAAAAATCTGGACTTAAATTTTATTGAGACACAAATTTATTGAAGTAGGGAGTTGTCTAATTGTGCTCAGTAATTCTTATTTATGAGTAATAATTGCTCTATCCTGCAAGTGAGGGCTGGTGACTACTGCTCCAGCAAACTGCCATTCTGGTGATGCTGAAGGAGTAAATTTGGTTCACTTCTGCTCTAGAGACTTCAGAAATTATTTGAAAACCCTTTAAATTTGACTTTAAATAATCTTTGAGGGATGTTTCTGAAACACCTCCTTGGATCTTTTTCATAAAGATTGGCTGGTTACATACTTGTTAAGTAAACTTGTTTCTGTAACTGCCACTCCCATTAATCTGAATTCTGCCTTGTATTGTGTTGCTAGAATTCTCAAGAAATTCTCATAAATTCGGCAGTCACTCAAGGTTTAGGTCTACATGGAAACAGAATATTTATTGAATAGGCAGCATTTACTGTGAGGAACAGTCCCACTGCTTTCCACCTGAGTGGCAGAGCACTATGCAGCACCAGTGTAGGCACAGAGCTGGCAGGTGTGTGAACATCTCAGACTTTGAGCTTTTGCTTTGGTGGTTTTTATGAGTTTAATTGCAATTTCATACTTATTAGCAGAAAACAAACTGATGGCAACCTATGGTTATTGAGTGAAGCCTCTGGCTTTTGTTCTCAGGTGTTTGATTTCAGCCTCACAGAAGAGGAGATGAGCCACATTGGAAGCCTGAATAAAAACTGGCGTTACATCGTGCCAATGATCACGGTAAATGTCTTGTGTTTCTAATAATTCTCATTATGTGCATATGGCCACCACTTGGGATTTTTACAGTTTTGTTCCTTTAGTGTTCCCATCAGAACTACTTACTCATAAGAACACTGCATCTTCTTAGGGTATCTCAGATGAAAGAATTTTTCAAAAGCTGGGTACAGAAAAGGCAGCTTATTGAAAACTTTTGTCCTCTGTTTTGGACACTGGTGGCTCTCTTGAGTTCTCATTACTGAGTCCCATGGGTCTTTAAGTCAGTCTCATCCTCAAATCTCACCAAACTCCTGCTAATTTGTTCTTCCCAAGTCCAAGCAGGCTAAGCTCCACGGCATTCCTCCAGAAGTACCCCTTGTGCCAGCTGTCACTGTCTACTTTCTACTACTACTGTCACTACTCTAAGATCAGTGAAGACTCAGGATGCTGCTGCTTCTCCACATCCATTGTGGAAATTCACATCAGGGAATTTGTCCCCTCCCCTCCACTGCATGTCCCCCTTTTCAGAATCTGCTGTAATGACCTTTCTCCAATGTAAGGAGTTTGGATTAGGCTGTTGTGTTTTTCTTCCCAAATCCATTAGCTGCAGCATCTTTTACCATCAGTAATTTACTGTGTCAGACAAACCCTTACCTTGTGTGCTAGCAGATGCCAGTTTGGTTTTAGAGAAGCCACTGCCTTGTAAGTGTTGAAGTCCTCTTGGTCTTTCTTTTATTGTATTAAAGGACCTAAACTTGTTCATTTTCCCTCACTGCAAAAAAAAAAAAAAATAGTCAATGACTTACTGTCTCCTGTCTGTATAGTGTTTCTCATTTCTTTTTGTCCTCCTGACTATACAACAGAAAGCTGTTGCTATTCCCTGGTGCATCACTGGCCAGGATATGGCAACTGTAACAAGTTGCTGTAGTTGTGCTAAAATGAATCTGAAGTGATTTATCCCTTCTCTGCCAAACACTGCACTGCACAGATACAGGAAATCTCAGCAAGTTTGGGAGCTGTCAAGCATAGCCTGGCCTCTTCAGCACTTTGTCTCTAAATTATCCTTCAGTAGTGGCTGCTGGCTGTAGGAATTCCTTGGGGAAAGCTTTTCTCTAGGATTTATTATTGTGGGTGTTTTGAATACTTGAGAGCGTATCAGTGGCCAGCAAAGAGAAGCTGTGAATGTGTGGGGAATGACTGTCTCATATCAAGGGTAGATATATGTTACAGCTTTCACTGTTTGTCATGCTTACATGAGCCTCAAGGCCACTCTTTTAACTGCATGTGTGCATAACTACAAACCCTCACATCCCTGCAGCCAAAATTCTCTCTGTGTTTATGGATCAGGAGTCTGTATACTAAACAACAAGCTTAGCTGCTGATCTCTGTGAATGGGTAGTGGTAAGCACACCTGCTGCTGACAATATCTTTCAAGTGTTTTGCTACTCATGCTGCCAACAAAGTTGTTTTGCTAATGAAACTGCAAAATACATTAAAATATAGCCTGGCTTGAATGACCAGGGATAATTCATTTGCTTTTGTTACCTGGGAGACCTGATCAGATCACAAGGATTCACAAAGGAGAGATGAAATACAGTTCAAAGTGGCAGCCCATCCAGCTTGAGGAATGGTGAATGTGATGCAGCTGGGCTTCAAAGATATTGCCATATTGTCAGATAACAGAGCAGGAAGGAACAAGATGAGAGAATTGAATCACGGCTCTATAGCTCTAAGATCTCTATTGGAACCTTTTGTCTCCTGCCCATCCCTTCTGGGCTTATTGGAAAGAATTTTCATCAACTGTGAATTAAAATTCCTGTCTAACCTTTCATGCCTATCTCCACTACCAATCTGACTTAGTGTCTGGATTTCAAAGTGTGAGGTAGCAGTGATGTGAGAGCTCCTGTCATAACTGATGAGACACTTCTTCCTTGCTTTACTTCACTGATCTACAGCCACAACTTCCTATAATTGTGCCACTCTCTTCCTCGCTGTGGTTGTTTAAAGCCTGAGGGGAGGCTATTATATTGCATGTAGACAATTAAAGTTGCTTTATACTTTTACCTGTTCATTATCCAGATAGAGTTCAGAAGTTACCTTGCACCAGTTTGAAATCCAGACTTTTGGAAACACGTAATTGGCCAGGGAATATACTTAAGGGAAACATAAATGAGTGTCAAGCCAGGAGAGGAGGAGTTTGGTGAGCACATCATGATCTCTTTTTGAGAGTTAGCTACTGTTGACCTGCAGATGTGTTCATTCCTGATTTTATCCCCTCCTCCTTCTCTCAAATTCCTGAAGAAGACTGGAATCAGTGATGTGAAACATTGCTTCTGGCAGCTGCTGTCTTGGCCTGCTGTGAACAAGAATGCTTGCCTGTTCTGTGTGGACAAATATGCAGGGGGACAGAACTGGGGGGCAAAGTGAAGAATATGGATTCTAGGAACATGAGGAAGCTGTCGGCTTTCAAGAGAACCTGAGGAAACCTGAAGCTACTGTGATACTTCTGTCCACAATTTTAAGGGTTGCCTTCAGCTGACAGCTTCATTTCAGGACTATTTTAATCGGAGCATTAGGCAAATGTTGCACCGATCTGTGCTCTGCAGTGCCCCCAGGTGACTCATTTCATTTAAACGGCTCATTGCAGGAATTCCAGTCTCTTTGAAATGCAGGTTTTACATTCAAAGCTAATGGGGCACTTTCTAGTGGACACTTGGTTTAAAAGTCCTGGTGATTTCCTCTGTGCCCATAACATTTTGAGTGATCACTGCATTTACGTTTACACGATGGTATAATTTCTCTAATCTAACTTTTATTGAGGCATTAGTTGTTTAACCTAAGTTTTAGCTGGATGATGCTTGCCTGACTCGTGGGGAGGTGTGTGCTCTGGGACAGTGCTGCACCCAGACTTCCCCAAACGTTACAGATGAGGTTTTACCTCAGTTACACGGAAGTTTGGGGGTGTTGCAATGGACTTGGTGCAACCAGAAATGCAAGTTGTGCTTCTGAGTGCTTTGAGGTGGGATGTAGGAACTGAGACATCTGCGTGGCCACGTCTGGTTTTGGGCCAGCCCGAGCCTCTGGTTATCTGTGAATATTGGTTTCAGTGCTCCCATCTCACAGCTGGACAAGCTGGTCTCCTGTGAAATGTTCCTGAAAGGAGTTCAGTGTCACTGTTAATGCCTCAGTATGTGACCCTTCACAAGCTGCTCAATGTGTTACATTTATCCATCTCTAAAATTGGCAGCCCAGCAATTCTCTCTCATGGAAACATGGACAAAGGCTCCAACTCCAGCAACGTGTTTTGAAGTGTGCATGTTTCAACACTTACTCAGTAACAGCTACAAGGCACAAGGCTTTTAACTATTCTTAGCCTAATTCTTCAAGTCTCTGCAGCTTAAGATTCTTGCTCCAGGCTACAGAAATCTGTCTTTTCTTTCAAGAAGGGCTAAGACGACTTGGGAGTAGAGGGAAGAGTACTTGTTTAAGCTGGAAAATGTACTCCCAGATGTTTGGGATGCACAGGTTTAGAAATCTAAATGATGGAGAGCTTGAAACTGAGAGTAAGAATGGATTTTATCTTTCTGACTTGAGTCTGTCTTTGTTTATTTCACAGGTGGATGGAAAGCTAGTAGCCAGAGACGCTGGACACCCCCACTACCCCTTCAATGACCCCTATTAACTACTAGAAAATCAGGTGTTGTTGGGCTCCCGTGCCTGCCCTTCCACAAAGTAATTGTTGCCACAATTTGTCAAAAGCACTGTCCAAATGAAACCCTTTCTTCCCAAGTAGGTTTTCCTACAATGTACTACTTCTAATCGACCCCCTGCCTGGAGAGCCTGTAGCTTCCGTGCCAAAGTTTGTGGATTTATTGCAATGACTGCAGGTTGGCTCCTGGAAGCATCAGATCTTTTGGAGATTAGATAAAGAGTGATGGAGTCTAAGTCAAGTTCCAAACACCTCGTTATCAGACTAGGGCATTACTTTGGGTAATTACTGGGAAACGGTTTTGAAAACTTCAGTTACTACCATGATGAGGGGAAAAAAAAGAAAGGTGAAGGTGTGAAAGATTTTTAAGGCTAAAGAATTGCTCAGCCATCAACTTTGATACCGTTATTAATAATTTTTTACACAGGGAGTAAAGTGAAATGTGCTACAGTTGCACTGTGTCCATAAACATTCATTAACACCCAAGTAATCAGCCATGCCCGGTGCTTTCATCTACTTCATACACTTGTGGGACCCAGAATTCTCAAATTTCTCTTTTAATTTGCCTGTAGATTTGAGCAGAATAAAAGCAGACCCTGGAGCAGGCCTTCAGGGCAATCCTCTCTTGCTTGTCACAGTGCTGTGTTTCAGCCCTGACAGTTGCTCTGATTCTGTCACAAAAGCCACAAGAGTTTTCAGCAAGACTTGCAGAAAACCATCCTGCTTTTCCCGTCAAGCTGTCCAGTGTTTCCTTACCAAAGACATCCATTTTGAGTTCTGGAAGGTCACAAAATTAGTTCCTGATTGTACAGTAACACCAAAGACCTTTCAGAGCTCCCTCTGTTTTAACAATGTTGCATTTTTGGCTGCTGCCAAAAAATGCCTTTGGCTGATGCTTGGGAGAGCTGCTCCTGTCTCCTGCTGTACCACTGACCTGCTGGTAACATGGGGTGAGTCATTTGCCTTTTGTGCCTCTTTTCCTACTTGCCACGTCTCTGAGTTCCCCCTGGCAGGGACTAATTTGCTGAGTGCTGCTGCACCCTTGGACTGGAGCTCTAGCTCTAAGCACAGTTTTCTTTTGTTTCAGTCTCCTCATGAACTGGCTGTTCACCTGAGCACAGAGGGCAGGAGGTGTTAGTACCTACCTGTGCTCTGGTGGTGACATCTTCTGTGGCCTTAGCACAGGACTTTACTTTGGTCCTGTTAAATAGGATTAATTTTTTCCCATAGTAGTAGCAAACAATGAGAAAAATAGTCTTGTGTATCAAATAGTTCCAAAGTTAACGAACTAGACTCTTTAATTTGGATAACCTCATTTGCACTAAGCCTGTAGCAGATCTGTGTGTTCATCCTGAGTGTAATGCCTTCTCAGGTCATTCCTGCCCTGGGCCTCACAGTGTGCAGCTGAACTGCAAAAAAAAGTGTGACACCTATTTATCACTCCTTGTAAACTGCAGGCAAAAATTCAGGAACTTCTGTTCCTTGATAAAATGTTTCCTAATTCCTGATGAATTTGCCTCAGTGGAGGAAGCCATTGCACCTCATTTAGGATTCTTTACTAGACTGGACATTTTCTCCTAAGGAAAATTAAGTTCCTGTTGGTTGTTTAAATTGTTCTAAACAAACACTGTAACTTTGAATACGGTTCTCGTTGCAACCATTAGGGAAGCAGTTGTACTTTGAAGGCACTCTGGAGACTGCAGTCATCCTGCCAAGGACAGTGGCTTTTGTTGCTTGTTTCACTTGCCTGTTTGCTTGTTTAAATAAATTCTGTACTCATTGTATGACTCTGAGACTTTTTCCTTCCCTCTTTCCTCAAGGCTGCAATTAACTTTCTCTAGTTATTTCTAAAAGTAGCTAAGTGGGCTGGGAGAATTCGCAAGAAGAGCAGATTAAAGCTGTAGCTCTGTGAACCCCACACTTCCCAGCTCTGTTCCTGCAGGGAAGGGACATAGCGGGGTTGAGGCTGGAGCGCTTTTACCTTGAAATAGCAGAGCCTGGAGGTCTGGGTGCTGGGCTGTGCTGTGACAGGGCAGCGGCCATGTCAACCCCGGCCTGCTCGGGTCCATGGGCCAGGGAGAGCCGAACATCTGCGTGAGCTGGGCCGAGGCCCGGGGCCCGCTCGCCTGGAAGAGGCCGAGGGCGGATGCAGAGCCGGGGCCGGGGTGCCAGAGCCTGCGGGGCCCCGGGTAGGGCTGAGGGGCTCCGGCAGCCGGGCCGTGAGGGAGCGGGACTGCAGCTCCCGGCATGCCCCGCGGGACCCCGCCTCCCTGGCCGGCACTACACTTCCCTGCGCACCCCGCGCGGCGGCGCCCCCGGCGTCCCGCGGCGGGGCGGTCGCGCGGCC
>VZRX01023993.1:34987-47628 GCA_013398075.1 Notiomystis cincta | reverse complement strand
CCTGAAGTGGGTGGCCGGTTCTAAACGTGAATAAAAAGCACATTCGATTTCCCGTTTGCAGGATGGAAGAGGAACTGGCAGCTCCTTCCACATCCACAGACAAGACAGACAGGTGAGATGGGAGCTGGAACTGCCAATTAGCGAATAACACAAAATCCCGGAGTGTTGGAGTGAAGCACAAAGGTCACCCTTCAGATCGGTCCTTAGACTTGGAGCTTAACTCACGTGTGTGCTGTAGGTGCTGAAAACCTGTGCTCACCAGTGGTTTGCACAAGTCTAATGCAGCAAAGCCCTTACTGGTACACATAAAAATACCAGCTGTCCTTGAAGTTTTTGGGTTTTGAGTTAGTGCTGGAGAGGCACAAGTAGGCAGCTGGCATGTGATAGATGGAACTCCTCTGTGGGCAGCTTCTCCTGTTCCAGGCTGAGATGTTGGGCTGGACCCTCTGGAAGTGAAGCTGTGTGAGATACATGTCTTGAAACTGACACTTGCATGTATCGTTTTTCTCAGATGCACCGTGCTGTGCTATGAAAAGTTTTAAGTTGAGTTTATTTTTCTTGATTTGGCACTGGAGTGTGAAACACTGATGCTCTGTGGTGTATTGGTGTGCAACTCCTAAAGTATATTCTTTAGCAGCCTTTGTCATAGCAGATTCTGATACATCTTGCAGTGATTGGTTAAGATTGCTTGTCTTCCCTTGGTCATTGGAACTGTCAGTTCTTCCAGATTTACACAAACCAAACCAAACAAATCCCCCCTGCCCTGGTAGTTCCAACCACTGTAACACATGCAACTCACTATTCCATAAAGCAGACTAGGTTTTCCAAGCTGAAATTACTGTGAGAACTAACAGAATCCTGCATTTGATTTATTTCCCTTTCCTCTAGTATGGATGTGGATGGAGAATCAAAGAAACTCTTGGGTTTGGGACAGAAGCACTTGGTAATGGGGAATATTCCAGCTGCTGTGAACGCCTTCCAGGAAGCTGCGAGCTTACTGTGAGTAGTAGAATGTTCTGTGTGGTTTTGCTGGGATTGGACTTCAGCTTGGCTCTTTGGATGTGGATTATGCAGGAAAGATGGGGTTTTTTACCTAACATGGGTATAATTTATAATGCAACTGAGGAGAGAACAAACTATTTAAAGTCACCCAAGAGTTGGACAGTGCTGTGGTTGGTGTCCAGTTTAGATGGCTTTTGTGATAGGCATTACCAGCACAGTTCCCTAAGGAGGGAAAGGGTTTTGATAGTTTATTATGCAGGTGTCTTCTCTAGTAACTTGTTCCCCAGTCTTGATCAGTCTCTGAGAATGGTACTTTTTGGATTACAGATTAATTTCTTCAGTTGGGTGTTTGAGAGCCATATCTAACTGAGAGAAGCATTCATTATTTCTTTGAAGCAAAGGCAAATGAGCCAAGAAAAATATTTAATGTTCAAGTTCACATATCCAAATCTAAAATAGGCACAGGCAAATAATTCTTCTATTATTTTTGTAGGGGTAAAAAGTATGGTGAGACAGCGGATGAGTGTGCAGAAGCTTTTTTTTACTATGGAAAATCTCTCCTGGAGTTGGCAAGGTACAGTGACAGTTTGTCATTTGGTGAAGAGTGTGTCTGGTGTAACAGGATTTCACTCATTTATGGACAGGATTGCTCTGGGTGGGGTGGGATGGGCTGTGGCATTGCAGCTTTTACAGTTGAAATGATGGTAATCAAATATGCAAGGGGTAACAAACTCCTGTTCCCTTTAGAATGGAAAATGGTGTGCTGGGAAATGCCTTAGAGGGGGTGCAGGTGGAAGAGGAAGGAGAAAAAGCAGAAGATGACTCTGCATTGCCAGCTGCTGATGGTATGTAAAGCTGCCTGCCCTGCTGAGGAGGCACCAGGCTGTGTTTTCCTGTTGGAATGATCCAAGTTTAGTCCATTGGTATCGTGGGTAGCCTGAACCATTCTGTTGAAACTCTTGGCAGTCTGAATGGACTCTGTTGGGTTTTTTTTGTCTTGCTTAAAGATGAGCAAAACCTGTAAAACATGTGCAAGGAGCTGGTCACTGAAAGCATGTGTGGAGGGTCACCAGGTGTCTGTCCTGAAACACTGCACTCAAACTTGCTTTCTTAAGCTTCACCGCTGACTCCAACTGCTTTGTAACCTTGCAGCAGTGCAGTGTGCGTAGTGCCACAGGTCAGTCTGTAAAAAGTCCCAAGAACAGTGGCTGTTTTATACTGCCTGCAGCTGGAGAGGCTACAGGAATTCCTGTCCATCCAGACTGTTAAAGCACTGGCACCTCTTGCTTAGCTGTGACTAAAATCGCTGCACAACCGCCCACTGCTTGAGCGGCCGCTTGCAATGCTGCAGTCTGGGGAAGGGGAAGGGACTGGCTTAGATCAAGTGGCTATGTTGGTTGTCTCCTAATTCCTTGTACTTGGAAAATGAAGCTGTTAGGAATGTCATCCAACTTGGTAACAAGCCAACACACTGGAGGGTCTTGAGGGTGGTGTTGTCAGTGCCCGTTAATGTGTTTATCACTAAACTCGAAGAAATGTTTATGCTTCCTCAATCATGTAGAAGAAGCAAGGGAGGAGTTGAGAGAACAGGTTTATAACGCCATGGGGGAAAAGGAAGAGGCCAAAAAGTCCACAGAAGAGTCTCCGGTACTGTCTGAGAAGGAAATCAAAGTAGAGGATGTTGAAATGAAAGAGATTACAGAAGAAAAACCCAAAGAAGCAGCTGCTGACAAGAATACAAAGCCCGAAGAGGCTGAAGAGAAGACTGAGATTTCTGTGGGAAAAGAAGAAACTTCAGAAGAGCAGAAGCAGCAGGTGCCTGTGGAAAAGGAGGCTGTGAAAGAGGAGGCAGCTGTGGAAGAGAAGGAGGTAGAAAAAGAGCAGAAGACTGTGCCTGAGGACAAGGTAGAGAAGGCAGCTGAGGAGAAGGAGAGAACGACAGAAGTGTCAGACAAGGAGGCAAAGGCAGCTGGGGAAGAGGCTGAAGTGGAAGAAGTGGCTGTGGAAGAGAAGGGAGATGCGGGAGAACAGGCAGCAGAAGTAACAGAAAAAGAGCCAGCTGTGGAGAAGGGAGAAGCTGTAGAAGGACAGGCAGAGACAGCTGTGGAAGAGAAGGCAGAAGCACAGGCAGCAGCTGCTGTGGAACAGAAAGAAGCTGCAGAAGGGGAAGCAGTGGTGGCTGAAGAGAAGAAGGCAGAAGAGAAACAAGAGCCAGTAGAGACAGTTACAGAAGAGAAACCAAGTGAATCTACAGAGACAGAGTCCTCAAAGGAACCTGTGCCCACAGAGGGAAAAGAGACACCTAATGACACAGAAGAAAAGGCTGAAGCTGCTGATAAGGTAGAGAAAGAGGAAAAGAAGGATGACCTGATGGAAGAGGGTGAAGGTGCTAAGGTAGAAAAAGAAGAGAAAGATGACCTGATGGAAGAGGGAGAAGGTAACACTGAGAGGAGAAAAGTACTTGTGGGTGGATGACTTGATGGATTTGGCTAACAATGGGTAAAAAGTGTTCCATTCAGAATTTTCTGTTTGCCTTAGAATAAGGAAAAGGCACAGTAAAGGGGCTCTTGAAGGACTTTACATCCAAGTAAAGTTTCAAGGAATAGTGAATAGTCTCAGTTTCTTTAGACTAACGCTTAACTAACTGCAAAGCAAGTCTTACTTGAAAGCAAACTGACAGCCCTGTGAAATGTGTAAGTAATGGCTAGGCTGGTGGAGAATACTGAATGGATGTTCACTTGCATGCTTCTGGGTTTATTGCACTAACCTTCACATAACTTGAAGCACAAATTGCCTCTGGTTATAGCTGTGTTTTATTTTAAAATGGTGGTGAAAAAACAAGAACAGCTGAACACATAAAGCAGTAAATTTAGTTTTGGTGGAGGAAAGGAACTCTTCACTTGAGTCTTTCTGATGGTCATTGCTAGTGAGAATTTAGTTGAAAAATCTAAACTTGATTTGCTGGAGGCTTATTGCTGCTCCAATACAGTCTTCTGGCTGTCTAGCTTCTGCCCTTCTGCTTCCCTGCTTTATTATAGCTGTTTCCAGGACTCTGTTGAAGTAAGACTTGCATCCGGCAAGACTTGCACCCTTTGCTGCAGTAGGACTTCGTGGCCTTAGTGGGCCTGGGCCTTCTATTGCACAGTTAATTGATGAACTGTAATTGCAGCTTTGCTAGTCCCTAACTCCTCTTCACAGGCAGTGCCTTACTTCAGGCGTGGCAGATGTTCAGACTAAACAGTTCCTGGACCCTGGAAGGATTTGTTCTGCTAAGCATAGTGAACAATCAGTGGTGGAGCAGTGGCCAGACAGGGTGTCTGTGTGGAGAGAGGATGACTGAACATAAACTAAGAGTTGCTTCTCACCCTCAGTGCTGAAAGGCTGCTTATGCACACATACTGCTGCTTTTTGCCCCAAGTCTGGGAGTGTGAGGACCCTCTTGAAGTTCCTGGGCTGGTGCTGTGTCCTTCCAAACTCCTCCCACTACTTAAATTTTTAGCATCCTGACAACTCTTCTGTTTTACTTTTATACAAGGTGTCTTCCTGTTTACAGGTTTGACCTCTCAGTCGTAGGTGTGTGCTTTTTCAGGAGTTAACTACTGAGTTCACAGCCTCTCTAGTCCCCACCCAGTCAAGCTCCTGTTCTGCAATTAGCCAGAGGTTGTGATACAGGAGTTAAATGTGTGACTTAAGCCTGCAGACCAGCCAGTGCTCTGAAGTTATTAGCCATATTCCTTCACTGCACGTTTTCCCAAAATGTCTTCTGCTGGTAGAACAGATGCAGTGTTCTTCTTCTGCACAGTGTCAGAAGTCAAATTAGTGCTACACAAGAGGAGGTTCATTAACATTGACACCTAAATGCCTGACATGAGGATCAGGAACTCAGAAACAGACTAATTTGTGTGCAGCTTAGCAGCTATCTTGCTGAAAACACTTCTTTTCTGTAGTGTGAAGTTCAGCAGCTGTCCAGTGCACCTGGGGCTGCTCAGGATCTTGTGGCTTCAGTGGGAGCTGACAATAGATTTGTGAGAACTAAATTCTGTGTAAATTTCTGTTGTAAATAGTAGGAAATGGAACTTATGGACTGCTTTAGTCTATAGTACTGAGCAGTTTCAGCAAGATGGCTGCTGATGCTGAGACTTTAATGTATCAGCTCTTCTTACATCACACCTCTAACCTGTCACTGGAAGGATAAGGGTTGGATATAACATGTTCTGCCTGACTCCATGAAGAACAAGCACAGTAACAAGAAGTGTGCTCATTCATCTACTTGCCTTCTAGAAACAGAAGAATCTGAAGAAGAAGATAAAGAAAACGATAAAGCTGAAGATGATAAGGAAAATGAATTGACAGTGGAAGACAAGGTGAGGTTGCTGAGGTCTGACATGGAAGGGTGCAGTTTATGCCTGAATATCATGTTGATGTCCTTCTAAAAGCTCATTTGTGTTTCATTTAGTTCTATGTAGGAAAATACTTCTGAAAGCAAATATTGCTTAGGAATGGCCAGTGTTAGGCCTAATCTGCATTGTAGCATCTTGCTCAGCTGTGTCTGTAAACTTGGGTTTGTTCAGCTGCTCTGACACAAATGTTTGTGGTGTGCTGAGCTAACATGGCCTGGTGGTGCAGGGCAGGCAGGGAGAGCTGCTCCAGCCTGTCACTGGAGTTACTTGGAACACTTAATTCTCTGCTTGTCTTGTTCTGCTGTACATGTTGAGTACTCCTGGTCCAGTAAGCTGTGATTAGGATGGGAATTGTTTGAGAAGAGTGGTGCTCCTCAAACCTGAGATGTACATGGAGGTAGCAGTCAAAATGCCTGGAAAAATCTGCAGCCTCATAGATAGGGACAGACAGTTACCTAGAATGCTTTCTCAGACTATTCTAACAAAGCTCAAAGCTCATTAAAAAAAAGCTGGACTGTCAACTATTTGGTTAATCTAAAGAGCACCTTAACAACGATCTTGCTCTTGGGATAATACTGGTGCTTGGTGCCCTGTTATTTCTGAAAAAGAACTAAAGCATATCACAAAACAATGTGAGTTCATGTTCCATTGAAACATCTTTACTCCAGGCAAAGTCTTGGTTGATGCAATAACCTCTTCTGCATTTTTTTTTTTCTTGTAGTGGTAAAATGTTTACCTCTTGCAGAAACGGATTGCTTGATAACACTGTTAGGAACTCAATGGTGTGATCTATGACCAAGTCACTTAATCTCTCATGCACTTCTGGTCTCTACAGGAAAGTGAGGAGGATGAAATTGGCAATCTTGAGCTAGCCTGGGACATGCTGGAGTTAGCAAAAGTAATTTACAAGAGGTAAAGACTAAAGCTCTAATTTGGGTACATGCCACAGGAACTCGGTGTAAACTGGAGGGTGGCTTAGTCAGTTGGTGAATGTGGCATGCACTGATCAGGATTTGAAAACTACTTTTTTCTTCTTGCTGTAGACAAGAAACGAAAGAAGCTCAGCTCCATGCAGCTCAAGCTCATCTGAAATTAGGAGAAGTTAGCATTGAATCTGGTAAGTAATGTTGATTCTCTTGTGCAAAGTGTTTGGTTCCAGTTTCTGTCACTGGGATTTGTACTTTAAAATGAGCAGATGTGAGTTAAGGCTGTCAAGACGATTATGAAAGTTGCAGCCATGTGAGAAGCTTCAGAATTAATGCTTTTGCAGAGCAGTGGGAAAAAAAGCTTGAGTGAGAAGTGATGTGTTGCCAGATCAAAACCAGCTTTGTGTTCTGCTTTCTGAAGTGACTGAAATGAACTTGAGAGACTTACTGAAATTTTCACTGAGCTTAATTAATAGGAGGTGTCAGTACCACGCCACTGTCAGAACATAAAAACTGCAAATGAGAAATAGTTGACTCTCTTAGACCTTCCCAAATCCTGGGCTATAATCAGGAAAAACTCTTGTGTTACACAGCAGAAAAAAGGAGTGGGAAGCAAGCCCCAGGTTTGTGCCTTGTAATGTCTCGCTTGCCTTTCATTTAAAAACATAATTTAATCTTATTAAATCCAAATGTACTCTTTTTCTGGGGCAGAGACTGGAAATAATCCAGCAGGGTTCTGGGCCAGGGCTACAGAACAAGGTCTTATGTCACTAGAGTACATTCAGGGGAGAGCTTGGCAGGAAGTCCAGATCCGTGTTGCAGTTGTGACCAGTTACATTCAGGTCCCAGTGGCAGGTAAAGCAGGAGGATTTGGTGCCTGCTTTGGCTTGGCTGCTCAGTTTTCTGTGCTGAGACAAAGAACTCGTGAGAGAACCAGAGGAGCTGGCCTGGACAATCTCAGGAGAGACAGAGTTGTGGCCTGATGGTCTGAAAGCAGCCCAGCACTGCTGTGTTCAGTGGTGGTTCTGTTTGCAGACTGTATAATGTGTAACAGAACACGGAGTAACCACAGCAGGGTTTAGCTGGTGCTGCTGTGGGTATTTACTGAGGTTTGTAAAGCCTTTGGGGCTTTCTCCCGTAGAAAACTACACACAGGCAATAGAGGAGTTCCAGGCCTGCCTGGCCCTGCAGCAGAAGTACCTGGAGGCTCACGACCGGCTGCTGGCTGAGAGCCACTATCAGCTGGCCCTCGCCTACCACTACAACAGCGACTTCGAGCAGGCCGTGCTGCAGTTCGGGAAGTCCATGGAGGTCATAGACAAGAGACTGGGTATGTGAAGCTCTGACGCTGCCTGATGTTTTCACAAGGCCAAGTAGTGAGGTGTGAGCATTGTCTGCTGTGTTGTGTTGTGTCTGAAAGCGGTGACAGACTATACCAAGGGCAGAATTGTTAAAACTCTTTTGTTAGCAGATGCCTCTGGATATTGGTAGCTGGACAGTTACTTTGTCTCGAGGTGCTTTGCCCTAATAACTGTTTCACCCCAGCAATACTGACTGAACGAATAAAGAAGGCAGACACTGGGTCCCCTGAGGACGAGAAGGAGATTGAAGAACTGAAGGGACTGCTTCCTGAAATTAAAGAGAAGATAGAAGATTCCAAAGAGTCACAGAAGAGTGCAAGAGTAGCTGAGCTGGGACTGAAAGCAACTCTGGTGAGTGTGTCCTGTGATTTCCTTTTAACCCAACCATTCTTCCAGTGGAACTTGAAGTAAATCAGTAATGGGAGAAGCTCAGACGTGATCAGGGGCTGGTGGTTGCTCACAGGTGTTACTGGGCTGTGGTTGTGAGAAGGAAACTGAGGCAGCTGACATCTAAAGAGGATCTTTACTAAGAGCTCCGATACTAATTGTTCCAAACTAAACAGGAATTTGGTAGGCTTCTGTGGTATTTAATGTATCAGGGCTGAACAAGATGGAGCAGGCAAATGTGCCGTGCACGTTGCATCTGTCCTGTGCAGAATCCAGTGCTGGGACGTGAGGGACTTGGGCTTTCTGCATCTCCCTAAGTTCACATGTAAGGTCTGCCACGGTCTTTCTTCTGCTTTTCTTAAGGTTGGAACTACATCTGGCTTTGCACAAAGTGAAGACAGTGGTTCTGTTTCCACAGTAAGTTAATCTAAAATAAACGTTGTTAATTCTCAGCTGCTCTAAGGATTACTGGTTGCATTTGCTCATGTGTCAATGTCTGCCTTGTAACAGATCCCAGTAAGGAAAGCAGCTGATGGTGCATCTCAGTGTGTAACAGACATCTCTCATCTAGTCAGGAAAAAGGTGAGTGCAGAAATTACTTACTAAACAAGCAGTTTGTTGAAGTGTCACTGGCTTGCTCTGTGTAATTGGATTTGTCTTAAAAGTATTTTTTCCTAACTTCGTTGTATAATGGGAAATCACTCCAAAAGGAAAACCAGTAGTGTAAGAAACTCCTTTCCACTGGGAACCAATCAGTCTGGGAACCATCTGGCCACCAGGAGACCATTCTTGGTGTCTGAGCACCCTGCCTGACCCACACTGATGTAAATCTGACCCAGTTGTGTGGCTTCTGCAGGTGTTCCTGCACAAGAGCTTCTCTGCTGAGGGCCCTCAAGAGCAGCAGGGTCACCTGCAGATCCCAAGGAAAAGACAGGCAACCAGGCTGGGCTGGGTTCCCTTCTTTGAAAAGGAAATGGGGACTTGGACTTGAGAAATAGTAAAGCCACACTGGTGGTAATGATAAACTGCCTCTTAAAGAGATCAGATACTGAGCACTTGGTGTTATGTGTTCTCTAGAAGTGTTTGCTGATAAAAACTGAGATCTCATAGGGGATACTCTCAGTTTTATGTTGCCTCTGTTCCATTGGCCTGTCAGTTCAGGTGTGCCTGGGGTGATTTGGAGCTGCTTTAGATGATCTCAAATGTTGTAGATGCCCTAAGTCTACCCTGGAACTGTTACAGGCTCAGTGGTTGCATTTTTCCTTGCCAGACTAACTAAGGATAATGCAGCTCTGGAGATCCTGGCACCCAAACAGTGTCACTGTGATTGGGACCTCGGTGCCAGAGTCTCAAAGTTGTGGTTAAACCCCAGCAAGGGGGAGTCTGTCCTGAGCCTGGCAAGCAGAGGTGGCTGATGTGCAATGACATCTGATGCTAAATTTCTCAAAAATACTTAAACTTGGATTTGTACTTAGTGGAGATTATAAACAATTTTGTCTTCAGAGGAAACCAGAGGAGGAGACTCATCAGGGAGACAATGAAGCCAAGAAATCTAGACCAGAACCGGCTGTCAATGGTGGTGGTGGGGACCCTGTCCCCAGTGGAAATGAGGTTGCGGAAAAAATGGAAGAGGAGGTGGGCAGCTGAGCCAGGAGTCTGGGCCGTGCTTTTTGTTTCATTTCCCCCCCTCTCCGTTCAGGGATGGTTCTGTGCCTGGTAGATGTCCTGGTTTTATCACCTGCTGGCCTTCACAAGGTTTCCCAGATGAGATGAAGAATATTCCTGGTGGGCAGGATGCATGTTGTGCTGTGGTGCTGACCCTGTGTGGGCTGGACAGAGCCAGCTGTGGAGCCTTGTCACCTATGGGGTGGGACAGAGACAGGTTCTGGGTGTTTTCTTTGCTGGGCTGAACTCCAGCACAGGGTCTTCCCCCAGTTTTCAATATTCCTGGGTTTTATTACTTACCTCTGGGTTGCACTTGTTACTGTCAATGCTTTAGGGTAGTGTTGGGCTCTGGAAACCAGCAGAGCTCACCTAGTCAGTTAAATCTTCAAATTACAGAACCCTTGGGCTGCTGCATGAGTTGGTGCTGTAAGACTGTGTCTTGTCTTTTAAAAACAAACCCTTATCTTCTCTTTTAGACAGAGAAAAGGCCACAAGCAGAATCAGGGGCTGCAGTTGAAAGCACAGTATGATAATTCTTTAACCTTGGACACTCCTCTCCTTACAAGGAAAATGGTTTTGTATATAGTGTATTTTTTCACTTTTTGGCAACTTTTGTATGACTTCAATAAAGATTGTAAGCAAATGGTCCCTGTCTTGACCTTCCTCCTGTGCCAGGTTCCAGTCTCTGCTCCTGGCTGTCCCCCTGGGCTGCAGGGCTCAGCCTTGGCCCACTGCTGGGCTCATGCTCACTTCAGCTGCAGCATTTCCACCCACATCTGCCTCCTGAGGCAGGAGCAGAGGGTTGGATGGGTGCTGTGAGGAAGAAGAGCATTGCATGAAATTCACTGTCTTGTCCAGGGATCTGACCTTTTTTCCTTCTGCTGGGGCCTTGTCACAGCTGGGGCTGTTGTTCATTCAGGGCTGAGGCTCAAGTGGGCTCTGGTACTGCCTCCCTCAGCTTTGAGCAGCCTAAAGATGGTGGGGAATGCTGATAAAGAAAGAGCTTTGTAACATCCTGAGCTTTGTTGCTGTGTATTATTAACTCTCCACTTTGCACCCAGGAGGGGGTGCAGGAGCAGGTGCTGATGGTTCAAGGCAGGGGCAGTGCTGTCCCCTGAGCCAGCTTGAGTGCCCAGGTGGGTCTGGGACCCTGCCCTGGGATGTGTATGTGTATAAAAAAAGGCCAAGAAGTGAAGAGCAATGAGCTGAAGCCTTTAATTAAATGTGTAGCACAGGGCCTGTGATGCTTTGGAAAGCTTTTGCTGTTCCCAGGGCTGAGCTGTGCATGCCCTGGGTTGGGCTTTCCCTACAGATAGCTCCGTGTGGGGATATGCCTGAGGGAAAAGAATTTATTGTACCCCTCTGTGCCCTCTGCCTGTCCCTCAACCACCACTGTGAACAGGGTCAAACACTCCTCTGTGGGCTCGGTCCTGAGGTGGAAGCTGAGCTGTCTAACTCAGTTTGCTGCTGCCTTGGGTGTTTGCCTGGCAGTGCCTGTCCTTTTCCTGCTGCAATGACCAGAGCCTCTTTGGTCCCAGTAGTGAGCCTGTACACTTCCTTCCACCCCAGCACTGTGGCATCCTGGTACCAACTGCACAACTGGTCCCTAAACCCATCTCTGCAGCTTGAACGCAGATTTTGCCCTCCCTTCATCACCCTAACAGTTACTCAAGCTCAAATTTGCCCCTCCAGGGTGGTGAGGGGGTGGCAGGGCAGCCTGGTGGGGGGCCATGGTCCATTCCTGGCTCATCTCCAGAGAGCCCTGTCTTGTGCTGGGTGCTCCTGAGCAGGAGGAGGGTCCTCCAGGGCCACAAAGTGGGTGAGGGGGAGCCTGGAGGGCACAGGGGCTGTGCGGCTGCCAGGCCCCAGTGCTGGCCCGGGGGGCTCCTGGGAAAGGAGAACGGTGATGTCAAGGGGAGGAGGGTCCTGGCACTGTCCTGTCCCCTCATGTGTGGCACTGGGTGTGCAGAGCAAATCACACCCCTGGTCCAGCTCTAGTGGGGACTCACCTCCTGCCCTGCCATACCCCCAACTGCAGCAAAGGAAGCAGTTCCCAAATGTCCCCAAGCTTGTACCTCCACACCCATCATCCCATCCCAGTTGGCAGCCCAATCCCCTCTCCCCTCCTTGGAGAGCTGAAAATCGCCCTGGCTGAGGCTCTTACCAGAAAAAGTTCCGGCACAGCCAGGGCTGGTGGCAGTGGGGGGACTATGGTGGGTCGGAGGACGGGGGGATGCGGCCATGGCCTCGTCTGCTCCACGTGGTACCGCAGCATTCCCACCTCTGCCTGGAGCCGGGCCAGTTCCTCCCTGTGCCGCTGGGCTGCCCGCGAGCCTGGGCCACAGGGTTTGGTCACCGTGGGTTTACAGCAGACATTCCCCAGGGGCCGGGACTCGCCCTGCTCCCTGCAGAGAGCCCCCCCCGAGCTGCAGCCCCTCCACTTGCCCCTGTTTCCCGGAGCCATGTCCAGCCCAGGGCTCTGATGCTGCCACTCCAGAGGCAGCCGGGGGCTGTGGGGTGCAGACAGGGGACCCATCACTTACCGGCGTCTGCTCTCCTCTCCTTTCTGACCTTCAGCGCCANGCGAGCGGCCCCGCGGGCGGCAGGAGGCTGTCGAGGCGGAGGGTGGCCCTGGGGAGGAGACCGACAGATGGGGGGTGAGGGAGCCAACGGGCCCCTTGATGGAGAGCACCCCACAGGGCCGGGGCTCTGTGCTGACCCCCCAGGCCGGGGCTCACCTGTGCTGTGCTGTTCGGACCTGTCCGGCCCGGTCCTGCGGGACCTGGCTCGGCTCCGGCTCCCTCTGCTCGGGCTGGGGGCCCAGAGCTGCCCCGGCCCGCAGTGCCGCCAGCCGCCGGCACAGCCCTGAGGGACGGTGAGGGGCCGAGGGGCTCAGCACG
>VZRX01023993.1:19614-34903 GCA_013398075.1 Notiomystis cincta | reverse complement strand
TCCAGGCGGCGGTTGTCCAGCTCCACGGCCAGTAGTGCCGCCTCCAGACCGTGTGTGCCAGTGCCGGCGCGCTCTGCCGGCACAGCCGGCCGTGCCTCAGGTGCCGGCTGTGGGGCCGCGGTCCCTGGGCGGGGACGGGCCTGGGCCTGGCGCTGGCGCTTACCCATCCGCCTGCCCCTGCACAGCCCCGCGGTTCCTTTCTCCAGCACCGTGGCCTCCAGCTGGAGGTGGAGAAGCTGCTCCAGGATGGCGGGGTCGTGTCCCCCGGAGCGCAGGTAGGAGAGTCGCAGCGCCCTGCCGGAGCGCGGGGTCAGCCATGGCCGGGGGCTCCCTCTGCTCGGGCTGGGGGCCCAGAGCTGCCCCGGCCCGCAGTGCCGCCAGCCGCCGGCACAGCCCTGAGGGACGGTGAGGGGCCGAGGGGCTCAGCACGGCCCCCACAGCCCCACGCCCGGGGGTTACTGCATCCCACACGGTCCCAAAACCGCGGCCAGCGCCCACCCTCTCTCTGCCGCTCCAGCTGCTGCGTCCTGGCCCGGATCTCGGCCACCTGGCGTTCGTGGGCTTCCAGCAGCTCCTGCGGCGGCTGGCGGTGCCCCTGCGGCGGGAGCGGCTGCCGGGGAGGCTCTCCCTGCGGCACGCGGGGTTCAGCGGGAAGGAGGGCCCGGGCCGCCAGCCCTGGGGGCCGTGTGGCTGCTGATGCCCACGCTGGGGTCGGGGCTCACCGCACCTCCACTGTCCGCCTCCTGCAAGTGGGGTCGGCCGTGCGGAGCAGGGCCCTCTCGCGGGGGGTGAGCACGTCCCCCAGGGGAGCTCCCCGCGCCCGCCCGGGTCCCAGCTGTCCCCGCACAGCCGCCGGGACCCCACGAAGCACAAAGTGGTGGCGTGGCTCAGCGTCGCCCGTATTTTGGGACACCCCAACCTTGCAGACACAAAGGGAAGAAAAGGGTGACAGCCCCCTCCCCCCCCCACTCAATAATATATTTTTCTGTCATTGGCAAAATAAGTGCCAAGGGCTGCCTGTGTGGTGCAGGGATGGGAGGATGGAGGTCTTCCCCAGCTCAGACCAAGCTGGATCCAGAAGGTGATGCCCTATTTCCCAGCCCAGCACCTGTCCCTGTGTCTGTCCCTGTCCCCGTCCCTCCTACCCGTCCCCATTCTGTGCCAGACGCAGCTCCACACTACCGAGATGTCCTGTGGTTTCCTTGCCGTGCCCTGTGCTCCCTCCACAGGCGGAGGGTCCTCCCCATGGAGGCGGGAGCTGCTGGGTGCCGTGGGCCCGAGGCACAGCTTCTCCAGGTGCACCCGCAGCAGCAGCCGGGATCTGAACGCCAAGCGGCAGCGGGGGCAGAGGAAGCTCCCCATGTCCAACACCCTGGAAAGCAGAGCGGGTGGGGTCACTCGGGGGACGGGGAGAGGGGGTCACCCCGCGGGGCTGGCAGCCCGGGACGGGCTGGCGACAGTGGAGGCGGTGGCTGCAGTGTTTGAAGCCACTGTTGCTATGCTGGACGCTGGGCTGGGCAGCGAGGGCCGCGCCCCAACCCTGGGCATTCCCACTGTTTACCGCGGGCACTGGAATGGGGAATGAAATATCGCTGAGGACTTGAGCAATCCCCAGGGGCCCTGCTGCCCTGTGTCCCTCCGCGGTTACAAAGTGCTCGCTGACAGCCTGGGGCTGTCCCAGGGGTGCCCCTTGCCCGCCGTGCAGCAGCTCCCACTCAGCTGCTCCTTAGCAGACTTTGAGCTAAGGGGCAACCTCCACGCAGAGGTGAAACAGCTCCTCCTTCTGCCCCTTCCTGCCACAGGTGTGCCGGCCCTGCCCTTGTTGCCTTCATTCCGCCCTTGCGGCCGCCTCAGCTGCGCTTGCCGGGTCCCGTACGAGCCATTCCCTGGGCGCTGCAGTCACGCCCGCCTCGCTGCCGGCCGTGCCCGGCACGGACTCACGGTTTGCTCCGGAAAAAGCCGCCATTTGATGGATGCGGACCTGCCCCAGGGGCTGCCACTGCCATTTCCGAAGTTTTGATGTTTAAACCCTGCACGGCCCACGGGAGGGTCGGGGCACAACATCTGGTAGGAATCACAAGGAGCTCCTGGCCATGCTGTCCCAGGGTAGGCCGGTCCCACTCCAGAGTGCTCAGCAATCCAGTTCCCCATTCCAAGTGGCTGTCATCATGGATCTGAGGTGAAGGGGTTTTTAAATGTACCACATTTCTTGGGATCAGTGCACACAGATCTGCATAACTTGGTTTAAAAGGATGTAGGAAGTTAAACTTTTAAAGAATGGATAAGCTCTTCCAGACAAAAGCAGTGTTTGAATATTCGAAAGTTACAAGATGGTTTGTGAAATGGCCTACAGGAGCCCCAGCATTTCCCCAGGCAGCCTCAGCCCCTGGGGCCTGGTTTCCAGAGCACAGCGATGAAGAAATGCCCCACTGCCCCTTTCCTCTGGAGATCATCTGCAGAGCCAGCAGGAGCCAGAGGCACAGATAGCAGAGTTACACCCGATAATGCTGAGCGTGCGTCCTTGAATCCAGATGCAAAGATTCAGGTCTAAACACGATCATTTTCTCGCACCTCTGTCCTCTCTGCCTGGCCAGGAGTGGATTAAGAACACACAGGCACAACCTTGGGACAAACCCCCTCAGGTCAGCAAACCCAGGTTTCGTGTGACTCCATCCACCCCACCTGCAAACAGTGCACAACCCCAGAGCACTTTCCAATCCGGAACCTTTGTGCACAAGCTGAACTTACACCAGACACTAAAATAGCTTAGGCCACAACTGAGTTGTTTGTAAAATTCTTTTTAATCTAATAGAAATGTTTTCATGAATTTTTAAAAAAGATTTCAATGAAAACAGCTTTGGATTCAGACATTCCCTTGCCACGTTGTGAACATAAACAGCAGCATTGCACTAGGAACAAGTGACACCGACCGGTCGAGCTTCACCATTTTGTATGAAGCGGAAAAAAAAGCAAACTGCTTTAGTAGAAGATAATTTTGAATTATTTTCTTTTAAAAAAATCCCCAAACATGGACTGTCATCTCAGCATTGTTCTCCCTCTCCCTTCTTAAAGGAAGAGTTCAGCTCCTGCAGTCTGAGCACTACAGCAATGTTTGCCAAGTGGAAAAATAGAGCGGGAGAAGAAACTGTTTATCCCCAGTGCTACTGAACCCCCAAGTTGCAGGTCCCTTAGAGGAAAGCTCTTCTTACATAAGAAAGACAATTAGAATTGGCAAACTGATGCAAAATATTTATTCCAAGTTAGTTATTTTTGATGCAGTAGTTTTTCCCCCTCATACAGACTCAATGTGATAGTCACTTTTTAAAATCTGTAAATAATGTTATCAAAATAATCTTAATCTTTGAAATCTCACAAAAAATTTATATTTTACAATCCACCCTGAATATCAAGGCTGCAAGAAGAAGAACACAAACAATTCCTATATCCAAATATTTTACAGCTGTACCCAAAAAAAAAAAGAAAACCACAAACGCCTGGTTAAGTGATGAAGCTCCCCGAGCCGCCAAAAAAAAAATAAAATAAAATAAAATATTCATGTTATTAGCATTAATTTAACATAATTAGAACTTCAAAAGCCATTTTGTCATCGACAATGATTGTTTTAGCACACCGTTACCGCGCGCTGGGCAATGCGGCGGCACTGTTAGAAGCTTGTTGTTGCAGAGATCAGTCAGCCACTTGTGTCCTGCTCACACGACTGAACTTGTGCACTGCCCCACAAGGGATTTGTGTCAAAATTTGCTAGCTGCACAAACTTCTAGTAAGCATTAGGGCAAAACCAAAAGAAAAAGCTAAAGAAGCCAATTTCTCTCTTCTTTGGGATACAATTATTTCCCTTGTGCATGAAGTATCAACAACAAAAGAAAAAACTGAACAGACTGGAGACAGAATAAACTCTGTTTAGTTTATACAACCCCAAACACGTGTTGAACTATGAACTGAGTTTATTGGGTTGGTTTTATTTATTTTAATTTTATTGTGCCCAGTTTCAGGCATCGTCATCTGACGTTTCGCTGCTACTTGTTTCTGTGTCTGAGTCCTCAATCTTTGTCTTAAAAGTGCTTCCCCAGTGGAACAACAGGCTGGAGCCGCGGCCCTGAAGAAATCCATTCTTCCCAAATCCGTTTCTTCTTCGCTGTAGGAATGAAAGTCAGTTTTAAAAGGAGCGAAAGTGTGGAGAGTAACTGTTACCAACCCTCTGGACATGAATGACATTTAACTGTGTCACACACAGGGATAATGCAGAATCATCCATTCCACTACAGTCTCGCTTAAATGCTTTGTCCTTTTGAGCATCCTTAAGAACAACCCCTTGAAGAAAGGAAGGGAGAAGAGCAGTCACAAGTAGCAAGAGCTGTAAACATACCTGCTCTGATTTAATCTGGAACTCTTTGAGCTCATCCTCCGTGAGGGGAAGGTAGTTCTCATCATTTTCAGGATATTCCTGCCATCCCATTTCTTTCAATAACCTGATTGTGGAGAAAATAAAAGGGGCATGGGAACTAAAGCAAGGGAACAATGGCATAGGAAAGAACGCTTTGTCCATGAGAAATGAGGTTTTGTACTAAATCACTCCAAATTCACCAGGGATTCTTCTCTATCACAGACCACTTCAACAATCCTTTGTGTTTACCCAACATTTTTCAATGTCTTTTACAAATATTTAACCATCAGCAGTCCTGTACAATGGGCCAGCCCGGTGGAAGGCAGGGGTTTGAAATTCTAACTCAAGGACACTGAAGGAGGACATGAGGCAACCAAACCAGTATCACAGCTTGGAATCTCCTAAACCTTACTATCTGCTTGCACCAGATGCTCACACTGCTTACTCACTGACGTGAGATACAGCCTGAGATACCAGGTAAATATTTTCTGAACTCTCCTCCACTTTTACAGCATGTAAAGCAGCACAGGAGTATTCTAAGTGCAAATAAAGTGTGGTGTGTGTCTTCAAACCATTACATTTAGGACTCCTGCTTGTAAATTAACCAGAATCACCCTTGGTTCATGCTGACTTCCCAGTGTAGGCAGATAAATATCTCTGGGCAGCATTAATACATGGGGATGTGGCACTAAAGAAGCACTGGAATTTAATTACAGACCTCGGTAAAGCCTTGGCTCACTTGTCATTGGTGTCTTGTTTTACTTTCAATAAGACCCCACCCAGTCCAGCACTGGTCACAAAGCCCACACACCTCCTTCTCTGTACACAAAGCTACTGCTGCTTCCCAAAAATAGAGCTTTCTTAAAGATCATTTCCTTCTCATCACACAGCCCAAGGACTCACCCTCCTTTACTCCAGACACTTTATTCTGCCATTTACTCACCTGTGTTCTGCTTCCAATGAATGGGAGAGGTTTTCCCCCTCCTCCGGCAAAGGGAGAGAAAGGCCATTCTGATGGCAGTTCTCCTCCCAGTTTTCCTTTGGTTCTGGTGTGCTGTTGCTCTCCATCTAAAGAAAAATGAAACCATCAAAGTGTGCTTGCACAGGCCATGCCAACAGCACAGTTCTAAGTTCAAGCTTCTGCCTTCGTAAGTCCAGCCAAGCCTTTCACCTTGAGCCAGTGTTTTTTACAGAAGCTGCAGCAACGTGTACCTGGCTGTGACAGGACAGCACAGGACCAAGGACGTTTGGTGGCCTGTGCTGCTGTGCCGAGGGACTGAGTGCTGGCATTGCAAAGCCATCACCAGCAGCTCAGAGTGACAGCAAGAAAACGACAAGAATTAAATGCTCCTAAGGACGCACTTTACATACACACTAAGGCACAGTTCTCTGCATTCAGGGGTCTGGTCTGAGCCTCTGAGGCTTAAGCCACATTCCTGCACCTTCCACAAGCACAGGATTCTACTCTTCTGTGAATGTAGTTTGACAGGGAAGTTGGAAAGCAACTTAAGATGTTAAAATATGGTACTATTTCTCTCCTTATAGAATCCTAGCAAAAAATCTAAATCACCTTCAACATCTGTGACCTTCCCTGCCACCTCATTTATTATTTATCCACTTGCATTTCATTGTGTTATACATCATCTTCCACCACTGCTGTGCACTAATTGCACTGGCACGTGTGCCAGACCAGTGGGAACCATTCCCTCCTTCTTCCAGAGCCTGAATTACATACACTGCTCAGGGCTTTTTCAGTCCCCAACTCCCTCAATAAGAATGATCATATACACAGCAAGAACAGTGATCTTACATCATCCAGCTTGTCACATTCCCTGTTTTCTGTTATCTCCCCATTTCTATCATCCTTCAGTGCCTTCAGGAATTCGCTCTTTTTGTCAGTGGTCCGGCGCATCAGCTTCGTCAGGCGCGAGGAGCAGATCTCGATGGGAGGGGTGGTGCTGGAAGGACTCTGCACAGGGGAGGGAGAACACAGAATTCAAACTGCACTGCTGGGAACCTGGGGCCTCTACAGTGGCTGTGCTTACACCTTTCAAACACTCATCAGTTCTTTAGGTGGCTCTTAACCCCTCAAAAAGCCCCAGCCTAATGGCAAATTCCCATCAAAATACTGATGGGTGTTGCACATTCACTTCTCCCATCTATTATTATCAACTCCATTTATTTTCTTCCCCCAGGAGTCAATTCACATGGCCATGACTATGTTTATTTTGTAAACATATGTAATGTAATGTACATTACTTTGTAATGTAACTCTCTCAAGCAAATTGCTACCTACAGAGTATTAGGGCAAAAAACTTAATGCAGGATTCCTGCCCTACAAAAATTAGCAAATTAAGCAGATCAGACTCAGTTCAAATCTACATTTTAAGTCATCCTGACAGACTACCCTGAAATTAAGCTATGGGAAGGTAATCTCCTTTCAGGGAGTGGTCACATCCTTAACTAACCACAAGCGGGTGCGGAACAGGCAGCCAGAGCCTTGGAACCCTCCCCTGGAGAGAAGGCTGCCAACTGCTGGCTCTGTACACTCAGCCCAGATGGTTCAGTGTGGAGCCAGACATGGACAAACCCTGGAGCCTGTGGGAAATCTGCTCAGCTCAATGCATGAACACAAGGAAATCTCCTGTGCTCCTCCACAATGTTTAAGCTTCCTTAATAATCGGAGTCTGTGAACCAGGCCCACTGGCAGCAGCTGGCCAGGATCCTGCAACAGGAGCACTGCTAACCAAGGTGAGCTTTCCATTTAATCTGTTCCATGTTTTGACTGGACACACAGAAGGAATCTAAGAACATGTTATGGGAAAGTTCCCAGTATCTTAACCTCCTGCTGGAGTTCATGTCTGGCTACTCTAAAACAATGAGGAATTTAATCATTACTATGGATAACTGACATCAAAATCCTGCATGCAAAACTACTCTTTCCTCATGTATATGCTTTGATTTTCTAACAGTCAATGTCACACCAGGAAGATTTTTTGTAGTGTTTTTCTCCCCACACATTTTTTTAAGCTGCGGGGGAAGGTTGCAAATTCAGGCTCTTCAAAATGAATCTCCTGTGCCAAAAATTTTTATCACACTCAGTGCTCTGAGCAAAGATCAAGGGAACTAGAACAAAAACAAGGCAGCAACTGCTGCTTATATTTCTAATACCTGTTGCATGTGAAACACTGGTGTGAAATGATGCCTGCAAGGAAGTAAGTGCAGCCTGGAAGTAATTTCTCAAGCAGATTTTTCAGATTTTGCCTAATTCAACATAGTAAGAAACAAATCAGCAGTTGTAACAGACCTAATGAATGCCTGCAACTATCAGGATAAAAAGCCAACACAAGAGTGAAATTAAGCTCTCAATGTAACTACTAGTTTGACTGTAGTGACAGAAGGTAACAATGAACAAGGGAGACTAAAATTAGATGTCTTCTGGTAATCTGAAATACTCAACTTGAACTCTGCTGGTGACTGTTTTAATATCTAATAACCTACTGAGGTACTAAAACTAAATTTCTACACATCAGGGGAAGACAGTTACAGCTAAAGTTTAGAAGCAACAAATTTCTGAAATTTCACCTTAACTCTGGTTTTATGTGTAACTCTCTGTAGAAGGGTTATATTTTACAATACATTCTTCTTTAGCACTAAAATAGTAAACTGGCATCTCTTCTAAAGTAAGCTTAGCCCTTTGACTGAAACATCAAGGCATCTCAGTCTTTTAGTGTTGCTTTTTTTGTGTGTTTGGGTTTTTATGAATGAGAGCACTATGCATCACCTCAGATTTGTTCTGATGTCTGTCTATGTAACACAGATGGCTACTCTTAAAGAAAACTAATCCTGAATTCATTTTAAGAACTGTATTGTAAGGCTGTATTGTAGCTTGGCTGTCTTAGACTGGCTTGTGGGGACAGGGCCAGTGCTAGTTGGCACCCTTTTAGTTTTCAACACACTGTGGTCTCTTATGAATAAAGGTGCTATTTTTACCACTTCTGCAGGAAGTGCATTAGCCCCCTTCCAGAAACAAAAAGCCAGAGACTGTGTGTAGTAGTCCCGGAGAACCAGGATTGCAGTACCTGTGGTTTTATATTGTAAATCTCCAACAGACTCAAAGAAAAATGTATTACAAGTGTCCAGTTTAGTTGGAAGGAACTTTTAAGCCCTTTATGTTTAGCTCTCAGGCAGGACCCAACATCTGCAGTGACTGAAGTTTCACACAAGACCTTCTTGGGGGCAGGTGAAGGAAACACTTGCATTACTCCTATATGATACAAAGTGAATGCCTCTCTCCTATCTGCAGAGGTGAAAGCCTCTAAGTTTACATATTTACACTGTCCATACTGCACTGTGCATTACACAAAAGGAAGGCTGTCAGCAGCACAAAGAACTTGGTCTAAGAGAGACAAAAGCAAGGTAGGAGAAAAGAATAGAGTTAAGATCTATTTGTCAAAGTGACAGGTGCCTGTTTATTAACTATTGCCTTTAATAACTGCTTGTATGCTCAGCTGTGGCTAAGGCAGGAAAAGTGCAGGCTGCTGCAAAGTCAAGCCCATAAAGCAGAGAATCATAAAGATGACAAGGTCTTGGTTTAGAAGCAATATCTATAGCAGAACAAGACAAATGCACAACCTGACAACTCCCCCTAGTTCTACAGTTAAAACATGAACAAGCTAATTTCAGATGTTGTGAATCATCCTTTACAGGATCATGAAATCATTAAGGTTGGAAAAGACTTCCAAGATCATCAAGTCAAACCTGTAAAGAGCAGCTGCATTGGCCAGGAATTTATTACAGTCTGTTCTATTTTTGTTCTTTTTTTCTTCTTGTGCTATGTCACAGTTATTGCTGAAATATTAAGAGATTTATATTTCAAGGTTCTGTCTATACTTCAGACCAAAACTGGGGGCAAGTCAGTTTCCATCTCAGCAGATTATGTCTTTCCAATGTGAAAATTAAAAACAGATACTGTAGCTGAAAAGTCATATATACACATGTTATACTCCTTCAACCTCTTCAGAAGTCAGTGCTTGTGCTGTTGTCCTAGAGAAAGGAAATTAGGCAGATCACCTTCCTTCCCCTTCCTTTCCTACCCCGAAAAACATCATGGGAATCAATTTACCTACCTATTCACATCAGTTCTTGTATCTGCACTCCCATAACACCAAGCTGACTTATGTCTTGTTACACAACACCATTTAAAGTGTTAGTACATTTTTTTTTAATGGAAGGAAATTCTAATACAGTTGAACAAACACCAATGGCTTTACAGCCAGATATACCCCATTTTTATTTCTTTTAGTGTATCACTGATGTGGCAGAATGTGCTAAGAATGCACAAGTGAGTCATCCCTCGAGGGTGCAAAGGTAGGTACCTCCTGCAGAGAGGGCCTTATCATGTTTATGCTCTAGCAGGTGATAGTAACAAAAGCTCCCACCCTATCCCTAAGCCCAACCCTTACCTCTTTGGGAGAGGTGAGGACTGAGCCACTTGCCAGTACCGCTGGTTTGGTTACAGACACTGGACTGGTAAAGGCAGAGTCGCGGGTGGAGGACAGCGAGCCTGGTTTATGTTCATTTCTGTTGGCTTTCCATGGGCTTGGCTGTATTGAAGAGAGCACAAAATACAGGGCAGTAAAGGGTAAGGCATGAGAAGGGGGTGCTTGCAAGTATTGAAATAAATAAGCAACGTTATGTTGGCTGTTGCATGGATTTTCTTGTTTCCTCTCCAAGAATGGTCTCAACAGTTTTATTTCAACACCCATCATTTTTTCCCTGGCATCTTCTGTTTTCCCCAAATCACACACAATTCTGGTTCATGGGCACCACCCTACAGTAAAACATCATTAAGAGCTCGAAGAGAAAATCCAGCATTGCCCTTCATTAATTGGAATCAGCACTGTGCAATGCAATTCATCTTACAGCTACCCACAGACAGGAAATAAAAAAATTTCCCAATTAAAATGACATTTCTTAGGGGAACACTACATGCCACAAAGAAAGGCTTCCAATCACTTGACAGGAAGTTTCCCTGTGTGAGGAAGAAGATCATCAAGCAATAGTTTTGTTTAGAGTGAGAATGAAAATTCTTTATTTCCTAGGGCTCTGAAAGTGCCCTAGGAAACAAGTGTCCATCATTGCACCAATTTAGCAACAATAACAAGAAAAAGAAGCAGAAGCAGCCAGTTTATTACAGTGCAGGATCACTTGCTGTTTTGCCCTGGATACCTTCTGCAGTATCCCTTTGAACACACTGGCCATTTGGCTGAAGAGTAAAGACTTCAAAATAAGTTTTTGTTACTTGGAATGTTGTTCTTGAAGCTCTCTTATCAGTCAGGGACAAACACTGTGAAGTGAGAGCCTTTACAAAAACAATCCTAAGAAGAAACTGCTATCAAGTAGCACTAGCAAGACACTGTCAGAACATTAAAACATACAGGCTCCTTTGACCACTGGATTCTGAAGCCAGCTTCAAGTCACTAGTAAAATAATTAATACACAAATAGGATTCACTTAAATCTGAGATGCAAAAGATCTTGCAATCTGCCAGCAATGAGAACAGAGCACTATTTCAGTATGTTGTCACTGTCTACTGGGTTGTTCTATAAATTTTTAAATAAATACACTGCTTGGGGAGGCCATCAGCTTTACCCTTCCACTCTAACTTAAAAATGAGCATCCCATATTGTCAGATTCTGTGGCATTCACAGCACATATTAAAAACATCCCCTTCAAACGCCAGAAATACCCTGATCTGCACAATATTTATTGCCTGTACTAAAATCAGGGTGCAGTTTGACTCTGACAAAAAGTTTCTCTCCACAGCTCCAGGGCTGCACTGTTGGATTCCCAGCTTTCAGCTGCCCAGTGCTGTTCTCCAGGCTTCCACAAAGGGGCAACTCAGACAGCCAAGGACAGACCCCTGTTGCTTTCCCGGGGAGGCTGAGTGTGACCTTCATGGACTGCTTGACTGTGAGCTATCAGCCACCTCAATTAGCCAGAAAGAACACCCTTGTTCAACTGCCACCAGTTCTCTTCCTTTCTGAACTACTTGGTACAACTTAACAAAACCATTTTTCATTCACTTTTCATGTGACAGCTTTCCAATGCTGCTGACTTTGTGGAAAGGAATGTTTTGACTCCTCTACTACTTTATGCACTGCAATTCCTGGACAACTTTCTAGAAGTCTTCAGACTACTGCATCCTACCACAGCTGTTTTAAGGCTGAGACTTCAAAAGGGCATCAATGCACACAGTTTCTCTGGCTAAGGTTATGTTGATACCCCACCTTTTGGTTTTGCTAATGGTCACCATTCATTAACAAAAGCCCTGCTGATGACAGCAGCAGATAATTCTTCCCACTGCAATCCCCACCAACCAGGAAATATCACACTGCCCCAGTAATCACAGCACCACATCAATGCATAAACACTTAGAAATCAGCAGCTAAATCACTAAGTACATATTTACAACCTGCTTAATGTGACTGATCTCTTGGGCTACATATCAAAAATTAGTATCTTTTCCACTAGCCAAAGAACATTGCCTTTGTTATCAACGCTGTAATATTTCAGGTATAAATCCAGGTGTAATCCAGGCCTACTGGATTCAGTGAAGTAAAAACTTAATTAGAAGGAACTTAAGCAGGTACCACTACGTATTGCCATAATCTCTGATTTAAATACAGATAAACAATCTGGAATGCAAATGAACTATGTAACATGTAAAGCAAGCTAACAAAAAAAGCCCTACCACTATTCTTGATGGATGCTGAATCTTCAGATCATAGTTTTATTCCAACTGAGCACTGAATAATGTATTGTGACTGAAGCAATGAAAAACCTCTGTCCATGGGCTTCAGAAGCAGCTACAACAAATGGAACAGTAATTGCACAGCAAGTTGCTCCTTGCAGGTTGCTGTGCAATTACTGTTGCATTTGCTACAGCTGCTTCTAAAGCTGTTCCATTAGCTAAGCAGATTTTTATGCCCAAATTCTACAATGTCAAGCAACAGGTATATCACAACCAGCTGTAATAACACACATTCCCATAACTTTCAGAAGTGCATTTTCATCTGTCAATCTCTACACTGGTGCAGCATTAATTTTCAGACCTCAGAAATTAGCTTTGCATACAACAGCCAGTAACACAGACAAGCTGTATGCATTGTGGTTCACTAAAACTCTGTTTATTTTGAAGCCAGAGACAATCTAACAGTCTGGTCAGAAACTGTACCTCTGGCCTTTTGTTTCAAAGGACACCCAAAACATCCACACTAAACCCAGCTCAGACTATATCTACACATGTATCAGTCAAGCTGTAAAAGCAAAACTAAAAGCCACAGGAGGCTCCCTACCTGTTAGAAGTTGCATTTTGTTTACCTATTCTAAACAAGAACATATATAGACTGAAAACTGTGGGTAGAATGAAAAACTCCTTATAAATAACCTTTCTAATGGGTCAATTTATCCCATCTCATCAAGAAGTAGATCAGCTGCCAAATTAGGTGTTTAGACAAGATTATTTGATCATCACTTTAACCATTACGATTTTTTCTGCAGCTTGCAGAATTTAACATGAATTAACAGGAATTTACAAAAGGGAAAGAAGCTCTGAACTTGCTTTCTTACAAAATGAAGCTGTGAGTCTCTTATTTTCCTTTTATCTTTGAAGTGTGTAGGAATTATCTATGGTAATCATAGGGAAGATTTTGTTGGAATGTCGCAGCCAGCATTAGTAATTAATATATTTTAGAACTCAAAGTATTTGGACATCTCTTTAAAGAATAACCTAATTATTTTTCTTTTTAGCTTTTTAAATACTTTCACTATCAATTCTTCAAAATTTCTAAGGCATCTATTCATGTCGGTTCTCCAGAAAAATGGGCAAGATTAAGCCTAGAACTAAGGAAAAAAAAATTACTTTTTTTTTTTAGCACTATTTCCTTCAGTAGAAGAACTATAGCACAAACCCCATTGCTTTTCCAGGTTGTTTTTAAGGCTCAACTAAATTACACCTGAATTGCAGGATGTTACAATCTAATCTGATCTTAGCCTCGATTGTTCTGGACACATCAAAGTATTGTAACCCAATAAAGATTTTTCAAGGTAGTCACGTGAACAGTTCAAGCACATAGCAGCACACATTCCACCTCTCCAGCAGTGCTTGTTTTGTCTTATTAAGATAAGGATTTGCCTAATGCATGAGGACACACCCATTCAAATAGACCTCAGTGTAGTCAGAGGTTAGTTCTCCCTATGGACAAAACCAAAAGGCATTTTAACAGAGAATAACTTCAGTAAATAGACCTCTACTGTAAAAGCCACTGGCCCAGAAACTACTGGATTGCAACTCCTGCTACTTGTTGATCTGCAGTTCACTAATTTGGTTGGAACCCCCTGTACCTTGGAAGGAGGAGCTGCAGGTTTAGGAACCAGATTTTTGTAGACACTTGGGACAATGGTGGTGGCTTTGTTGCCATTTGCCAGGTGAGAAACAGGTGATGTAAATGCAGCTGAGAAGGCGGCGGAAGGATCCTCTTTTGAAACCTTTTTGATGACCAGCATCTTGGTAGGTTGCTTGGCACTAGGGGGGTTTTCTGTAAAAACAAAACAAGAGATTCTGAAATACAGATGTTCAGTTTCAGAATAGCTCCAGTACACTGCTCCAGTTCCCCCTTCTCCATCTTAGACAATGCATATCTTATTCTGAGACTTTCAGCTGCTCTTTCATTTCAGCTCTGAGCAAAGCTACTGGATGTGGGTATCTAAATACAATCTTTTCTAACTGAAACACAACAGCTCCCTTGATGCTGAAAGGAAAAACCTACAGTGACATCAGTTAACAGCCTTGCACCACTCTACAAGAATCAGAAAAGGTATGAGCATTTTTTTGAGCAACCATGGATCAGCTCTGTTAGTTCACTAACACAGCAAAAATATTTACATAACTTATAACTCAAAACACAGTGCCTTTACAAACAAGCACAGTTAATATTTCTTAGGCCAAATAAGCACATTTCTGGGAGCATAACAATTTTAAGAATACAAATAGTATAAAAAGATAAAAGCCCCGTAAATGTTGTCATTTGGTTTTGAGAAGAACAGCTACCTGACAAACAAGCAAAAATAATACAAGCCAACAGTATTGCAAGAAGTGTTTTTGAGTTTCTTTTGCATTTGTACTATTTACAGTATCTAACCCAACGAATCCAATTAGATATTAACAAATCTGTGTTTAACTGCTAGAACTGGTACCTTGTTTTACTTTTTTTTTTAAAAGGCATAGATTCACAGAGTATGTCAGGATCAAAAGCAAGGCTGTTCTAAGTTTAAAAAAAAAATCTACTAAACTCAGAATGATGACAGTTTTGCTGTATTTCCACTATGGAGATCCCAAGTCAGAAACTAATGTCTATTTCACTCCAATCTGCTCTGCCCTTCAAGTGATGTCTGTGTGAAATTGTAACTGCAGCACAACAGGAAGCAAACACAGAACAGTGACATTACTGCCACTGGCTGTTTTTTTATGACAAGACAAGCACAGTTTCAAGTAGACAAAAAGGCCAAGAGATTAGGGAAGATTGTGGGAGGAAAACAACAAAGGACAGAAAGCAGCAAAGTGCCTGCTTCACTTATGTCTTTAAAATATTTTTGAGTGAAAAACCTAGCATTTAAACATCAGTTACAACTTTCTGCTCCATCATCAGCATTGTGTACAGTGACCTTTACCTACCCCATACTCCAGAAGGTGTCCCTAAAGGTTTGTTCTGGTTGTTTTGTCTTCCAGCTTCTGGATTCAAAGATGGCTGTAAAAAGACAATGCAAAGCAATATACTGTTATATCACATACTAAAAAAAAAAAAAAAAAAAAAAAAAAAA
>VZRX01023993.1:0-19309 GCA_013398075.1 Notiomystis cincta | reverse complement strand
AAAAAAAAAATAAAAAAAATCAGTATTAACATAACATTTTGTTTCCAGGAACCCAGAGTATGGGTAGATTTCTCTCAAAAGCACATGAAGTGGAAGGGAGTCCTTTGCCCCAAGACATCTAAAAATCAAGTTTGCATTCTGGTTTCTGCTGTATTTCCAAAGTAACTATCAGAGGGTTCAGGATAAGCCCTCTAATCTTCTACTATAATTAAGTAGATTCTACCAACCAGTATATATATAAAAAAAAATAAATAAAGTATTTGGTCAGCAGCTCAAAAAATAAAATAGAATCCATATCATCAGTATATGAAGAATCTACCCTCATTTCTCATGTATTTTAATACAATAAGTATGCATCAGCCAATTAAAAAAATTCATCCCGAAGCAATACTAGATTCATAATGTAAAGGAATATACTTACTGACCAAAAAAAGAGCTACATTTAAATTTATATCAAACTTCAGAATCCACTTTTTAGGACAAGAGTGCACGACTCAGTGCTCTCTGCAGACTTACTTGGGATTCAGTTTCAGAATACAACTTAGTGGAACAATTACAGACATGTCCAACTCAAAGCAGAGTGCAGAAAATCTAAGCATTCAATGACAAGTGTTCCTGATTAGCTATTCCTCTTCCTCTCTCCCAAATAACCTCAGTTCAAAATACAACCATCTTTTTCCTCTTTGTAATGAATTCCTCATATGTCAGTTACTATGGTGACAGCATAACTCTCTAATAGTGAGCATCTGAAATAGTAGGTATTCCTGTTCTATTATAGTTAGGAAAAAATGTCACACCACAGCAGAAATTCCTGCCTCAGTCTCTAGAAATTCCTCTGTTTAAGTGCTTCAATTTTTAGCTCCAGGTCAGTTTTACAGCAGGGGTGCTCACACTTAGACTCACAGCCTGCTTTGCAGACGTTTCAGGAAAAGGGCTGTCAGCCACGCAGGCCTGACAGCTACAACTTAACCACAGCACACATCAGTTTCACCACTATGGCAAAGACAGTACAGGAGTTACTAAAGAAAGCTTGCTGCTAGCCAGTGTGGTATTATCATCTCAAAAATGAGGGAAGTAATTAGAGAAGAAACAGCCATGTAGTTGGGGAAGGCACTCATTAAGGCACTGAAGATGAGAAGTATGTGGAAGAAAGATTTACACCAAGATAGACAACAACAGATTGCACAGTTGCAATCTTTGCAATATTTCTAGATTTCAACAGACTTCTGACAGCCAAAAACCCAGGCCTATAGAAATTCTGAGTTACAGTATTCTTGAGAAATCAGGTAGTAAAAATCCACACACAAGCTTTATTCCCACTCTCCAGCTGTTAACCACCCTGTGATGCAGGCTCCTGCTCCAAGCAGCAGCAGCTGAACAAGAGCATGCAATCACTTCCCAGGCACTTCACTGAAAAAACCCCAGCAGCTTAAATCAAACTGCCTCCTGTGGCAATTTAAGTGTAGGCTCTGGATTTTGGGCTGAAGCAGCTGTGGGCATTCATGTATTTCACTCTGACTCCTAAATTCCTGAGCAGAAGCCATCAAACTGCCACAACAATTTCAGCTGTGAACAGCCTTCCAGAGATAAATGCTGAATAAGACAGCAAAAACCTCATGATGATGATACACACAAGTGTGCACAGTATCACCACAACCTTTCATTACAGAAAAGGCTTTAGATTGAAGACAGAAGAATTACATTAAGGGAAGGGACAGGGTTACCAGAACCTTACAGATGATATTCTCATTACACTGGTCAAGAAGAGCCTAGAGACAACAAGAAATAGATGCAAAAAGAAAAACACACGATCTGGTAATAAAACACTCTTCAGGGGTCAGGAGAAATAGAATTAAATTGAAAAGAGAAAGCAGAAAAGGTGCACATCTCTCAAAGCATTAACATTAAGGAAGGCACATGGTAAGGATGAAAGCTGTAAGTCCAAGTACTATTTGATAAAGTCTTAAAAACTAAAGATATTCCAGTAAAAATAGAGCCAGGATGTAAGAGCCTATCACACTGATAATACCACATGAATCAAAATGCTGAGCAAGAAGAAAGTTGGCGAACTGGAGATATCAATGGAAGAAATGGCTCAAGAAATCCTGATCCACAGATTATCAGAGAGAGACAGGAAACATCTCTGATAATACTGCTCCAGAAGATTCAAGGCAGACTGTTAAAGCAAAGGTCTGAGCATGTAATGAACAAGCTTGGCAAGGTTATCACAAACACCAACATGTATCAGGGTGAAGGAGACAGGAAGACTGAAGCAGGCAGACTAAAGATAAGCTGAACAGATGTACTCCTAGGATCTGAAAAAAGGCTTTGTAAGCAAAGCCACGAAGTCAATACAACTACTCTTCCTCTGTCACCTTATGGGTTTCGCTGAAGACCTGGCTTGAATGTTATAATGCTTTCAGTTCACAATAACCATTTGGCAAAACATATGAGCCAAACCCCATAATCCAACAGGTCTGAGGGCTCTGGGTACCAATCAGTATCCTATCAGTACAAGAATAATTTTGTTAAATTCGTTGTGTCTAAAATATGGAATGGAATGCAACTCTAGATCCTTCCCACCTATCAATGCTAAAACAAATTATCTGAAAAGCCATTTCTCACACCTTCCACTTCTAGTGAGAAGCTACACACTTACAAAGTCTTCCTCCTCAAACTGCAAATGCTCTTTATCTTCCTTCTTCTCTTCCCTGGATTCAACAGGCAGCTTTTCTTGAAAGGCGGAACTTTTCCGAGAATGGAAGTTGCCATTCCAGTGGCGATGAACTCCAGTTCCTCCTCCTCCACGCTGGCTCACACCATCATGGCCCCGTGAGGGACCATGCCAGCCAGGCTGACTGCCAGAAAGCCCAACGTGAGCTCCTTTAGAAACACCAGAATCTACAGAATCATGGCGGAGAAGGGACGGCTGATGCCAGCAGTCTAAACAAAAGGAGATAAGCATGCAAATAGGAAAATCAACACAGTATGCAGAATACTGGAAATATCAGGTTGTTTTTCTTGTTGTTCAGCCAGTGTTCACTAAGTAACTGCTGAGCTGAACTTACTAAGTACTATGTGATTATATCAGAAAACAAACCAAGCTACACCATGCACATACATCTACTATGAAAACCCCTTAAGGCTGAGCACATTGCACAGAAGAGAGCAGTACAACTTCCTTATAGGATGTTCTGAAAAGGTACAGTTTGGAAAAATGTTTCTATTCTGAATTCCTCATTCTGTAGAATATTTCAAAATGTTTGCTCTCAGGCTGCACTCTGATTGTTCCTGCTCACCTCCCGCAGTTCGGAGGGGCCCATTATTGAAAAATCCATCGGAAGAGTTGTGTCTCCTGCGGCTCACGCCAAAGCGGCCCTCTCCCCGGGGAAGATGCTCTCCATGTTTCTCAAAGGTAGCTGCAGGGGACTGAGGAAAGTAAAAAGTCATGTAATGAAGCACTTCATTTGGACTCTCCAGGAGCCTCTCAGTCCAGCAGTGACATTTGGATAACTGAAAAAACCACCAACCCCCACATTCCTGTATGAGTTTTCAATGCAGCATCCATAATTGCATTGATTAGCCAAAAACACCAACGAGCCTGGATCTGATAAGAATTGCTCACAAATCCACCTGTCTCACACAGAATCACAGAGAACCTAACACACTGATCTTACCCTTGGTCAGAGCTGTGAGAGAGGGTGATCTGCATTACTGTTACCTTGGTTGACTGTGGTGTTGAGAAGTTAAGCCAGGCAGGAACAAAGTCATGCTGCGCCATTTAGGTCCAGTGTCTCCCTTCAATAAAATGAGGCATCAAACCTCATGGCCAGGCTCTGTAAATAAAAAGAACATTCCCTGTCATCTTATCCAAACTGAGTAATAATACATACAATTTATCAATTTATCTTTCAAAGTTTGGCCTATACAATTAGGAGGGGAAAAGTGCTGAAGTTTTTCATATTCAACATTTTTTCTTCTCCTGCTGACTTTGTTCCTCTGACTGAAACAGGTAAGAACTTCAACATTCCCAGTTACTTCCTGTTTAGAATTAACAAACCCATGAAGTTCATGATAGAATAGGCACGGAGGGGTAAGAAAACAGAACGAATGGCATAGAAAAACCATACAAGGCAGAAGTAAAAATCAAGACATGACAGAATCTGGGGTCCAATCCTTCATTGGCTCATTGTCTCAGAGTCTGCAAAGGGGTGATCACTGCATGTTTTATTCCAGAGGCTGTAAATCAATTATGACCAACTGGTGATGTTAAATAGACATTCAAAGCAGATCAGAGACCTGAAAGACAACCATATGCCAGCTCCTGCACCTCTACGGTCTTTCCAACATATCACAGCAATTTTTACTGCTCAAAATGATGAACATTTCACCACTGCTCCATATAACTGAATTCCACTTCTTTTGTGGAAGGTTCTCCAATTTACCATTTTGCTTTATTTTTCAACTTTAATTCATCTAGAAACAAGCCAACACAGCATAAGAAAAGTAGTATGGGCATTTAATCACTTACCCTGAGTTTGGCCTCTGCAGTCCAATGTCCTCAGTTTGTGTGCTTCAGTGACCTCCGGGTTCCTTCCTTCTCCAGAATTCTGGAAGGCCAGCCTTGAGGCAACAGTGCGTCTCGAAGCAGAGCACGAGAGGCTGCACTTCGTGCCAACTGTGCCCTTCACCCCCTCAGCTGCTCATTTTACCCTCTCTTTGCACTCTCACTACAAAAAAAAGATACCTAAGAAGGTAATTTATATTTAAAAAAGCCACGCCCACGTTCACCTCATTAAATTTCCTCTGGTCGTGGTAGTACAGAAATCAGCCTTTACATTACAAAAAGGTTTGTCAAGTCTGCATGACAACATTCAGAGCAACATCATGGTTAATACTGAACAGATACACTCAAGGCTGCTGGACAGTTCATGATCTGCAGCAAATCAACCTAAACACTCTGGAAAAAAGATGTTACATAAAAATGTTTGCCTAAATGCTGAGATCTAAACAAGAAGCATCTGCCCAAGTGCTCTTAAAATATAAATTTCATTTTTATCACATACATCTGCTAAAAAAAGGTAAAATATTTAAAAAAATGAATGTTAGGATATACTCTAGTCTTCACGTAACTTGGCTAATGCTCCACAGAGCTAAGCACTACTTGATATAAAGCTCAGAAGCAGGCACAAATGTTCTCCCTGTTTTTCACCATTTACATGCTGAAACATAGGTCACATGAACAAAAAAAGCCAGGTCCAAAAATAATCTCTTCTACTCTATTTTTTGTAGACTGGGTGCTGCTTTTAAAGGGACACAATTAATCCACAAGAGCTTCTTGTTCTACAGTGAAGAGTTCACTTCTGGGTCATAGTCCTCTTCCATCAAAGAGGTGAGACAGGAACTGTCGTCACTGTAAAAAACCAAACACAGCTCCATCAGTACAAGTGGCACAAACATGACAAAGCATGACTAAAGAGAAGAACCGAAAGGGAAATTGAGCAACTACAGTGCAAGTGCCAAAAGCTATTTGATCTCTGATCAAAACAAAACCTGAAATAATCTAATTAAAAAGGAGTCCCTGAAAAGAGCATTTTTACATTTAAATGATCACTTCCTAGACTTAGTCCACAAAAGGGCAACAAAAACAACCAGAAGAAAGGGAAGACTGGAGAAACTGCATGCAGCTGATGAAAGCATTTCCACACTTCACAGCAATTTTAAAACCTGCTGCTAAAATAATGAGACTCTGGGCTGCAGGTAGGTCTGACCATTCCAAATGTCTCATCTCAATGTGCCTGTGTCATTCCCCACCTGCTCCAGTACAGCCAGACTCCCCTCTCAACAGGATGATGACAATAATACAAACAGTATTCCATTAACACCACCACCAAAACCTGAGTTATTCTGCTATGATCTCTTTTTCCTTGGACCATCCAGAAGCAAACAGAGAGTTTAGTGACTCTGAAACAACCGAGAAGTTTTATTACTGTTTTGATACATCAGCTGTTTCACAGGATGCCTTTAGGTGTGCCTTATTATGCTTTCACATTTGACTTATCAGAGTTTGTTTTCTTTGTTTGGATATGGTTCCATTCTTTGATCAGTTTATTTTTAAAATTATTATTATTTTTAATTTTTTTTATTGTTAGTTTGTTTTTTCCTTTCTGGAACTAGATGTTATTGTTGTACAGAGGAGTTTGCAAAGATGGAAACACTTCTGCACCTAAGCTCTGAGCCACAATCACACTTCTGCCAAAGTAAGAACAAGCATATGAACTACCAGCTAAGATGAGGAAAAACCAGAGTGGTCATGGCCCACACAATATTGACCTGGGAACTTTCTGAGCACCCTACCCTGTGCTACAATCTACTGAGTGTCACACATTGCAAACAACTAAAGTTCTCATCTATAAAGACATGTTTTTATATGAAAGGGTAATTTTTCACTGTGCATAATGGACATAGTGGAACATCTGCTGCACACAGAACAGACTTCCCATCGTGCTGAACTCTGTACCAGCACAGAACTCCTTCAGATGTGACCTTCTAAGTCTACTACCAAACATCTGAGCAGTAAGTAGAATATAAAACAAGGACAAATGCAGTTGACTATATTTAAACAAGATTCATTACCTTCTGAATAAATATGCTTTTCAGAATGAACTGTACAGCAATTAAGCTATGTCAAGCTATTGATAGAAGTTAAAAAATTTAAGAAGTTGATTTAATGAACCTTGAGAATGGTTCACAGCAATATGAAAAATGGACCTAAAGAAAGCCCACAGAGAACTGTTCTCCAGATTCAAAGTATCTAAATAAATGAACACCACAGAACTGCAGTTTTGAACCAGGTCTGAGTACAAAATAAAAAAAAAACACCATAGAAATACAGTACCCAGGTTCCAGCTACCAAAAAGGTTCCCAGTACCTTTAGAAAAGGCAAGGGAAAAGAAAAGCCTGTCAACAGTTTGTGTTGCTGTGAGTCTTCCCTTTATATTTCAGCATAATCAAAGTGAAGGTGAAACATTTTTGTAACACTCCAATCACCAATTCACAGATGATCTTGCAGAGATTTGGGTCTCCTAAGCTGCTATTTTGATATCACTGTTAGTATGAGTGACCAGGGCAGTTCATCAAGCAGTGCCTAAGATGCATGTAGACAATCTAGTACAACTCCTAGAGCTGACTCTGAAATTCTGCAGGGACATGCACAACTCTTCAGCCATCACCTTCCTGGGCAGAAGAACAATGGATGCCACATTTAAACACATTACTTTTTGCTAAAGCAAAAACCTTGTTAGATGAAGTGCCATAAACTACAGTAGCACTGAAATCCTTTGGTGTCCAGGATTAACCCATGTGCTGGGTTTTACAGCCCCCTCTCACACACACTCTGAATCCTGTCCAACAGCACATCTGCCACATACCTGAGGCCTCTCCCATAACCCACCCGAGGCCACTCCCATAACCCACCACTCTACTGACAACATCACAAAATCCTAATGGGCAAGACCCAAAGTCTCTCCATTGCCTGCTGACTGCAACCTATAATAAATTCTTGAGAAAAAAGTGCAAGACCAAGAACAAACAGCATCAGGACTCCCAGGATACTTTCTCAGACTTTTAAGCCAGAGTCTGTATTACAATTTATTAGCGGTCAGAGTTCTATGCAAATCTGTTCAGTTGCTTTGTTTTCAGACAGATTGATACATTTCTGCCCCCCTAATAAGACTGGGCACAGTTTACTTGTGCTTCATGTAGAAGTCACCTTGTAGTTATTAAAAAATGCCAGCCTCAATTCAACTTTCCTTGTTATCTGTGATATTTTCTTGTGCTACCCAAGTGCCCAACCACATTCTATTCAGTTTTTCATGATACTCATGATTTTTCACAAGATACATGGACTCATCAAGTCATGCCTCTTCCAAACTAAGAGTATTCATAGAAACCTTCTGAATACCTCTAATTATCCTTATTAGCCTTTACCCTATCCTTTATGTACAACATCATCCAAACTGCATCAAATGTTCAAGATCTGGGACTGTAGCCCACTTACACAGTGGCAAAACTGTGCATTTGAAAAATTTTCTTCCTAACATAGTTATTTTTTCCCCTATTACTACATAGAACTGAAATGACCTTTGACAACTACTCAGTTCTTCTAATATAGCATTTACAGTTCAATTGAACTGATCTCTGCTTTACTATGGAAACCATAAGGACAAAGATCATCAGTAGCCACTCCCAATTCCAGAAAAAAGGCAAACAAAAGTGCTTGTCAATGCAAATCTAATTAATTCTCGCTTTCCTTTTAAATGAATTAAAATGTGAATTATTTCTGGTAATACAAATCAGAAAAAGAGAAAATAATAGTAATATCACTAAATGAAATGTTCTCTAAAGGCATATCTCCTTTCAGAACAATGAAATCTGCATTAATGAGCTTTAGTGTAGAAAAAAAAGGTTGTCTGTCAACTATCCTAAAATATTACTTCACCCATCAAAATGAGTAAGTCTCTGGCAAGTAATCTAAGTACAGAAAAAAACCCGTAATTCTGTATTATCACCTGGGTTCCACTTATTTTTAAAGGTTAATTAGAACTGTAAATAATTTATATTATCACTTTTTAAATGTAACATTAAAGATGTCTTAACTGTTACTTCAGAGCAACCTATTTTCTTAAGTTTTTGTTGTTCCCAAAGTACTTTTTTCTCTTGGTAAGTGCTTAAATTTCACAACTAAACATCCTTCACTGTGTCATTTTACATGCAAGTAGAAGTGGTATTTATCACCGACTCAAACAAAATCCTCAGGTGCTCTCTTATATACCAGAAATTCTGATGCATTTGTCTAAATAAATATTAAAAACTGGCATGAAAACAGAAGGAACACATTCAATCTAAAGAGACACAGACCACAGTAAGAAAAATCTGCAGTCAGAGACAAACCCCCATTCTCCAATACCTCTTCCATAAAGTTCTTGCTGTACCAGAGTTTAATGCAGTTCCCCGGTTGTTTTCAGCCTTCTGCTTACTTTCACTTCTACTTCTAACACAGACTTGATCAGAGTTAATCTCTAAACCAGAGTTTCTAAAGCTCTGACTCTCAAGCTATACCTGACAGAGGGAACTAAGGAGGTGCTCATTATGTAAAGACCTACACTGACCAGACCCCAAGCCTAGACAGATGTGCTAAATATAATCAGAGCCACTGAGCTATGAAATTATTCACTGGAAAAGGACCAAGATATTTCAGAAGCCCTAAGAAACAGCAGATGAGCCTTAGCAGCAGTGCATTTTTCCAATTACTTCCTCTTCCATCCCCTGCCATGGCCTACAAGGCTGTAAGAATGCAGTGGGAAGCAGAGTCTCTCCCCTGAGTTCCAGGCTGCCTGCAGTGCCATGACGTGTTGTTCCAGCCCCTCTCTGGGAACACCTGGAACTAGAGCTTCTAACCTTTTTCCTTCCACAGGACGCACTGCAGTGCACATCTCTGAAATGGACACATTTTACTGCGTGCTTTTTCTGCTTCACTGTACCCTGCAAACGTCCCCAGGTCCCTCCAGCACTGTGCCTACCAAGAATTAACTGCAGCCTCTAATTCAGTTTTTCCTCTCCTGCAACAGCAAATCACAAAGACATGGAGCCTCTAGCGGAAAACCAGCATAAAGGTAAACTTTTACCCTTCATTACACATTTATCAATCCAGTTAACAGCAGCTGTAAAAGGTCATAAGGACAACACCTGTCTATCTCTGCCACTATTTCAGTTCACTGCATTTCTATCTATGAACTCTAAATAAAACACATTTACTTCAAAGAAGTAAAGATTTGTTTTTCTAACCATCCAAGTCAAATGGAGTTTCAGTAATATTCCTAAAGATCAGAAGTTAGCTGGGTTGCAAAAGCATTCAGAAGAATTAGAGAACAATTTAATGGATGCAGAAGGCAGAACAGAATTTACTTCTCTCATCAGTTTTTTTTCTGTGAAGCTCTTTTAAAGTTATTTCATCAAGCAGATACAACCAAACATTCAAAACAGACCACCTTCCACTCAGCTACTTTTTGGAGTAGTGTCACTGAATAGGTGTATTTTACTTTATGATAAGGAATTAATACAATATGCATTCACTAAAATATCTCTTTCTAATAACCTCCAATTCACCCAACACATTCACAGAAATAGGGAGCCACAGCCTGGAGTCCAACTCAGAAAGAGTCAAAAGCATGCTATTGATTTCTTTAAGGATATCAAAAGCCTCACATGAAATTTCACTATCATGTTTTCCAGAAAAAATCCTAAACAAAACACAGCTTGGTCTTACTATCATAAACATTTTATTAAGATAATCATATTTGGGCACACAGCCTTAAAGAGCATCTAGTTAGAGCCCCCCTGCCACAGGCAGAGACACCTCCCACTTGACCAGGTTGCTCACTTCCAGTGAGGAGGCATCTACAACTTCTCTGGGCAATCTGTGCCAGTGAATTCCATTTATCAGATAATTATAAACCCTGCTTCAACCTTGCATGCATTATTAGGCCTTACTGTAAAAGACACAAGTGCAGCATAACTCGTTCAATAGTTGTTGTAACAACTGGTGAGCCACATTTTCACAAGTTGAGATCATTCATTTCCAGTTCACCTACATAAAGTATCTACAAAACAAACTGACTTTCCTTTTGCTTTCACTTCCATTAATACAATTGTCTAGACACACCTTCACTCTGTCTGCACAACTGAAAAACTGCTCCCTTTGGAGAGGACAGATGCAGATGTTCCGGAATGGCACGTAGAGCTGGTAGAGCTCACACACCTGAGCTATTAAGAACCAGAAGAACTATAGCCCAGATATGCCACCACTACTAATTTCTTCCCATTATATCCCACAGCCAGCCCTCCAAAATGGCTGCACAAATATAAAGGACAGCCCTATTAATTAAAAATACTGCAAAAAACATTGTTTAAATGGTATCTGGTTGCTGAAAATAAATCTACTATCTGAAAATGCAAAGCATCATTCATAACAGGTTTTCTAGAATTACAGAAATATGAGCCCATTTTAGAACACTAAATGATGGATTAAAATGTTAATCATGTACTAAACTAAAATCTTCCCAGATACAGATATTAAATGTTTTAGTGAAGCTATTACTGAGAGATTACCACCTTGTTTTTCAAGTTTAAAGCAAATGAATCTATCTTGCAGAGTCATCAAAACTGTTTTGTATTCTAGACAGAACACTGCAAATCTATATTACAAGATAAAAACATGCCAGAAGCTTGGCCATACAAAAGTTCTTCCAGAGTAACAGGCTAGGGATGGGGGAAAATCATACCAATGGTTACATATCTGACCACTTATACAAACCAGATGAGTAACTTAAATGAACCAAAAATAGGTTAAGAAAGGTCCATACAGACACATCTATGTCCTAATCCCCTTTTTCTACCGACAGTCCTTCCACTGACATCTCACAGAGCTCTGCTTCACAAACAATCTGTCCCTTCATGTACTTACTTTCCACTTCTCCAAGGTCATGCTGACCCAGTCTTACCTCCTTCAAAACTTCTGGACAAACACATCCCCCCACAAAACCACACACTGAGCAAAGCCTTAACAGTCCGGTCTCGTGAACACATACTGAGATCTGGAGATTTTTTATCCTTTCTGACAGCACTTAAAGATACAAGGGCAAACAAGAGTAACAACCAAGAACAGAGAAAAGGGACTTCTACGACCGTAGGAAAAATTCTGCATCGAAGAAGAAAACACCCCTGACAAAACCAGCACATTTAGAAACGCTATTGACTGAATGATACCTGCCCTGTGAGCTTCTGTTGATCCAAGTTTTTGCGAGCAAGGTTACCACACAAAAGCCAGCAAACTTGTCTTTGGAAGCAAGCTGTACTTAACTCAAAAGCCCAAAACACATTTTGGAAACGGCAGCATCTGGGGAACCTGTACAGAAGCCTGTGTAAGAAGATAAGTCTCTGGACCTCAGCCAGCAAGTGTGATACATCAAAAATGAACCCTTCAAAGGGGTTTTCATGAGTTTACTCCTCAAAGCACCAAGGATACCAAGATAAAGCCATTTCAAACATGTGAAATTTAAAAGGCTCAACTTCTCATAAGCACAAAATAGGAGAGCACAGACTTTTGAGATATTATGCCTACCACCAATTATTCCCAGGTGTTTCAGACCGTGCAGCCACTGGCAATGCTGTCATCCCTTATGCCTCTCTCCTTCCTGAGCCTGTTAAGGTTCCACTTCCCTCCACCCCTTTAACTGTCTTCAGTACTGTTTCTATTAGGGAACTGCAGTATTTACCTGAAATATTAAAACCTGTTTACTGCTCTGCCCTGCTGCAGGGAGTAAGGTTTCAGGGATTGTACACATCTCTTAAACAAGTGCATCTATTGACACTACTGATATAAACCAAAGAAACATATTTTAAATAGTATTAGGCTTTAAATGTGAACAATGTCCTGAACTTTCAAACAGCTTTAGCATTTTATTAAATAAGGTATTTTAAATCTGGAGAAGGTATTCCACTGTTTTAATCAAATCCAAAGGTCTTTTTAGCTCTTCAAGGAACAAAATCAAACATCTATTTTGTACTGCACTTTGATCTGCAGACCTTTTGCAGGTAAGTCAAGATAAGGCTCTGTTCTGCCCAGAACCTTACAAAGCATAGCACCTTGTCATGGCTGCCTTTAAAGGTACCACTCTCATCCTCAAACCCTCCTGATAGAATGAGTGAAAGGGCAGTGAAGAGCCCATCTGTACAGTCTGCCCAAAGCCTTAAGGAACAAAGTCACTTCTGCTCAGTAGCACTCACCAGGATAATGTTCCCCATCATCAGGAAAGAATTGCAAATATGTAATTACTGGCTTATCCTACTGTATGCTACATACCTCCTGCCTACCTGTCTTCCACAAATGTGGATGGAACCTAAGCAGAAGTTAAGTAAGTAGTTCTCCAGTACCTTAGAAAAAAATAATGGGATGGGTATTTCCCACTAGGGGTATTTTATAAGCCAGTATTTTACCAGGGTTATTATTGCTACTATAGCACATTTATATTTAAATATATTCCACTTGGAGTGGAGAAAAACATACTTCCTTTGGAAAAGAGCTTCAAATGGAACCAGACTATTGATCAAATATTTGTGTCAAGGCAAGAGAGACTACAAATCAAGTAAAGGGAAGTACAGATCTGCATTCCAGATGAAGGATAAGCAAGTAGAAGGCATGTCATTTGCAAAGAGGAAGGAGAATTGAAAGTCAACAAAACAGAGGACATTTAGAAACAAGAGACCATTCTCCTACCCAGTACTGTAGTAATTCCTCCCCTCAATACCATTACCTGGGTCCTACAAGACCAGTACTACAAACTGGGAAGGGAGGTGCATTCCAGTTGTAGGTACTTCCCCTAAAGACAACCTGCCAAGACTGAGGGACAACTCATACCTTCTCTGCCCCTCCCTGCATCTGGATTATTTCCAAACCCTTTCACATCAAGACCAGAACAATATGATCAAACTCCACATTTATTTGTCCATAATTAGGACATGACAAAGACATGTTCACTCAGCACTTTTCAGCATGTGTACAACACCTGCATTACAGTTTGTAAAGTTTACATTGTCTGCAATGGTTTTCATTTCACTGGTTTAACATTTTCAGCACTTTCTCTGATTGAGAAAGTATTAACAAACATCAATGCAGAAAAGTCACTGAACATTCAGTTTAAAACAACTCATATATATAAAATAAATTGGAAAAATAATTATATTCCACTAGTTTGGTCTTGGCTTAAAAAAAAAACCCCAACCAATAAACAAAAAAGGGAAAAAGTGATCTCTAGTCCTGTGATCTAATGATTTGCTGCAGCTGGGACATGTATCCTCTTTGGATGTTCAGTGTTTTCCTGGAGTTCTATGATCTAGTCCGTGAAACTGAGTTAAAATAAAGCAAGGAGTTATGGACAAAATGTTGTCCAGCTGGTTTGGGCTTTGTCTTTAGCTCTTGCAGAGAATTATTGTGCTGTTCTTCTGCAGGTAATCTGTGCAGGCCAAGACTAAAAACACTGTCATTCTATCCTAGTGTCCTACAATAAATTAGGTAATACAAGCAAAGCATCTGGGGGGGAGGAGGAAAAAAAATCTTCATACATTGCTTAGTTAAGCACCTTTTCCTGAGATTTTGAAGAATTTAGCTCTATTCTCTTCCATCAGATGTCTCTGAAAGTCAACTAAGCAATGCTTCCCCTTTCACCAATTTGTATAGTGATCTTCAGCCTGCAGAGGTCCAAAAATTAATCCTAAAATGTCTCAAAGTATCAGAAAAACGAGTTTGCTATCAGCAGACCGGAATTCATTATGAAGCTATACATACCTCCACTGGAATGTTTTTGTGGAAGCTGTAAATCAAGCCAGCATTCTCCAGTGTATCCCTACAATGTTTTGGTTAATTGTATGGCTTGAAAGCCTATCCCCACATTTAATGCCTCACCTGAACATATTCTGCTGCAATTTCAACTCATAACTGCTTGTTTTATTCATTATGGATGTGGAAACCTGACTAAACTCTTCTTGCAGATACCTTTTAGGAAATCTTTTCTCCAGACCAGAACTTCAGTATTCCCTGACTGAAATGCACCTTTAACAGGTGTTTTGTTTTTTTTTCCTGGGGAAGTCCCACAGACCACCCTGTATCCCAGCTCTGTTTGGCAGCAGAAAAAGGATCTACTATCATATTCTGGGATCAAATATAGCCATGCTTTAAAAAAAAAAAACAAACCAACAAACAACCCACCCTCAACCAGTCAAATTTTACTGGCAAAGATCAAGCTTTCAAGTTCAAAGCACCAATGGTGAAAAAACTGACATGACCCACCTACCAAGTGTGACAGCTCCCAGGCAGTGACAGGATGTCAGAGCTGCCTCCCAGTTATACCTGCAGGTAACTTTTTTAAGCTGCTTTAGATATCACCTGCTTATGTCTGATGAAACATGTATAAAACAATTGAAGAGCTAACCAATGCATTTTCCCTCAATCCTTAATGGTTTCTCTCTTTCACAGACTTTGTTATTTTCTTTGCAGCTCTTGTTACACAGCCATAACTTCCCCAAGTATCACATTATCCCAAAGTGAGCAGGGCAGTTCCTGCTGGAGACCCACCACTCCTCAGCAGAATGGAGAAACTGCTTCACTACCTTATTCAAAATGCTTCTATATGTTCCAGTGTGACAAGTGAATTTTCATGACAGTGATGCTGCTGACTCATGATAATTTAGGAACCATTACAACCCCCAGATACTCCCCCACAGAACTGCTCCCCTGCCAGCTGCTACTTGTCTGTGTAGGCAATATACCAAAACACAGTAATCTGAACCAATCTACACCAAAATGGCTGAGTCCAAAGGTATTGTTTTCAGACTATTTATTGAATTTGTCAGGATCACACTATCTGTGTGTTCAGTAAGAACAATACTGCAACACAGAGAAGTAAAAGCACCAAGAAGTATGTAACACAGGACAGACTCCCTGATGTGAACACTCTTCCCTTGGACATACCCAAGTCTTGCCTTTTTTCTAGATGTTGTGAGGGAAAATGCTCCTCAACTCTTCAGCATTCTGGAACTTTTCCCACCCCCACATGCTCTCAGCTCCCTAAATACTAGAGGATACATTCCAGAAGGCCCAGTCAACCTGAAGACATTGAAGTTGTCATTACCCATTTCTCTACTTTTAACTGGAGTTCAAAATACAGGAAAAACAGTTTTCCCAAACTAACAGTCAAGATCATAACACATTCAACATTTTCACGATGAGAGATCCTTGCTGAGTTTTTTTAAGATTAACATCAAAGGTCTTTTCAGATCATCTCACGTGAGTCCTGATTAATCCCTTGATGATGGATGACGCATTGTAACACAATGGCAAAACACTCCTCTCTGCTGAAAGGCTGGAGACCTGTTGTAATCTTAACCACACACCTTCACCAGCAACTTTGGGAATACCAATAATTTCTGTGCCCAGAATAATACCATATACCTCCCTGGCAGACTCAGTCCTTTATTTACAAGTTAATTGTTCGTCACCAACTGAAGATGACAAAATTCCAAGAGAGTGTCACTCATTGCCACATACTCTGTATGTTGCAACTACACTATGGGGAGGGGGTCACACAGATACCCAGAACTTAGAAGAGACACCAAAAACAAAACTTAAATTAAAATTCCTAATTTCTTTGTGTATTGGAAAAAAGAGGATTCTTAAAACCAGGGACATTTAGACAACATTACACACATATCTTCTTATCAAGAGCCACTAACATCACACCACAGAGCTGTGATCCTCCTTCCAGTGTGGAGGATAAAACTATGCAAAAACTGAACTGGAAATGATCACAAGATTCAAGGAGAAAACAAACCAACACTGGCATTTCTGCTCCAATGTCTGTAAGCCCTAGAACTTCAGTCGCTCCTGGCGAACTCCCTAATGTACAACAGTCCCTGAGGCACAAGGTCACATGCTGCAAAATATTTTTTTCTGAGCATCATTTATTGCAGAAAACCTCAGTTATGTTTGGCTGCACTGGTTCAAAGCATTTTTGTTAAGCCAGACCTTGGAAGTGCAACTATTTCAGATTAGTCATATTATAGAACTGCATACACCAACACTTTGCAAAACTGTTTGCTGTTTAATTATAGAAAGATCTAAGTAGCATAAATTGGGAAAATTCTTCTCCTGACTTTTGAAGACCAGCTAGAGGAGGAGTTGTACACTCTAATCAAGAATTTCCAGTTTGCAGTGATACAGCCTGATCACTAATATGTATGATCAATTAAGCCAAAATGCTTCCCTCCCTGCTTACTGCCACGCTCACAGCCCTGTCGAACCTATAACTTTCAGGCCTGCAGGGTGTTTGCACATACATGTATAGGACAGTGGACACTCAGCCACTATCAATCTATACCTAAATCCACTCCCAAAAACATACATTTATTTTCTGACCATAGAGTAACTCATTAGAGTCTGGCACATTTTCACAGGAACATATAAAGTTACAGCACACAAGTTAAACAACATCCTGGCTTTCATGAAGTATTCTGAGCAGGACCATGTTTCTGCCAACTTCACTGCTTTTCATCAAATCTGACGAGCAAAGAGAACATGGACTTCAATTCCTCTTGCTGAAACAAAAGCCACCCATGATTTAGTTGGCATCCTGGCCACTATCTAAGTGACAGTAAAATGTCTACTGACACTGCTGAGTTTGCAGAACCAAAACTAAACCACTCCTGCCTCTACAAATAAATTAACATAAAACTTAAAAATCCCAGGCAAACTTCCTGGTAGACACACACCACCACAGCAACTGCAAAACCCAGTAACTAAGACCTGTCCCTGGATGAGTTAGAGCAACAGTCACCCCTGGTTGTTTCTACAAAGCTGTAAGGAAAAGCTGTGTCCATGTAAGCACAGCCAACACTCCACTGGGAGAGAGGTACTTTAAAGCTTCAGCTCTGCTGAACAGAGTCAGCCCTTTTCCAATCTCTTCCTACAGACAAACAAAACAAGCACACCCTGGAGTACACTTCACAGCTAAGTCAATTCAGCAGTTACACAACTAACTTCAAACAACTTCTAACACTGAAAAAATAGAAGTAACTTTAACTCTTGAGCCAATAGTTTTTCTTCAGTTTGTAAAGGCAAGAACTACATTATCTGATGTCCCACACTCCTGAAGAAATTCACAGATTCAACCACAGCATTTTTCTGTATTAAAGTAAGGAGCCCACAACTGCTGAAATACTGTTTCCATTTAATGAAAATGTGAATATTATTTTTCCTGTAGTGACTTAATTTCCTAATTTAAAACAGGAATTTCAAGATTCAGTAATACCATGCAGCAGTCACATATGTGAGACAAGGTGACATTACCAGGTAAATATTCTCAAAGTTTTTTTTTCAGAAAGTATGCACTTCCATTTGATTTGCTGTATTTCACATCTGCATTCTACTCCTCATATTTCTGAGATACTGCAGAAAAAAAAGGATTTGTGTTTTTTTTTAAATGCCATCTGTTCCCTGCATATTTTCACTTTAGGTCCTCGTATGATATCTGCAATGGAAACTTCTGTGTCATATAGGATTGAGGCTATAAACCAGATGATTATAAAATGCAGAGGGCTGCACTTCCCTATAAATAGCTGTAAAAAAACCCAAGAAAACCACCATAAGGAAGTATCACCTGAAGCCTTTCTATTCTAAATACAACACTTCTAGAAGTTCTTCTTAAAGGGACTTTCCTCCAGAAATGATGTGAAAGAGTGCAAGAGGAAAAGCTGCTCCTCTTAGATCTGGGAATTTTATTTGTTCCTACCACTGCTCTACACCTGTTTCCTTCCTGAGTCAGAAACTGGAAGTTTGACATACCAGTCTCCAAATGGATAAGCACGGGAAACCTTTCACTGAAATACCAGCCATATTCATTCATGAACCAACATTTGCATAAGCTTTTTTCATAACCACCTAACATTTTTATAGAAGCAATGTCAACTCTACAGTATACTCAGCTTTGATGGCGCTCCAATTATCTCAACTGTTATCTCCATTCCCCCTCTTTGCTATTTCCACACTTTGCTCAGGCACTTGCAACGTTTCAGAGTATTATCAACATTACTAACACTTGTGTCACTCACGGCTCGGGGGCGGGGAAAGGCAGGCGTGACCTACCTGGTCATGTTAATATAAAAAGGTTTTTAAGCAACACTCTTAAACCATTCCACCATTACTTATAGGAATTTAAATAGCTACTGTTCCTCTAAAGCTGTTTAAAAACTCGTAACTTGTGCAGACACCCACTGACTGCTCTAAAATCGTTCCAAAACACCTCGTTACTAAACTGAACTGAATTCAAAGTCTTAAAAGGATATTTGAAACGCCAGGCGCCTTCCGATCCAGTCCAGCCCCAGCCGTTTAAGCTGAACCACACAACACCTTAGGCCAAGGGGGCACAAACCAAACCGGACACACGGAAATAACTTCCACGCCGGCGAGAGCCGCCCCACGCTCGGCCCGGGCGCTGTGTGCCCACGGGCAGACCCCGAGCGGCAGCTGACGAGTTTCCCAGCCCGGCTGGCGGCGGGCACAGCGAGCCGAGCCCCGGCCGCCCGCAGCACACGTGTCACTGCCGGCCGCCCCTTCCCGCCGGGGGCAGCCGGGAAGCGCGGCCCGGGAGGAGCCGAAGGGAAACGGCTCGGCCGCCCGCTTTCGTTTCCAGCCCGCGGC
>VZRX01023992.1:0-10008 GCA_013398075.1 Notiomystis cincta | reverse complement strand
AGAGGAGAGGAGAGGAGAAAGAAGGGGAAGTTGGCAGTGACGTTCATAGCCTTGCTGATCACCAGCATTTAAGTGGCTGCTGGGAGAGAACCCTGGTGCAGCCGAGCTCTTGCAGCTCTGTAGCCCTGCCCCGGACACTGTGAAAAGCTGTTGGAGTGAATCCTTGTTTGGGCTGAAAGAGTGGGTTAGGCTGGAGTGGGTGGTAGTCACTCATCAGCTGCCATCACCATTCGGCTCTCACAGATTGTTAATCTGGTTTAGAATCTTCATAAAAATATTTTTGATGATCTCTGGAGAGAAATTTGATATAGGAAAGGAGAGGGTTGGGATGGGGGTTTTGTTTGTTTCTTTGTACTTCTTTTGGTGTGTGCCAACAAGGTCAGACTATGACTTTACACGAATGCCTGTGCAGAGCAGTGGGTCAGACAGAAACCTTGTCTGGGGAGGGAGTGCAGTAGGGCTGACAAGCCAGTGCTGGGAAGCCCCCGTACCCCCATGGGTACCTCCAGTGGGGTGCCTGCAGCTGTTTTAGCCTCCCCTGTAGGACTGTGTCTGTGCTGGCCTACTTCAGATGGACCAACACCTCTATACAGCCAGACCCATACATTTGTGCAAGCACTTGTGAAAGTTCCAGACTCCTGAGCGTGCACACCCCCCAGAGCTGCACGTGTGTACGTGCACACGTGCAAACCCATACACACATGTGCTTTGTGTGCCCAGCCATAGGTCCACACATGTGCACACCTCTGCTGCGTGTAAGTTAAAGGCAAAGTGGCACTTGGGAGTGAAGACACACTGCCATTTGGGGTTTCATCTGCAGGGACAGTCAGATGCTGAGGCCACAGCCTGGCCTTTTGTCAGATGGAGGTGGAAAATGAAGTTTCTCAGCAGATCTATCACTTGTTTATTGCAATGTGCTCAGTAGGTGACAGGGCAAAGTTAGAACATGCCTGTCACAAAGTATGCTGTGTTTATTCAAAATTGGCATGGAAGGCATGCTGGAGGATGCCCAAAGTTGCTGAAAAGGGCTGATTAGATGTTGTGGTTAGTTCCAGTGTGTTGGTTCCAGTCTTTACCTCTAAGAATGCTTTCCCACCTTCCTGAATCCTTTGAATTTCTTCTCTTCATAGCATGGAAATAATGATTCAAGGTTGAGATAATATGAGAGAGAGGAATTAGGGAGGGAGTGAGCACACAGGGAGGAAAAGAGCTTGTGGTTAAAGCAGCAGACTCCCAGGAGTCATCTCTGTGACCCCCTGATGTCAGTGTCATGATGGAGCCACTGCCATCCATGAGCAGGAGGCTCCTGACTGCATTTGCGGTGTTGCACGGTAAGATCAAAGCTCAAAGATGAGGGACTGGGCTTAGGAAATCCCTCATCCCTCCCAGTGTGGCTTCAGTGTTGGCCAAGCCCGTGCTCCCTTGCACAGGTTCAGCTTGACACACACTGTCTGTTTGTCCCAGGGAAGGGACTTTTTTAATGATTGTCCCTCCAGTATATGATGGCAAGTTCACGGCAGCACTGCTGGGAGTAGAGCCAAGGATCCCTTGTTGCAGCATGCTGCAGGGGGGCTGCCCAAGAGTACTGCCACTTTTCCTGGCAGAGTCCCAACTCACTGTCTGGGTAAGCAACCTCCTCCTTGAGGGCACTGCTCCCAGTGGCCCCAGCCCCAATTCCTGCCACCCAGCTTTGCTTCTGCATTCCCAAGAGGGTTGCAAACAGCTGCTTCCCAGTCCTCAGTTTGACCTTCCTTCCCTGGGCCAGATTTGGGTTTGAGGCTCGTGTCTGCCACCCAAGCCCTCCACGTGCCATGGCCAGGAGCCAGCTCCTTCCCGGAGTAGAAGGGAATTCCTAATGGCTGCCTCCTCTCCCATCTCAGTGCATCCGCACTGGGGGTGAGGATGCAGGCGGTGGGGGACAGATGTCCACTGTGCCTCTTGGGTTTGCAGCTGGCCTGGCCTCCTGCCAGCCTTGTCTCCTGCCTCACCAGTTGAGTCGTGTCTTTTGCTACAGCTGCCTCCCCCTTTTGGCAACATTTTTGCCCTTTTTTGCCACTTCTGTACCTCACAATCTCAAGAGAAAGGAGAAACTGTGGGGTGCAGAGAATAAATAAGTGAACACCACCTAGTGAGATCAGGGGAAAGCAACTCTGTCTCTGAAATTGTTTACCAAACAGTGCTGAGTGTGGGGAGACAAATGGCATACCATGAGCAACAACTATGGGCTAATTATAGTGGGTTAGGATAAACCACCGGGCCACTGGGCTGGCCAGCCCAGCTAAACCTGCAAATATATAGGCTGAAAAGCAGAACTATATATATATATTTAGTATGATGTGGAATGCAGTCAGTAAGATCTTTCTGAAACCTCAGCTACCCTTGGTGAAGAGCATTATGGAGAACCCAGATACAAGCATCCTTGTGATGCGGGTAATCCTGGGGTTTTACATTTAGCATTGAATGTGGAATTGCACTCTTCATTCCTAAGAAGAGTGCTTATAGGGCATACTCTCAAGGATAGGGGTTTTTTAATATTTTGGGTTAGGAGAAGGATCCACTTTATCTTTCTAATTTTGTAGGGTAGCTTTATTTATGAGCTTATAACCATATCTGTATTTTGTTGTCATTAAAACTTGCAATTTTTGGTGGTTGCGTAAAGCCCAAGCTACTGGAATCATGAGATTGCACGAAAATCTGTACTTTCAGCCTTTCAGAAGAGGATGTTTCTCCTGACATGGGAACAAGCAGAAAGGACAAGCAACTTGGAGGAAGCTGTTCTGTCTGGTAAAGAAGGGAGCTGCTTCCCCAGAGAGTTTTGGGCTAGTGCTCATAGTGATATTTGCACATGTGGGTAAAGGCAGTAATGAATTACATCTCAGCACGCCACTGCTAACAATTAGACCAGCTGCTTTTTCCCTTCCTCAGTGGTCTCAACCCAAAAGCTTAGAGAAATAGTGGATATTCATAAAGATTAATCTCTGTTGGCTGCTACAACTGTTAATAAAGGAGACCCTCAAAGTGCCTTCTACTCACTGAGAGAGATTTGGGCTCTAAATTTCACCCAAAGGATGTCTCTTACTCTGCTGTTTATGAAGGAAACTCGTAGGAGAGCCTCAACACAAGCCCGAGGCCAATTTCTGCAAAGGAAAATCCAGACCAAAGTATCTGCATCTTAGAGCTGCTGCTCTCAACCTACAGGTCACATTTTTGCACACAAAAAAAACAGAGGATAAAATAAGCAGGGAGGAGCATGGGAGAGCACAGAAGTCTGCCCTGACTCCCCTCCCACCAGGAGTTTCTCCTGGCAGGGAAGGGGAGCCAAGCCCAAGAGTGACGCTCTACAGCCAACACCCTTGATGGCATAAAGGGGTCAGTAAATGGGACATGGTGTTCTCTTGCATCTCATCTTCAGATGAGAGCAGACCAGCTCACTCTGAAGAGGAGGCAATCATAGAATCATAGAATGGTTTGGGTCAAAAGGGACCTTAAAGATCATCTAGTTCTGACCCTTCTGCCCTGGGCAGGGATGCCACTCACTAAGTTGCTCAGAGCCCCATCCAGCCTGGCCTAGAAGACTTCCAGGGATGGGGTATCCACAATTTCTCTGGGCAACCTGTTCCAGTGCTACACCCCCCTCTGAATAAAGACTATTTTCCTACCATGTAATCTAAACTCTTTCAGTTTAAAGCTACTGACTCTTGTCCTATCACAACCTGTTTGTATAAAAACTCCATCTCCCTCCTTTTTATAAGTTACCCTTTTAGGTACTGGAAGGCTACAATGAGGTTTCCCCTAAGCCTTCACTTCTCCAAACTGAATAACCTCACCTCTCACTGCCTGTCTTCATAGGAAAGGAGCTCACAGGGAAGGCTCACAGGGGGATGGAAATCCATTGTGCCTTGGCAAAGGATTGCCTGGGATTTGCAGAGATCTTTGGCAGGAGAAAAGACTTTTGAGAAGGCAGAAATTTTCTGCTTGTCTTTTAGATAGCTTCTTTAAAAGCCTGATAATGTCCAGGGAAGGTCTGCTAGACAGTGTCTTTATATTGCTCTTGTTTATGAATTTGAGGGCTCCTGGCCTCTGAAAGACTGCATATGTCAGTGTCAATACAGCCATTAGGATGCGGTCCCAGCTCCCAAATGGCCTTGGCAATATGATGGTCCTTTAGTACTGTTGGTTCAGTTGAGTTTCCCCTAACAGACTGGGAACAAGCTGTTCTGTCTGGATCTAGTGACTGCATTGTTCTTGCTGATGGTTAAAGACCTCCAAAATCTGCTCTGTCAGTCATGAGCCATGACATGCTTCAAAGAAGAGATGGTGTCTGGGATCCTTCATTGCTTGTTTGCAAGGGGCCAAAGAAGCTTGTTCACATTGATTCCAGCTTATTATTGAAGGGTGTCTGGGGATACCTCATTCCCCCCAAACCCACTGCTTGCCTCCCCTGCATTAGCTGCTTCTGAAGCAGGAGGCCATAAAGGGCTGGCAGTGGAGCACTGCCATCTACATATGGGTGCCTGTCAGTATCCAGTTTCCAACACACTTGCTGCAAGCATATGTCTCATTTATCTCAGCATTTCCACCATCCACCTTGCCAGAGGGCTGAGGCACCCCGCAGAAAGAGGGAGGACAGTCAATTAAAGCTCTGCATCACAAGAGTCTCGGCAGCGGGAGGAAAGGGGAATAGCAGAGGGGCGTTGGCCGGTGGAACACCGCGATGGAAATAAATAGCACCCGCCTCAGGCGAGTTTACAGCGCTCCCGGGGTGACAGCCTCTGCCTTGGCAAGGGTGTGGCTGATGTCTCACGCCGACTCATTGCTTTAACAGAACTGTAGGCACTGTCCAAAATTCTTCCACTGAAACTCTTTCAAGGTTTCAGTACCTAACTGGAAACTTCTCTGAGAAATGTGTGAGACTCAGACCCTGCTGTGCACCTGAGGTCTGACCCAGTCAAGCTTGTACTCAGCTGTACCTGGGTTTCAGTTTCAGGTGGATGACGGATGGGCTTGTACTTTGGGCTGCCCTTCTATGTGGATCTTTTCGCCTCTGCTTGCAGCTACTCCATGGCTGGATGTAAACGCATGCCTCTGAATAGCCTTTAATGAAGGCTCAGCCGGTCTGTGCTGCCCTCTCATGGGTACACATAGGAAAAGTTACGTTTCATTCTGCTTTTTTTTTAGTTCAAGATGCTTTTTAACTTGCTACTCAAATGCTGTTTTTCCACATGTGATTTCTGAAAAGCCAGGAAGGCTTAGAACAACTACTAAGAAGTCTATGGAAGCTAACTAGGAGAAGTTTTTCTATCTGTGGTTGTGCTGGACCCTGCTCAGCTTTTATTTTTCTAAAGGGCTTTGCTCTTCATTTATAAAGATTTAAACATCTAACATGACAAAAAGTAGGGAGCTGTTGCTCCCAACAACAGGCTAAACTTCTCCCATATGCACTCCTGTCTGCCAAGGCAAACACATATTGGCATCAGGGCATCACACCATGGTCAAGGAATCTCTCAAGATAGCTCTGTTATGCTACTGAGGATTCAGACACCAGGGCCAAAAGCTGAGATCTCCAATGGGCAGTGCTTGCTTTCAATACTGTGGGGTTTCAGCAAACTGGCAGTGCTGTCCTTCACTGAATCTCCTTGCAAGGAGGCAGGATACTACGCTGACCCAAGGGTATGCTTAAACAATAGTGGGGTAGAGCTGGCATCAATCTGCTCTTCAAAGGGACTGTGGTGTTCATGACATTTGTGTAAATTTGAGTCACTTTTAAAAACTTTCGAGTCTCTGACCATTTGCCTGCATGCAATATAGCCTTCCCCTCATGTCTACTCACCTGTCCAAACTCCAAAAGCTCCTCAAGGTGGGAGCTGTTTTTATTCAAAGGCCAGTATGACACGTGTTTTTTCCATTAGCAAACAACTGCAGTATTACACATTCCTTTTTTCACCTGTTTCCTGTTTTATGCTAGAATTTAAGATGAGAGACAGGAAGGAGGAAGGACAGAGGTCACCTCTTTTCCTTACAAACTCCCTACATGGATCCTGCCTTCCAGTTAATAATAATTTTTAAGGTTGGACCACATGATTCTAAATAAGGCATTTGCCTAAAAGGCTTGTAAGTTTATAGTAAAGTTTCCATAGGAAGTGTAAACTGAGAGTTGCAATCCCTTAGCTACAATGCTTCCCTTTTTGAGAACTGTCATAGATAGTTGTGCACCTGTATATGTGCTGCCTCTGTGCAGCCCCATGTTCCTCCACCTCTCTCCTCTTTAATAAGTGACAATGAAAAAGATGCTCATTTTGGTCTCAAAGTAACAATGTCAAAAAGAAAATGACTCCATCTCATTGTTTGTTCCTTTCCCGGTATTATTTCACTGCAGTTTATGAGACGACACCAGCAGTTTCTCCTCTTTTCTGCCCTGGAAGATAGTTTACCCCAGACTCCTGGATGAATAAGCCATGGAAATGTCCTTCTTAAGTCTTTGAGAACAATAAGGTCTGTGACAAAGGAGGGTGAGCTTTTCCCATCTGTGAAAGAGTTGCAGGGGGAATTGAGATGACAGCCTCGAGGGAGAAGAGCCACTCCATTCATTCATACCAGGAATTTCTAAACCAGACCAACTACTGGGGTGTCTGCAGTCAGTTTCCAGTGCTGAATTATGTATATAGAAATCTCTGGCATCTGCTTCACCTAAATTCATCTCTTCTGCAGTGACACTGCAGCCCACTGCCTTTCTCCAGGAGAAGCTGATGAATGACTATTCATCCAATCCATGTCTCTTCAACAACTCAGAGTTCTTCCTTTCATTATTGTATGTCAAACTAAGGCTGTGAGCTTTTGGTGATGCTGCTACATCAGTGCTGTCCATAAGGACAGTCCCCAAAAAAGGAATGCAGCCATGGATATTAAAGCTTGACCTTAAGGGATTGTTTCTTCATTTTCTCCTGCATTTCATCTGGATGAAAGAATGGTCAAGAGCAGCTTTCCCTGCAATACAACCTGGAGGCATGTCAGACAGGGTTTGATCAATTTGCCCCGGTATATTCCCTTTCCAAGCACTACCACACTCTCCAGTCTTTTCCAGAGCTCTCTTTAGCTAAGCTCTTTGTTGGACTTTACCCAGAGGTTATTTTCTTCCATTTCAAACATGAAAGCAGTTGCTGCTGCCTACTATGAGTTCCACACGATTGTGAAACTTTGAAATCAATGGCATTTAACTAGCTTAAAGTTGGTGTTATGTAGCAATGATTCATATCCAGTGAGTCACAATAAATGTCTCACGCTGTAAGCAGCTGCCCATTGAAGGGAGATCTTGCCTGTGCCCTCCACCAAACTAAGAGCCAGAGCAGAGGCTGTGTGAACTTTTCAAAGGATTTTTAATCAGCTGTTACATTTTTTTTCCCATTGGTTAGAAGCAGTACACAGGCAACTTCAGTATTGCTTGGGGCAGCTGAGTCATATTAAGTTCCATACAGAGATGGTAGAAAAAGAAACTGGTGTTTTGGTCCAAGAGACGCATTTTACAGGGAATACATTTTCCTCCTGATTGGCTCCTCTGCATCCTGCTGCTGGAGGAGCACAAGCTTCACAACAGAAACAGTCTGGGCACCATAAGAACATGCCGTTTGGCAGGTGAACTGGGTGTTGCACCTCTGTGCCTGTCCATGGATGAACAAAAAAGTCTCATCCTTGAAAATAATGTTCTTTGTCAGTACCCAGCTCACACCACAGAGGAATCATCCTTGGGAACTACAAACTACCTCCAACTTCCACACCTTCCACTTCATGACTTATCCATTAAGAAGTACACAGAAATACACAGGTGTGGTAAAAAAACTCCAAACCACCCTTTCTAAAAGAATGCACTTCAGTGCACAGCCATTTCCCTTGTGGAGAGGAGAAAGAGCAAACAACAGATGTTAGTCACGTTGCTTAGCACTCTGGAGGGCATTCAAATGCACTGTGACTAGTGTGCTATAAGGACTTATATGGAATAGTTTCGGTTACACACGAGGAACTGCTAATTCCTTCTGAGCACTCAAGGCAAGAAATTTAATGACAGTTTAACGTCATGTTGATAAATGTCCACTTAGGAAGAAGAAATAAGGATCCAGTGGTTTTGAAAAGAAATTGTGGAAAAGGGACAGTCGCTCTGGAATTAAGACTACAGTAAAAGTTTCCAATATAAATCTAACTTTTTTTCTTTTCTTCAGCACAGAAAAGCCTTCTTATACACAAACAGCAGTGTCTTATTGAGAAGTAGAATTTTTCTAGAGCTAGAGAGTATTTTTCAGAAGAATTCTGAAGCAGATCAAAAAAGACAGCTGTGTGATACTACCTCAAACACCATAATCTGCAAACATTCTGGAGGATGTTCTTTTGTTTTCATAAAATTAAGTTCAATCATCTGAGAGGCTTGAGGTGAAAGAGGTGACATTTCTCCTTAGCTCATGATAAATTCCCCAAGATTGCTGCTCAAAGTCCTTGCTCAGAGATGATATACCCCCCCAAGTCTGTGAACAACGAAGGACTGACCTTGGCCCACTGCCTTCCTCAGTCTCATGTCATCTACACATGCCAACTCTAGACCCATCCTTGTTCTGGGTACAGCCTTAGTCACTTCTATATAACTGCTGCTCCTCAAAGGAGAGAGACCTCTCCTTAGTGGAAAGAAAAGAACAGAAAACACTATTTCTCTTTCTGAGAAACAAACAAGATATGAGATGAGGTGGCCAGGCCACTAAAGGAAAATTCTGGCCCTGAGATTGCTGAGGAACACAGGGTACAGCCTCTCTTGCAAAACTTCTGTCATCTCTAAGAAGACTGCTTTCCTGAAAGAGGAATTAAGGATCTTCCCTTGCATAACTCCCTTAATACTGACATGAAGCTGAAGGCATATACTTATAGTCTGAGAACATACTACAGGTCAAAAGCTTTTCTAAGTAAGAGAACAACAAAATGCAATACCCAAATGATAGAGGCAGGAAATGCACAGTGAAGGCTGTACCCCAAGGCACTGTAATCCTGTTCTACAACAAAATTCAAAGACATGTCAGCTTCTCCATCTCCTGGGACAATATGCTGGCAAATGACAATAGAGGTGAGAAGGCTTCAGACACAATCTTCATCTTCCATACATTTCCTGTTCCACAGAGATACATTAGGACAGGGCACATTTACATTGTTTTTCAGCCTGATACATTTTTGGTCAAGAATCTGGAAGCAGATTGATCTCAGATTCTTCCAGTTCCTGGAGGTTAAGTAGGGATTTCAAAAGCATCTCACTGCTGCAGTGGGACCTAAATGCCTAAGCCTACATTAAAACTCTTATAAAAGCAATGAAGATTTAATCTGAATCTTGAGCCATCTTTAGGCTCACAATAACCTTGAAAAATTCCCTGCCCTATGAGTGATAGGAGTGCTAACCTTCCTTCAGTCTTGGAACACATGAGTTAACTGATCCTTTTTGAGAAACTCAGAAAGGAAACTCATCTCACACATGGAATTTGTATGCCAAATACTTGCCCTCTGTTATTCCCAGACTCTTGGCGCCCAAGCTGTGCTGTGGAGAATCACGCAACCCAATCATCACACATTATTTTTTTAAAAATAGATAGATGGAAGTTTTTATGGTGCTCTCTTCATAGCCATAGAGACAGTCATTTGGGAATACATTACCATTCATCAGGAAATTAGAGCACTTGCCTAAAAAAAAGAAAAGCCTGTAGTGACATTAAATCCCTTTCTGGCATCTACTGCACATACACAATCTATTAAGTCAAAATAACAGTATGCTCTGTTGCACATTTTCAATAATTGTCAGGCAAGAGACAAGAAAAAGAAGAAGAAAGAAGGTTTTTTCACAGGGTAGAAACAGACACTTGGCTAGTATGAAAAAAAGGATTGTAAGTGTTTCAAAAATCAAACACAGTTCAAATGATGTGTTTGCGAAACGTACCTTGACTCTTAATTCTCTGGGCTACCAGTGCTTGGTTTTGGTTTGTTTGGTTT